>JAPZQD010000025.1:0-434016 GCA_036971965.1 Nyctalus aviator | reverse complement strand
TAGGAGAATCCATTCCACCCACCCAGCAGAAAACACACCCACTCTCCCTGGCCTCAAAGCAAAGTAGTGTGCACAGCGGAAGGCAAGAGATAGGAGTCAGGAGAAGGTGAAGCATTCAGAGAAAACTTGAGTGGAATTCCTGGAAAGCATGCACTAAATTGCAGTACTCACTAACATAAAGAGTACTGCGGAGTAAGGGGAAGAAAACCTCCCTGGCAGGTATCCTGGGAGCAATTAGGAACATGAAAGAGACCAGTAAATTGGTGACTATTGGGGGATTGCAGTAAAGGACAAGAGGGCTTAAGGAATCAGAAGAGATAGCATTTGGAAACTAGGTGAAGGCTGTGCAATGACTGTCTCCAAAGCTTCCAAAAACATGTATCACGGGTTCGGTTGAGCACCGTGAGGAACACAGCATGCAATGCATGTAAGGCAACCTCAGTAACGCAACCCCTCGCCAATTCACAGGAAAAGAAGTCCAGAAGATCGTATGTGCTGCTGCTGCTGCTGCTGCTACTGGGGACTGCTGAGTAACTGGAGAAAGTTCCATGGAGGTGCACCTTGCTCGGAAACCACAGCAATCACTGCTAAACACCCTACCTAGCCGGTGGGTGCCATGAACAAGGAGGGAGAGAGAGTGCCGTACTGCTTTGTAATGCCCTTTCCCCAGGAGTTCAGGAAATGAGCCATAAACCAAAAAACCAAACACCCTGCACGGCCCCTGAAAGGTCTCACCCCAACACCTTGTCCTGCATGTACCTTCCGTGACCCCCTCACACCTTGTGCCACAGTTGCCCTTCTGTCCCCCTGCCCCCGACCCCACTGCCCTGTGAGTGTCCATGCTTTCTTCATAGATGAGCGACTCCGAACATGGCACATGGGAGGGCACCACCATGCATAGCAGGGTGGGCACTGGAAGGGAAAGGGGAGGCACCACATTGAATTTCAGACAATGAGGTTCACGGGAGGTTGCACGGGTGGGTACATGGGTGAATGGGTGGGGTGGGTGCGTGCCAGACGGAATCCGGTCTAATCAATGAGCTGGCAACAGTGCCAGACAGAAGCAATATCTCTTGCAACTCAGCACAACAGCATGGGCGTCCTCACAAAAATAGATGGGCGTGGGTGTCTGCTGGCCACAGGGAACACATGAAAACATACAAACCAAGAGGCACCACCCTAGGGGGAGGGAGCACAAACACTCATGCCACTTATATGTCCCTTGCTCCATCCATGTGGTGAGAAAAACAATGCTTAGGTGGGATCTTATACTGGGAATGACCATGATTGCGCACAAAGGGAAACATGAAAAGGGTGGACACGGATGGTAGCAATAAAAGCAAAGACTGGTGGGGAGGGCACCCTGGCAGAGAAACCAGGAAGACTGCATTATATCAAAGGGCACCTCTTAGCTCCCCAAAGGTTTGGGTCAACTGCGAGATAAAGGATGAAGACATAACTTGACTCATCCAAAATGCACACCATTGTCACACATTTATTCCAGGGAAGGGCTCTATATGAACTGGAAACTAAACAGGCAGGCACACGACACAACATGAAACATGGGTGGAAGGAGCAAGTGCACTAAGGGGAAGAATTATGGAATGAACCTAGTGGGGAAAAATTGGAAAATACTGTCCTAGGGTTGGGCACAATGAACCAACCTGGGTACCCTCTGCTCAACATGGAAGGTTCAGGCACCCTGGACACTGGAAGTCAAAGTTATGGCTTCAAATGCCAGGAGTGCATGATAAACATCCCTTAAGGGTCTTACAAGGGCCCCCCTCCCACTTTGACAGGAAGATTAGTACAGACAGGACTGCCCAGCGGGGGATGGGGGGGGGGAATGTGGGACACCATCTAATGCACTGACCACATACCAGTGCTGGACATGCATGAGCCAGCACACAACAGACAGAGGGTTTGGGGATAAGTTGCACATGTGGGACTGGGATGGCAGCGCCCCAAGGGAGGGAGGGGAAAGAGGGACTACTTTTGAAGGAATAGGCAAGACGGGCCACAAAAAAACAGATTTTCACAAACACCATCGCTGGACATGAGACAGCACACAACAAACACGTTTCTGGGATGGTTCAAACACATGAGTGGCCTCTGTGAGTCCAACACCCACAAGGGGAGGAAGGGTCACTACTTCTGGAGAAATAGGCTCTAGAACATCAGGACACATGGAGATGATATGCATTGGTGGACAAACTACACAGATGGGCACTCTGCTAACCACACTGTGCTAGGTTGCAGTAAGGAAAATGAAAATATTTTCATTTCATAATTTCAGATGCTGGACAGCGGCATCAGCTATCAGGCCTGCCTGGGAGGTTAGAGGACTTCTTTTTCTTTTCTTTTTTAATATATTTTATTGATTTTTGTACAGAGAGGAAGGGAGATAGAGTTAGAAACATCAATGAGTGTCATCGATCAGCTGCCTCTTGCACACCCTCTACTGGGGATATGCCCACAACCAAGGTACATGCCCTTGACTGGAATCGAACCCAGGGCCCTTCAGTCCCCAAGCCGATGCTCTATCCATTGAGCCAAACCAGTCCCGGCAAGTTAGAGGACTTCTGATCCTATGCTGGGCAGCACAGCCACACAACCAAAAACACTGACTTTCCCAGGCCCTTCCTAGAAGATGCCCAGCTTTGAGGACCCAAATGAGGATACAACACGTCAGGCACAAGCAGGCTGTCCTACCTAGAATGATGCAGCGAGAAAGGGGCCACTAAGCTCTCAATGGAGGGCCCATGGTGGGGGAGGGAACACGAAGTAGGGAAGCAAAAAAAAAACTATAGGGGAGGGATAAATGAACATGCACTGCAATGGCTCACAGGATGGTTACTACTGCCAAAAACAATGGCCAGCCATGCAAAAGACAACTAGGGCAACAGAGATAACTAGTAAACACCAAAATTTGCAAATTCACAAACTGCCATGAAATAGTAGTCCCTACATACTGCTCCCCAGCTAGCAACAACAAAAAAACAAAAAACCACTAATGAAAAGGCAGGGGTGTCATGGAATAAATTACTAGAGGGAGCAACTGAAATGCACCAGGGTGGGGGTGGGCTAGGAGGATTTGCACAGCATGGACTGAGACATTATCCTCATTGAAGCATTCAGCAGCACACTCTAAAGAAAATTTTACACTTAGCTGCACCACCCCAGGAGAGTAAAGCTGCATGGCTTGAAAGCTCTTTGCAAATGCAATCATGAGTGCTTCAAGCATGTACTTGTATTCATCAGGACATTGAATATGGAGGGATATTGTGGTGTCACAGGGATTCCCAGGGCAGGTACAGGTGGCTCAGAACATGGGCATGTGGCAAAAAGAGACAAGAAATTTGACTTTCTAAGCAACAGCCCTTGAGGGACCAAATCTAGCTCACAATCTGAGGCCACCACAGGTGCTGACAGCAGCCAACCCACAAGGTGGGCAGGCTGTCACGACATCATGCTAAACATCTAACTCCAGATTCTGAAATAAATGGGCTGGGCACAGTCCACTTCCAGCAGCTGCCCATAAGGGCATAGCACAGACATTAGAGGGACACTTTGAAATTCCAATAATGACCAGTATAGACTCAAGAAGAGAAAGCTGCACTTACTTGGCTGCAACACCCCAAGGACTTAAAATACTCAGGCACATCTACATAGCTTCAAAAGGCACAAACATCGCAAATGCAACCATGGCACTTCAAGCATATGTGGTTTGGATCATGGAGGGGGGAAGAATGGAATCATGACAATGGTGATGAGGGCAGGTCATGCAGGCTCATTATATACACATGAACAAAATGAACACATGCAAGGGACATGGCATGTGCAACAGCCCTTTGTGAACCCGAGCTTAATCACACTACAAGGAATGTGGGCACAGCTGAGGACTCCACAGATACTGGTAGCCACCTCTTGGGGTGGGAGGAAGCAGCAGGCATCTGCCTCCTGAAGTGCTTCCTCCCAAGCATCCTATGCTGCATCTCACCTGACAGGCCGTACCCACCAACAACCCTGCAAGCAGGCACAGCCACCACTGCATTTCCCTTAACAACAAAAAAAGTTCTTGTTGAAATTGATTTAAAGGCGGGAAAGGAATATAAAGAGAAACATCAAAGATGAGAATCACTGGCTGGCTACCTCCTGTACAACCACATGGGAGATGGAACTTCAATCTAGGAATAGGGCCTGGGACCTCCAGATTCCTAGGTCAAAGCTCAACCACTGAGACACACTGCTCAGGAGAGAAAGACTTCTTGGCTGTGGGCTGTTAACTCAGGGTTAACACCATGTTAGTTTAGGGTTCACACTGCATTTGCATGGATTTGATACACCCCTGTGCAGGGGGGTCGCCTAGCTCCCCATCTCTTGAGGTTCTGGGGTCCGTCTTGGGTTCTGGGTGCGTTATGGGGGGCGTCTCTGGAGCCTGCAGGGTCCCTGGTTACAGACATTTGTATCCGCTGCTTCAGCAAAGTTACAGCACTCGAGTTTAAAAGGTTCCAGGAGGAGGACTGGGAGGGGTGAGAACTCAATGCAAAGTGCACCTCTCACGGGAAGGGGGTGTCAGCGGGGTCTCTGGCCGCCTGCCAAGGGCATTCCTGGGACAACTGGCGACATTGCAATCCCATGAGAGGACTGGACTGCAGAGATGCATCAGTGTGAACTTCCCCATGTTGATGGTTGTGCAGGAGAAGGCCCTGGTTTAGAGGAAATTGCCCCTGGTGTCCGGGCAAAAAACAATTATAGTATTTGCGGGGTCACAGGGTATCACAACGGGTAATTTGTAGTTTTACTTTGGGATGGCTTTTAAAAAATATTTTTTTAAACAAACGACGCAAGTCCAGAGATGTCCGCAAGGCGGCGACATAACATCACAAAAGTGGTGTTGCCAGGTATATGGATTAATAACGGGATTTTTTTTTTCCATAGATGGAGTTTTTAGTAATGAACGAAAAATTCCTGCAAATGCTGGGTGTTTTGTTTTGTTTGCATTAAATTTGACATTTTTAGGGGTTAAAATATTTATTGATGTTAACAACTTCAGAAGATATGACATGAAGTTTTGAAGATTGTTCATTCAAAATAGCATATGTATCAAATTGCAGATATATCAACATATGTAAACTTGCCATTTTGTTTACTAGGCTGTTAGAAAGTTGTTCTTTCTTTTTTTTTTAATATATTTTTATTGATTTTTTTACAGAGAGGAAGGGAGAGAGATAGAGAGCTAGAAATGTCGATGAGAGAGAAACATCAACCAGCTGCCTCTTGCACACCCCCTACTGGGGATGTGCCCGCAACCAATGTACATGCCCTTGACCGGAATCGAACCCGGGACCTTTCAGTCCACAGACCGACGCTCTACCACTGAGCCAAACTGGTTTTGGCTGTTCTTGTTTTTTTAAATATGTTATGGATCTAAGAGGAGAAGGGAGATGGAGGGGGGGGGGCAATAATTTGAGAAAACCTTCCATCAGCTGCCTCCTGCCCATCCCACTCTGGATTTCGAGCCCTCAAGCTAGCATGTGCCCTGACCGGGAATGGAACTGCACAACTTCTGGTTCATAGGTGGAAGCTCATCCACTGAGCTACACCGGCCAGAAGGCATCGGTGGTTTGAATGGTGTCCTCTGCATCCAAAGCTCCAAAGAACAGAGACAAAAAGAACATTTTCTTGAGACTCGGAGGTGAACTTACCAGGCACTGGAAGCTCTGGTTGGAAGATGGCGAGGACTTCAAAGGGGAAACCTCTGGGTTTTGATAAGAAGTAAAGAGGCACCAGCACTGAGCCTGAATTTGGGAAACTGAATAGAGACTCCATAATGAGATATCAAGCCTTGGGCAGTGTTTCTCAATGGTTAGAGCATATGCATGGCCACCAAAGGGTCTCAGGTTCCATTTCCGATCAAGGGCACATTCCTGGGTTGCAGTTTGATCCCCAGCCCCAGTTGGGGCACATGCAGGAAGCAACCAATCAATGTGTCTCTCTCATCAATGCCTCTCTCCTCCTCCTTCTTCCTTTTGATTCTCTCTAAAAATAATTGGAAAAAATATTCTTTTTTTTTAAAAATATATTTTATTGATTTTATACAGAGAGGAAGGGAGAGAGATAGAGAGTTAGAAACATCGATGAGAGAATCATCGACCAGCTGCCTCTTGCACATCCCCTACTGGGGATATGCCTGCAACCAAGGTACATGCCCTTGACCAGAATCGAACCCGGGACCCTTCAGTCCCCAAGCCGACGCTCTATCCACTGAGCCAAACCGGTCCCGGCGGAAAAAATATTCTTGAGTAAGGATTAAGAAAATATAGTAACAAGCCAAGACTAGTTTGGCTCAGTAGGTAGAGTGTCGGCCTGCGGACTGAAAGGTCCCAGGTTCAATTCTGGTCAAGGGCATGTACCTTGGTTGCAGGCTCAGCCCCAGTGGGGGGTGTGCAAGAGGCAGCTATTCGATGTTTCTCTATTGTCGATGTTTCTAACTCTATCCCTCTCCCTTCCTCTCTGTAAAAAATAAATAAAATATATTTTTAAAATAGTAACAATGTATCAATATTTATTCATTAATTGTAACAATCCTGTAAAAAAAAAAAATAGAGAGAAGAAATTAAGAGTGAAATAAGAGAATACTATTGGGTCAAACTGGAACCTAGAGAAAATGGGTGGTTTCCTAGGAAAAATACACATTCATAAAATGGAACCTAAAATAGGAAAAATACAAGGATGAATGACCACCCAGGCATCTCCCCACCCCCCTGTGGTTCTCCTCTCGTTGCTCTGGGTAGGTCTCCCTCTCCGGGACAGGGAAGGGAGAGGGACAGAGCTGTTTGCAGCCCTTTGCAGGTCCCCAAGATCTGGCCCCGCCCAGTGCCTTCCTCTCCACGCCCCCGCCCCCCCAGGACACCACACTGTGCAGAGGGACCATCTGATTCAGGGACTGGTCACAGGTGCAGAAACTAAATGAACTAGGCTGCCCTGTGGCACGGCCCCAGGAGAACCACTTTCCTGCCTCTGGGATTCCACGTCCACACCAGTGCCCGAAGCTGAGGGCATGCCCCCAGGAGACCTGCTTTCTGAACACGCAGGGCAGGATGGCTTCTGGGGGGGAAGCCGCACCCACAGAGCCCTCTGCCTCCGCTTGTTGGTGGCCGTCAGGTGCTGTCCACCAGCGTCCAGTCAGCAGCCCTTCCCTGCACCCTCCTCAGCTTCCGCTGCGTGGCCAGTTTGCACTTATTCTGTGTTAGTCTCCCATCTTGCTCCTCCTCGGAGGAAGCCCATCCGACGTCTCAAATTGAATACCTGGACTGACTGCAGAACCGCCTGCCGGTGACCACAAGCCAAGTCCTTCCAGCGGGGCGCTCGCTGAAGGGCCCTGTCCTGTAAGGCCATCTTAGGGACACCGGGGCTTCCCCATGCCCCGCCCCATTTGAGTTGAATGGACTCTGGACTCTCAAGGATCTGCACCTGTTGAAGTTTGCACAGCCCTAGAATGGAGCTACGGAAGGTCCGCCTGGGTTTTGATGATGTGAGAACCTGGTGGACACAGACATGAAGCCAGTCCCCGGCAGCTGTGCTCCCTGGACAGGCCCCTGATGAAGCCAGAGGAACGGGGGGAGGGGTTTGAGTTGGAATGAGTGTGGGTTCCCTGCAGGAGAGTCTAGTGCTGGGGCCCTTTAGTCTCATTGTAAGTGGCCATGGCCAGCACAGGCACAGAGCGGGGATGTGTCAGTGTCCATGTGACATCCCTAAACCATAAGGCCAGCCCAGTCCAGCCTCTCCTTGGAGCCTCAGCGCTGAACCTCAGGTCCTCAGAGAGCTGGTCCAGTCCCAAATGACTCATCCTACCACCAAGGAGTCTGGCCGGGCAGCCCAGGCCTCTCTCAGAGACCAGTGTGACCACAACCAAGTGACTCTCCCTGTGTTGCCACGCCCTGCCCTAGAGCTCAGGGGGGAGGGATGCCCCAGCTGCCCCTCCCCCTCTGCCCAGGTGAGGCCCAGGCACTGGCTTCAGGCCTGGAGGAGGAGCCCCAGTGGAGAGACGCCTGGGTTTCTCTGGCAACGTCAGGGCGGGCCTCCCTCCCAACCTCCTGCCCAGCTCCTGGCTCGCCTCTAGAGTGCCCGGAAGGTTGGCATCTAGGTTTCTGGGCTCTGTGTACGGCTGTCCTGGAGTCTCCCACCTGGTGAGTGCCTGGTGGTAGGTGGTGGGAGGCAATGCCTGCAAGGTGGTGGATGGGGTGGGGCAGCCAATTAGGAGGTGGCTTGGTCTTCCCACCTTCACGTATGTGGCTAGGTGCAGACAGGCTGCCCTTGCTCTGTCATGGTCCCTGGAGGGGAATTCCATGGGATCCATCTGAGGGCTTGGGGCCTCCTCGGGGACAAAGCCAGTCTGACCCTGAGAGGGGGATGCCTGCCAGCCTTCTCCACTGCCCTGCCCTGCCTTTGGGCTCAGGTCCCACTGCAGGTGGGCCTACATTGTCATCTAATAAACTCTGCCTCAGTTTTCCCATCTGTAAAATGGGGATAAACACTGTCCCAGGCCCCAAATGGCCTGAGGATTCAGTATCTGATTTCACCTGGCAGGTCCACTTCCAACAATGGGCTCAGCACAGACCCCAACAAAGGGCATGGACCTCCAGGCATCCCACCTTTCCAGAAGATTCCTGTCAATTGAGAGTTAGAAGCAGAGGCAGCAGGTGGAAGGAGACCCTCAGGCGTGCCCCCCAGAGCAACGGTCCTAGGGACTGTTTTGGGCCCATGGTGGAGCTGGTCCCCGAGGCAGGGCTGTCTGTCCATAGGCTCCTTCCCCAGGTGCTGGTTCCGAGGCTGTGTCCCTGCCTGGGCATCCACAGAGCTCTGTGCTTCACCCTGTGGCTAAGCAAGGCAGCAGCACCTTCCTTTTGGGCTGGAGAGTAGCCCCAGGTCACCAGTCGCCTGGGGAATGTGCTGGGAGCAGGCCGGGGATGTGGCTTCCTGCTGGCCTCTCTGTGGACATGCCCACCAGTCTGTCCTGAGTGGACAGTGGCTCTGCTCCTGGTACGCTGTGGGCTCAGGCTTCTCTGTGCAACTGTGTCTCAGTCCTTACTTCTTAGCCGAGGGGTGCGACCAGCTGGGCTTTCGGGCCCTAATTGTCACTGCCTCTGTGGTCCGTTCTGTGGTCCCCGCGTGTCCCCGGTGCTCACTCTTCCCCGCCAATGCTGATGCTTCCCCGCCTCCACAGTTTCCCAGATCGCTGGCTGTGTGTCCCCTCATCACACCCTGGCACCTGCCATCTCAGTGTGGCCCTGAGTCCTCCTGGGGCCTGACCAGCAGGGAGGAGCCAGCCTCCCTGGGGAGGGGCTGGTGGAAGCGCTGAGGCTGGGGGACACCCCCAGACCAGACCCTACACCATGCCTGCTGGCAGCCCCCCAGCCTGCCCTGCTGGCCCCTCTCCAGAGACCCTGGTGTGCATGTGTATGCATGTCTGCGGGTGCATGCATGTGTGTACGTGTGCGTGTGTGTGTGTGTGTGTGTGTGTGACCTCCTGGGTGTCAGAGAGGTGGCATGTGCCATTGAGCAGCAGGTTCAAGGCGCCCAAGTGCTCGGTCATCAGCCTGTCACTTCCCCAGATGTGACCTGAGCCTGGCTCAGCCTCCAAGAGCTGCCATGTGGACAGGCAGGCCCCTGACCCTCTCTGGCCCTCTGCCTGGTAGCTTCGGGCCTGGCCTGTCACAGGGCCGGTTTGGGGCCCGCTGTGTGAAGGGCCACCTGGGGAGGCACATGGGCATTTTCCTAATGACCGTCAGCTGAACTCAGGTGCAGGCAGAGCCACGCCCTGGGAGCATGTTTCCCCAAGATGGCGGACGTGTTGTCAGCTTGGCCTTCCTGTCAGCCCAGGTGACGGAGGGGCGGGGCTAGATATTTAAATCCAGGCATGCGAGGGCCGACTTAAGAATGCAAATAAGCTGGTGTTAGTTCCTGGTGTTGGGGTATAAAACAAATGCGGTGGGAGGGGTCTTTGTCGTTGACTTCCTGCCTCTCCAGCAGACAGTATGGAGGCCCACCCAGCTCCCAGCTTAAAATCTATCTCCGTGTCTTCTCTTTATTTCTAATATTTCTCAATCCCTGGCCGCCTCCACTTAGAACCGGTTCGTTCATCCCTCTTTCCGTGCGGAACACGGAAGAGGGAGATCCCCGCCATGTCTAGCCCCCGCCGCATCAGGCCCCCGCACACTGCTCCCCCAGAGCTGGTCTGGGTGCGTGGCCGTTGGGTGCCATGCCAACGCCTAGGTCTGTTGTTGCTGCCCAGGTCTCTGTGGCCTCCAGCCTGGGGCCCCGAGGAGGTGGGCGTGGCAGCTGCAGGCCTTCTCCTTCACGGTCCACTGGCTGTCCCGAGCCTAGGGGCCTGCTCCGGGCAGCTTCCCTGGGGACAAGGGGGTGGCAAGTAAACAGTGTGGCAGATCACAGCCCAGTGCTGACACTCCCAGAAGGAAGCCTGGCCCCACCTCTGCCCCCCATCCAGCCAGCCCCGGGCTCCTCACGGGGCAGATGGGGCACGTGCAGCCCTGGTGGCATCAAGGCAGAACCTGCTATCTGGACAGGCTCCACTTCTAGGGCTCCACACAGGTGCCTCGAGGAGCGGGCAGTGGCCGGAGCTGGCAGGCTAGGCTGGGTGGGCCGGTGAGGACAAAGGTGCCGGCTTTCCTGGTCTGTGCCTGGCCTTAGGGTCACATGGGTGTTCTGTGTCTCTGACCTTACCCAGAACCTACTGGTGCCTGGTGTGTCTGGCAGTCAGGCTCCCCGAACTGTCTAACCAGCTGGGAGAGGCAATGGGTTGTTTGTCTGCTCCTGCTCAGCAAAGGCCTGTCTTCTGACCCCGCCAGAACCCAGGCCTGGAGGCAGTGCCTGGACTCCCCCCTCCCTCAGGGTTGTCACCATGAGCCCTCGAGCCCGGCCGTGAGCCCCTAGGCCTGTCAGGGAGGAGGAAGGGAGGGGCGCCAAGCCCACTGGCACACTCTTCCTCAGCAAGAGTGGCATCAGGGTGAGAGCAGGAGGGGAGCTGCATGTGCCTCCCCGAGCGTGGAGGGAGCTGTGGGGTCTGAAGAGGAGCCCCTGCCGGCAGCAGCCGGGCTCAGGCTCCGTTGAGATGCTGGCTGAACGGGCCATCGCAGGCCGGGCCTTCGTGGGGGATGTTCTGCACCCCAGGCTGCGGCCTCCGCCCAGGGCCTCCTCAGAGCTGTTCCTGCAAAGGCTGCAGCCCGGCCATCGCAGCAGGTGTGAGTGCAGGGGTGGGGCAGGGCGACCTTGGGGGCAGCTGTGGGCTGGACACGGGCACAAGGTCCCGGGAGAAGAGGGGTCCGAGGCCTTCAGAGGCGCAGGGTCCGGGAAGGAGTGCAGCTCCTAAAGCAAAGGAGCCTCGGCCACTGCCTGTGGCTCCGCCGGCTGCCCCTGCACGCCCCTGGACTCACCATCCCGAGGACGGCTGGGCGGGGCCTCCAGTCACCAGGTCACACTGCACCTGGGACGGTCTGGAGCCCTTCTGGGGCGGCTGAGCTCAGGATCAGTGGACCACAGGCCCAGGTCCTCCCTCCATACCGCCCTGCAGGATCATCACAGAGGGGACAGGAGGCCCCTGAGGGGCACCGGACTGGGCAGCTCGAGCTGCTATTTCCATGAGCACCTGCTGGCCAGGAGCAGAGAGGCCAATCCTCTCCCCCCCCCCCCCCCCCCCCCGCACACACCTCTTTCAAGCAGCAGAGGCAGTGGCTGAAGTCTTCGTTCCTGTCAGGGTCTGAGCCCTCAGCCCTCGTGCAGCTGCTGGGGTCACGCCTCCGGCTGGCTCCTCTCTCCAGAGCCTGGCTTCCCAGGCTGAGCCCTCAGAACAGAACCTTTAGCCCAAGCCCAGCCTGGAATGGAGCCAGCCCTGCTGCCACCACTGGCTCTGGGAGCCCACCCTCACCCAGCGCCTCACTGCATCCCCACTCTGACCTGGGCTGCCCCGACCCGGCCCTGGCAGCTCGCTCACCGTGTGAGGCGCCCAGGGGGCCAGGGGCAGGGTGCTGCCTGGAGCCCAGCAGGGGCTGAGGCCTCAGCATGGTTGCTGAGTGACTCGGGTTATTGTGCTGTCACCGCCACCTGGAATTCTCCCCCCACCCCCACCCCCCATGCCTCCGAGAGGCAGCATCAGGAAGCTCCAGGCCGTTGCAACCCAGGGCCGGGCAGCCCATCCCGTTCCATGACCACCCTGAGGGCTTCCATCCCGGGCAGGGGAGCTGACGGCGAGTGAGCGGCTGTGGCCAACCGGCCTGGAGCAGGAATGGGTGCCAGGAGGCAGACCCTGAGGCTGCCACCTGAAAGCGTCCGGGGCAGGTGGTGACAGGGCTCCCGGCTCTGCCCTCGCTGCTGGCCCAGCAGTCCCGGCAACCTGCCTGGGGGCGATGGCCCAGGCACACCCCAGAGATAGCCAGGGGCATTGCCCCTTCTGCCCCAGGGCCCCAGGGAGACCAGCTGCCCGGAAGGCCTGCGCCAGGCCCAGGTAGGGCTTGTGTGACTGAGGCATGAGTCTGCCTGAGGCATGGGACTGGGGCCAGGGTGCCCTGCTGTGTGCCTTCTCCCGGGGCCTCAGTTTCCCCATCTGTAGGTGGGCTGGGCTGATCACAGGGCCTACCCAGAGGGGTGCGGTCTGGGGACCACCGTGGGGGCGTGTCACGGCCGCACTGTCCTCGTCTGGGTGCTCTGAGGGTCACAGGAGGCAGGGGCACAGGAGGGGGTGCACCGTCCGAGGCTCCGCTGGGCCCACACTGAGCAGCTGCATCTGCTTCTTCCTCCCAGGGCAGGCGGGCGGCGTCCAGCTGCGGCCGAGGAGGCCCTCCCGGCCGCCCGGAGGTGGCCCAGGCCCGCCCCACGGCCAGGCATCCCCCGGGAGGCGCCCTGCGTGGCCTGGACTGACCACATGGAGAGGCCGGGGGCTCCGGGGCAGGCCTACAGCCACCCTACGTGGACAGCCGGCGAGGAGGCCCAGGATAGGGACGGCTCGGTGTCATCGGGCCGCCTGTCCGGCTCCTCGGGGGGCCACAAGCCATGTGCACCCACCCACAGGCCCTGGAAGGAGAAGCGCCCCCTGGTGCTGGGGTCCCCACGGCAGCACGGGGAGAGCGACCCCCGGCTGGAGCGGCTGAGGGAGAAGATCCGGGCGCAGGCGCGTTGGCAGGCCAGCTGTGCCTCCCTGGGCACCTCGATGCCCTCCAGCGCCTCTCACCTCCTCCGAGCCTCCCCGCTGGCCCCCCGGAGGAAGGTCAGAAAGCTGAAGAAGGCCCCTGCGGCCCCGGCCTGCCCAGGTCAGGACCAGCTTCCCGGGGAGGGTGGGCGGGCAGCGCCGGGACCCTGGGTGTGCCCACTGGGTAACAGCCTGGGAGCCGAGGGGGAGGTCAGCCTCTCAGAGGGGCCTCGAGCGGGGCTTCGGCACAGGGAGGGCCAGGCTGCTGCAGAGCGGCTGGTGGGAGGAAGGACACGGAGTGGGAGGGCCTGGCCCCGGCTGCAGCCTCGCTTGCGGAAGGGGCTCTGGGGGCCGGGGTGCAGGAGGCAGAGTCAGGGTCAGGTCTGGGGTACTCGGGTCAGGAACCCTTTGAGAAGCTTGCAGGGGGGTTGAAGGTGCCCGGAGGCACGGTGTGCCCCCGCCCAGCGACACGGGGGGCGCAAGGGAGAGGCTGGGGATCTAGAGAAACACCCAATGCAGCATCCCTGTGGGACAGACGGCCCCCACACAGCCTGCGGTTCTGCCCACGGAGCCGGGGCCTGGCTCTTTCCAGGAGGCGGGGGTGCTTTCTTCTAAGATGACACTTTGTTTAAAAAAGTCTGAAACGCACACAGCGCTGGCCGTCCCCCACGCCTAAGCGCACGGCTCAGCGGCTACAGGGACGTCCCCACGGTTGTGTGTACGGTTCTCTCCAGGACTTTCCATCCCCGAGACACTCTGCCCGTGAAACACCCAATCCCACCCACCCCAGGCCTGGTCCCACCGTCCACTTCCTGTCCCTGTGGTCTGACTCCTCCTTGTCACTCACATGGGGGACCCCCCGGATTTGTCCTCTCACGACTTTTTCTTAAAGGAGGGGCAGCCTGTGTATCCGAATGCGGCTGCAAAGCACAGACAGTGAGACGAGAATGGCTGACACCCCGTCTCCCTCCCCACACCAGCCCTGGTTCATGCTCTAGGGCACATCCCTCCAAGTCACTCTTCACTTTGCAAACGCTGGCCTTGGCGTGCACACTGGGACGGTCCTTCCCCGTGCTGCATGGTGCCAGCCGCACGAGGCCCCAGATGAGGCACAAGGAGCCCTGTCGCCCCAGGCCGCCCCGTGGCGCTGCTCTGGCTGGAAAGTCACATGGCCTCGAGCTCAGCACCACGAGCAAGGTCAGCCCGTGGATGCACCTGGGCCTGGGGTCTGATCCCAGGGTGCTGTGCTGAGAGGCTGTCGAGCGGCTGCCAAACGGGGACCTCTCCCTCGAAGTCCCGTGGCTCCCCCTCCTCATGGCCCCCTCTCCTTCACTCTCTGCTCCAGGCTTCGGCAACCCGAGTGCAGCTGGGCGTGCCATCCAAGACAAGGCCATCCCTGGCCAGGAGCATGTGCCCTCCAGGGGCTGCCAGCGCCGGGCCTCTGGTGAGTGGCTCTGCGGCCAACCATCCTGGCACCTCGGCCCAGGGCAGGCCGGGCTCAGGGCAGGGAGCTGCCGGGCGTGTCCCCTTGCCGAGACTCCTGCACTCCCACACGCGCACGCTGCACAGGGTCCTCCGGGCCCTGTCGGCTTGTGGGCTCACTGCTCATGTCACAGGCAAGAGGCATTGCCTGCCTGGCCCACAGGTGGCCCGGCCAGGCCACGGCCCAGCCTTGCTGGGCAGGTGCCCAGGCATTGGCAGTGGGTCAGCCAGTTTCCAGGCAGGGTGGCAGAGGCCCAGGGACAAGGGAACCATGAGGGTTTGGCTCACTCATTCCCTCAACAGATCAAGGAGTAAGGATAGAAGGCGGACAGAAGCCGCTCCTGGGGGCTGAGGGCAGGAGCCAGGGCGGCGTGGGCTTTGGAAAGTTCCACGGAGGCAGGGGTGAGGTGGGATGAGGCTGTCTGCACAGTCCAGAGAGGCTGCAAGAAGTTGGTGACCAAGGTGGGAAGAGGGAGAAGGGCTGAGAGCAGAGGTCAGGCTGTCCTGGCCCAGAGGAACACTGAGGGTTTGGGGGGCTGTGGGCAGGAGGAGGAGAGTCAGGAGCCCAGGGGTTAGTTATAGCCTGTCCCAGTGTGCCCTGGTGGCTGGGCAGGGGAGGGGGGGATGCAAAGGTAGGTCAGCACTCGCATCCAGACCCCCGTGGGTGGCAGCCACAGGCATGTTTTTGGGAGTGTCTCACCCCAGTCATAAGGAAAGCCAAGTGCGGGCCCAGCCACCATGCGCCGAGGGGAAGAACTGTCCCTGACCCAGCTCCAGCCTAACCAAGGGCACCAGCCCCTCCACACGGAACGGCATGGTAGTCCTCCACCTCCCGCTTGTGAGATTCAGGACTTGGGGGCCTCAGCGCCCACTGGTGGCCAGCTCTGGCAGTCACATTTCAGCTGCTGTTTAAGAGCCTCCAGAAGCAGGGTGTGGGCAGGGCCTGGGTCCTGAGGTCCCTCCTGGCAGCAGCGTGGGGCTCTGAGGACCAAGGCTGGACTGCCCGCACCAGAGGCCAGTCTTTCCTGAGGGCCTGGCCATGTAGACAGGTGGGCTTGGCCTGGTCCCTTGAGCGCACTGGCTTGTTGGCTTCCCCTCCAGTCTGCCCCTGTGGGACTCAGTCTCTGGCCCTTGAGGTCTCCAGCCAGGGGTAGGCTGGGCCGTGGGCAGGCCCTTCTGACTCCAGCTCTCACTGCCGGTCTCCCAGTGTGGCCAGCTGCCATGCCCCGGGTTCCCCCGTGGGCCAGTCGGTCATTTATTTACTCAACACATATGAGTGCCATGACCAGCTCCAAGTTGGGTGCAGGAGACCAAGATGGGATTCTGTAGAGTCAAGGAGGAGTGGGGAGCCGCATGCAGAAGTGCTCCCCAAGGGTGCTCCATGCGGAACCCAGAGCGGGGGTGGACAGCCACATGTGCCCCTTGAGCCATGTGCCCAGCTGCCCGTACTAGCATGAAGGACTAGGGAGCAGGGAGACCCCCACGCTGCCCCCTGGAACCTGCTCGGAGCCCCTGTGTGTGTGTCACTGCTCTCCTTCTCTCCCCTCCCCCCCTCTCCTCACGCTGAAGCTCCACGGGAGAAACACAGAAGCATGAAGAGTAGTTCTTGCAAAAGAGAAAAGGCCCCCCGGTCATCCCCCAGAAGAGCTGCCAAAGACCATGGTGAGGCTGGCGGGGCCGTGAGGGGGGCTGTGCAGGGGTTCTGGGGCATGTGGGGGCAACTGGGGCCAGGCTTGATGGGAGGTCTGCTGAGAACGGGGGAGGCAGCGCTGTTGTCTGCACCTCAGGCGCCTGCAGGGCTGACCGCCCCCCCCACAGCAGCAGTGGGGCCCACCAGTGCAGGGCCATCCTGTGACATGTGTGTGAACGTCCGCAAACCCCCATTTTTGGTTCCAAAGGCCCTCGGCCACACTTCAACACGCATTCCCAGTCTGTTCCTCAAGCACACCTGCACGCATGGACACCCATGTGCATGGCAGGCCTAGGACACGTGTGGTTGACGGCGTGTCTGTTAGTTGCACGGGGACATGTGAGGACTTATAGGTCCCACCTCCTGGGGCACCGGGAAGACAGGGACATGTGGGATCTGGAATTCCAGGGAGTGAGCTCACCTGGGCATGGTGTGGGGAGTGGTCTGGCAGCGTCCACTGTCTTGCCTCCCTTTGGGGGGACGTAGAGCTGTCACCGGGGGGGATGTTGGGGACACATTTGGGCGATGGCTGAGAGCTCTGCTCTGTGGTCCTGGCAGTGGGAGCACCGCGCGCCCCCCCCCTCACCCCCCCGGCAGCTCCTAGACCAGGTGGGGCCGGGTGAGGCCAGCTCACAGGACTCTGGGTCTAAAACACACAGCTCTTGAGCTGCCCCTGCATGTCCCCGCGCCTCAGTTTCCCCCATGGCATGAGCTGACAGCCCTGGGTGGGGGTGGCCCTGAGTGAGGTGGGGACACTGAGGCTGGGTCCCAATGCTGAGGGTAGAGGCAGAACCCCATTCTTGCTGAGAATGAGAGGTGCTGGGAGACCTGGAGAAGGTTCCAGAAGCCACACTGAAAATGCACAAAACAAACATTCTCTGCATCGTCCTCGCCCGCTCTCGGCTCTTCGGTTTGTTTTCTTTTCATGGCTCACTTGAAAAATGACCAGCTTTCTGCCCGACACGGGGTCAGAGGGCGCACCTCGGGCCGCATCCATCATCGTCACGCGTGTCTCCCGGATGCACTGACCATCAGTTCCTGTCAGCGGGGAAGGCACAGCTGGGCTAAGGAGGGATGGGTGTGGGGTCAGAGGTCAGAGTCGCAGGACTTGGGAATCGGATGAATTAGAAATTTGCTGTCGTTAACAAAAAATTAAATCACAATAGTTATAAAATATTCATCCATCCGCTGGGGAAGAATGAGGCCCGATATTAATTTCAGATGATATCATCTCACTTTGCATTTTTATCATAGATGAGGTCGGCCCCGGGGCTCTGACAGGGCACTGGGGACTTCATCCATTTCTGCAGATTAAAAACCCGCTCGTAAAAAAATTAATTGCCATTAAACTGCTCAGCAGAAGAAAAAATGTGCCCATCAGGACCCATTTATTGACCAGGACCCTCTGGTGGGCTAATGGGGACATTGAGCTCCCCACAAGGAGCGTCCTGTGGGCGGGGTGCCAAGCTGCCTGGCCAGAAACAGCCCCCTTCCACCGGACAGAACAATCTCTCTGGGAAGGCCCACCCCTGGGCCCCCCTGGAAATTGAGAGGTGTGGGGGAGGGGGGGGCAGTCCCAGCCTTTGCTTCTGCCCTGAGCTAGCTGAATCCTGAGCTGCTGGCCCAACTCCTGTCGAGGTTGTGGCTGCTTTTCCATCCTTACAGCTGTGGGAAGGTGCTTACCGAGGGGTGACTAAGGAGGGAGAAGTCAATGGCCCCAGGCCCATAGCTAGTGATGGGCAGAGCTGGAGTCTAAACCAGATCTGAGACCAAATTCTTAACCTCCGGTGTCCCAGGGGCCGGGGCTGGAGGGCAGCCACAGTGGGCTAGGGTGGGGCAGCGGTGGCAATGTGTCCTGGAGGGGAGTGGCTTCCTGTCCTGTCCTATTGAGTGGCCTGTCCTATCGGGGCGTAGCTTATGGAGGACCCAGACTCCAGGGGGCATGCTTCTAGAGGGTCATGGCCTTACAAAAGGTGTGACTTAGCTGGCAGGGTCTGGGGACTTGTTCCAGAGAGGTGTGGCCCGGATGTGGCCTTAGGGGATTTCCAGGGGCATGGCCTCTGGAGAGCATGGCTGTGTGGCCTTCCTCTCCGGGAAGCCCAGCTTCAGGCCTCGCTGATGTGTCCGGCTGGGCCCTGGGAGGGACCCCTCTGGGGCATGTCTGCTGGCAAGGCCTGACCCTGCCTGGCCCCCTGCCCCGGGCAGGCAGCTCTCTGGAGGTCTCTGCTGTGAAGCTCTCTGGTTGGCAGGAAGCCCCTTCTTGGGGGACAGGACAACTTTTAGCCAGGCAACTGTTTCCCCTTGGTTTGCCGCCAGGGGGAGGGCAGTGAGTGCCTTTGTGTGTCTGTGAGCATCTCTGTGTGTGCACGTGTTTTCCCATGCATCTCTGTGTGTACATCTCTGTGTGCATGACAGGGTGTCTCTGTGCATGTGCGTGCGCACATCTCTGTGCATGTGTCTGTGAACATATCTGTGTGTGCATGTGTGTCTGTGTGAATGTGTCTGATGTGTGCATGTGTGTGCAAGCTAAAGGCAGGCTGCTGCTCCTGCCTCCGCAGGGCCCTGGTAGATGGGTTTGTAATGAGGTGGGATGATATTGGCATTTGGTGTGTGTAACCTGCATTATGAAGTAAAACCTTGGTAAGCGATGCTCAGTATGTGACAAGCACGTCTGCATCTGGGACACACTCTCTTGCTCCCCTCATTGTGCCATCCTGGGTACCTTCATGGCCCCCAGCCCCTGTTGTCTCTGAGTGTGACCAGCTTAAAAGACATGAATGGCCTTCAGCTCAGTCCCAGGGACCAGTTGTGACATTACCCACATGCCTGCCCTGTGTGGGCTGGTGGCTTGTTACCGTCACCATTGTTATGATTATCAGGTGGCACTTACCGTGCTGCATGGACGTGGGGGCCTGTGTTGAGGTTTTACAGACAGAGCCATAGGAAGAATACGTCTTCTTCCGATCTGGTGCCAGAGTCTGAAATCAGGGTGTCGGGGCTGTGCTCCCTCATAGGGCTCCAGGGGAGGGTCCTTCCTTCCTTTTTAGCTTCTGGGGTTCCTGGTAGCCTCCTTTCAATCTTCACGTGGCCCCGCCCCCTCATTCACGTGCCCACTTCTGGTTGATCATGAGACCCCTGTTCCCCTCTCCGGGAAGCCCAGCTTCAGGCCTCGCTGATGTGTCTGGCTGTTCACATGACCACTGTTCACATGACCACTCCCCTTATTCAGGTGGCCATGCCCCCCATTCACATAACCATGTTAATGTAAAAAACATTCAAACCTGAAATGAATTTTTGTGAGTTTATTTGAGCCAAATTCTCAACAATTGCTGGGAAGCAGGATCTCAATATCTATAATAATAGAAGGTAAATATGCAAATTGACCAATGGCCAAACACGAACAACTGTTCAGACGAGCACACTATGACATGCACTGGCACCAGGCCAGCCAAGGCCGGTGTGATGCAATTGGCCCACCATCCCCCCACCATCCTCCCACCAGCCCCCCACCATCTCCCCACCATCCCCCTGCAGAGGGAGGCCCAGGCCACCAGCCAGTGGGGTAATCAATCAGGGGGGCTCGAGATTGCCCTGCAGAGAGGCCTAGGTTAGCAGCCAAGGGGGCGATCAATTGGGGGGGGGGGGGCTCTGTGGAACCAGGGAACAGGGGGAGGGGGTGGGGTGGTGGCAGTGGACATGGGCAGCACCAAGCCAAGGTCGGTGTGGGTGAGGGGTGAAGCCACAAGGCAGTCGGGGCTGTGAAGGCACAGATTTTCTGCCTCAGGCCCCTAGTACTGTGATAATGTCCAGAGAATGGTAGCATTTTGTTTTATAAATTACCATCAAAGGCAGAGGTGTAAGTGGGTCACATGAAATCCATTGCTGATAGATGAGGGAGGTGGAAGAAAGCAAAGATGAGACACTTCTGGGATTGGATAAAAAGTAAAATGATAGACACATACTGCTTTTACTTAGGTGGCTGCAGGATAGTTAATGGCCAACAATTAACATGATAATAACAATGAGGGGATTTAAGGTCTTGGCCCTGGGCCCTGGCGTATTGGTTGTGCCCTGTCGGTTCCAGAAAATGGGGAATTTACCTGATATTTCAGAGGTATGTTCTCTTAGATGCAAAAAGACAATAGGTTCACATAAGAACTACACACCATAGGCTATTTTTTTGTTTTATATAAATATATTTTTTATTGATTTCAGAGAGAAAGGAAGAGTGAAACATCAATGAGGAGAGAGAATCAAGGATTGGCTGCCTCCTGCATGCCCCCCACTGGGAATCAGGCCCACAACCCAGGCATGTGCCTTTGACCAGAATCTAACCCGGGACACTTCAGTCCGCAGACTGACGCTTTATCCACCGAGTCAAACTGGCTAAGGCTGCTTTTTACTTTAACACGTTTAATTTCAGACCATCATTTGTGGTTACTTTAGGTCTTACACTTTGCAGAACTGCCATACCAGCCTTCCTGAGCTAGTCAGGTTAGCATGTGGCCTTTTCTCATCCACAACTGCAACCCATGATCATACAATCACACCCATGGCCACACTCCCGTGTTCAGGTGGTCCCTCCTCCATCCTCACAGGACCCCTCCTTCTTCCTTACCTAGCCATCCTCTGTCTTCACCTGACCCCTCCTCTGAGGTGGGGAGACCAGGGGTCAGGCAAGGTGGCCAAGCAAGGTCCTGAGGGGGCACAAAGGGAGAGTTGTGATGTGTGGCTCCGGGTGCAGGGGTGTGTTAGGGCGGGTGGGGAGAGAGCCAGCAGAGGAAGGCAGGCTGAGCCAGGAGGCAGGGTCCCGTTCCCACCTCCTCTGCACACACGCACACCCCTGCCCCCCAAGGCCCAGGCCCGGGAAGGCTCCTACCAGTGCCCTCATGACTTCCTGCCCAGGACCCTCCCCTTCCCCAATCCAGGCAGCGAGTGTGGAAACAGCCTTTCCTGGAGGCAGGACTTCCCGCCCACTGCCGCCCCACCCCTGCTGTCACGGGAACCGGTCTCCCAGGCTGCATGGAGCCGCTGTCTTCCCCCGGGACAGCTCTCGTGTGTTTTCTGTTCAAGATTCTGAGTTGGTTGGTGTTTACGCCTGGAGGAAAGGACAAGCCCTGGTGCGGGGGCTGCTCGGGCCCCCTCCCGCCCTCCCCAGGCTCCAGAGCAAGGCCCCCTCAGGAGCGCCGTTCCCCACCGCCGAATTAGGTACCTTGTGCCTCTCCACGCATGCATGCGGACTCCCCTGCTCTGCTGCCAAATCTGGTGGGCACGGGCCCCATGCCGCCGGGAAGGAGGGGCCGTCGGTGCCTGAGCAGCGCCCCCCAGTGGCGTGCCAATGCCCTGCAAACTCGCCACCAGATACTCAGAAGGGTTTCAGTCCCCAAAAGGCACCCCTTTGGCTCCGGGAAGGCTGGGCACGGCTCTCCTGACTTAGGGGAGCAGGCGAGTGCCGACAGGGTCCTCCCAGACACCCGTCCCCCAGGTGTGCTCAGTGCTCACCAAGTGCCAGGCACAGCCTCGCGGCACCTGAGGTGGCACCTGCCTCTCCGGGCTTCTGTGAGTCAGGGATGAGCAGAGAGACCAGGGGGCTCCCAGGGGCGGGCGTGGGTGCCTCTGAGCCCTGCAGGTCCGCCCCCAGTGATTGCCTGTCTTTGAAGGAGACACAGAAGACCCCGTTGGCCCCCGGATGCCCCGTCCAGCCGCCGTCCACAGTCACCCCCAGGGGTCTGCCCACACGCCTAACCCGGTGTCCTGCCACGAGGCCGGGAGCATCCAGTCCGCCATGGCCGTCCTGCAGGACCTCCGCCGGCACATCCAGGAGGGGCTGGAGCTGGCCCAGGACCATCGCCACAGGGGAGGGCAGGAGCGCCGGCAGCTGGCCGGGAGGAGGCCCCAGGGCCACTGGAGTGCCCCGGACGTGCGGGCCTCTCTCCGCAGGCGCTCTGCGGGCCCAGCAAAGGGGGCGCACTGCTCCTCCTCGGAGTGTGCCAGGAGCACCTCCACCGGGCAGTGCTGGGGCGCCTCGGCCAGGAGGGAGTCCTCTCCACAGAGGACCTGGTTCCCCCAAGGACGGGACCCCATCTTCCAGAGGCCTGGGAGCGCCCCGGAGAGGCCCTGGAGTGCCTTGGCCGGGCAGAGGGCCAGGGCCCCCTGCAAAGACTGGGAGGCCTCTCCCCGAGGACCCTGGAGCCCTCCCGCCCAGCGGTCCTGGAGCGCCTCCTTCGTGAAAAGGGCCAGTGCCCCAGTCCAGGGCAGAGCCCACCCCTGGCCCAGGCCCGCCCAGAGCACCTCTCAGCTGGCACCCCGACAGGAGCAGGAGGCTCGGCTGCCACCGCCCTGCCCAAAGCCCCGGGGGTCCCTGGGCCTCCCGTACAGCCCCGCGTCCCTGCGGGAGTTCATGCGCCAGAAGGCCCTGGCGCGCCAGCAGCAGGTCCTGGAGGAGAAGGCCGCGGCCGTGCAGGCAAGGGAGCTGCGGAGCCAGCGGCTGCAGGACGTGTACAGGCAGCAGAGGGAGGCCGTGCGGGGCAGGGCCGGCCCCACCCCCACCAAGGCCTTCCCCCTGGTCTCCCAGACGACCCCCAGCATCGTGACCTTCATCCCACACTCAGCACCGCCCAGGGTAGGCACCCGGGCGCGGAGGGGTGTGGACTGACTCAGGCACGGCTCCCACCCCCGGGGCCTGTCTGCCCCTGGGTGTGAGCGGGCTCTGGAGAGATCCCGGTGACACTGTCCCAGCCCTAGAGAGGAAGATGGAGTGGTCCGGCCGGAGGCCCCGGGGCCAGGGCCAGCTCAGCCCAGAGCCAGGGCGTCAGGGTCTGTCTGGGTGAGACTCTGACCGCACCCGCCTGCTCTAGGCCCAGGATGCGCCCGGGAGCGAGGGGTCGCCAGCGCAGCAGTGGAGCAAGGTGACCTCTGGCATGGTGCTGGGGGACCAGGAGGCTCCAGGCAGGTGGGTATTGGGGGGCTGCACTTCCTGGGCCCTGGGCCACACAGCCTGGCCATCTCATGAGGGAGCCTCATTCTACATGAGGTCGCCACTCTCAGTGGACAGTCGTGCATTTAGTGCTTTCCCTGTGCATCCAGAGCCTGTCAGTTCTAAACCCTTCCATCGATCGCCCAGGAGAAACACCCATTGGCCCACCCTCCCTGCACCCCATCCCTCCCTCCTGCACATTCTGTGTTCTGGGCACTGGCCGTCGTTCAGGCTCCTCTCTCAGAGCATGTTTTCTGGGCCTGTCCCCGCGTGTCGTGGTCAGGACTGCCTGCCTTCTCCAGACTTCATGGCATTCCCCGGAGGGGGACAGGTTTGGTTTCCATCAGGGGCACGGGTGTGTCCACCTCTGGCTGCTGTGGAAACTGAACTGGAGACATGGTGTGCGTCTCGGAGCTGGCACTCAAGCCTGCATTCAGCCCACTCACCCAGCAGCCCCACGCTGGGTCACAGGGTTGCCTCCCGCTGGCCTTCTGAGGAACCGCCACTGTTCTCCACAGCAGCCACGCCCCATCCGTTCCCACCCAGCCCGTTCTGCCAGCAGCGCCCAGGGTTCCCGTCTCCGCGTCTTCGCGACATTTCCTTATTTTGTTCACAGCGGCCGTCCTGTGGGTGAAGTGGGGCCTCCCGTGGTTTCGTTTGCATTTCCCAGTGACCTTGGCACTGAGCATCTTCCCACGTGCTGGCCGGCGGCTTCTGTCTTCCAAGGAAGAACCCCTCCGCCCTTGGCTGCGTGTGGTGGTTACTGGGCTTCTTGTTGAGCTGCAGGCGCTCTGTGTACAGCCTGGTCCTAACCCTGTGGCCACAGGGCCTCTGAGTTCCCGCTCATGCCTTCGGCAGCCGTCTCTCTCTGCTGGTTGTGTCCTTCAGTGCTCGGAGGCTTTTCACTGCGAAGCAGCCAGTCTGCCTGTGTCTCCTGTTGTCTGTGTTTTGGTGGCACATCCAAGAAACGGCCACTGGCTGTCCTCGCTCTAACCGTGGCGGGCGGGCATATGGCTGCTCCGTACCAGCCCCCAGAAGCATTGCCATACTCAGCGCCTGCACACGCGTGTTTCATACACGCGTGTTTCATACATGCCAATGGACCCATACAGGCAGCAGAGGAAGGCCGTGCCGGGCCTCCCTGATCCCCGCACCCCTGTCCCCACAGCTTCTGCCTGTGTCTGGACCGAGCCTTGGACCATGAGCCTCTGGAGACAGGAGAACCCCAGGAAGGCTGGGTGGGTGCTCCCCTGCCAACGTCTGCTGGCTCCCCCTCGGGTCCCTTGAAGCTCCAGGACCTGACCGCCTGCCCCCCGCGCCCGGGGCTGTGCATCTACCTGGGCCCCGAGGAGGCCGAGCACCTGGGCACACGGGGCCCCCTGCACTTCAGCTACAAGCAAGCTCGGCTGCAGGCCCTGGAGACCACGGCCAACGTCCTAAAGCAGCGCATCGACCTCCTGACCGCCAAGCTGCTCAGGGCCGACGCCGCGGACACTCTGGAGGGCCTGCCCTCGAACCTGCCGCCCTCACACCCCGGCACCCACGGTGCCAGCCTGCCCCTGGGCCTTGGCACCCCCAAGCCCATGATGCCAGCCTGCTCCCGAACCTTGGTGCCCGACGCAGGCAGAGGGTCTCCCTGGCGCTGGACAGACGTGCGTGCCAGGCTTCTCTCTCCCGCCTGCTTGCCGGACGGAGAGACGCTGCTGTGGAGTCCTGGCTGGGAGCAGCGGAGGAGCGTGAGCCCCGGGGCCTGCCTGGCCTCCTCGTCCCCCGGTTAGCCTCACTTGCCCCAGCCAAGACCTGCTCGCTGGCCTAGGGAGCCCTGCTTTCCCTGCCCCTCGGTTTCTTCTCTCAAGAGGGAATATGACAATACACGCTGTTGTCACAAAGAAGGTGGTGTAGGGGACGTCCTGGCAATGGGATTGGCACGTAGGTTCCCGTCATCTGCACTGTTGCCGTGCGTGGCTCTGGCTGGAGGAGGGGTGAGGCTGGTCCTGAGGCTTGTGTGCCTGGCACCTCCCCACCCTGTTCCCTAAGCCGGGCCAGAAGGAGAAGGGGGCACTGGTGACAGGCTCCCGGCGCCTCCTGCTGAGGGGCAGGTGCTCTCCCCCTCCCCTCTCCCCCTCCCTCCTCATTTCCGCCTCCCTCGCTCCCCACCAGCCTCGCTCCCCTCCTCCCTGGTGCCCACACCTGGGAAGTGACATCTGGGTGCCCATGTCTCCACAGGATCCACAGAGGATGGATGTTTGGAGCGGAACCGGAGCCTGGCGAGAGACACGGCTTCCGTCCAGGCCCTCGGCCCCCTGGCAGGGAGGTAAGCGCATGAGCAGCCCTGGGTACGGCAGTGCTGGGACCCATGGCTGCATCCAGGCCTGGCAGGGGGACCACACAGCCCTGACGTTCCTGCAGTGCTGGGGCTGGCCAGGCAGTGGTCCTGCCACCTCTGTGGCTGAACCAGGGCCTGCAGTGTGGAGCAGCCCGATGCACCCTCCCCTGCTCCCTGCACAGCTCCTGGCCCAGGGGACACTGTAGGCCACGCTCTCCTGTGTCCCTGGTGTGTTTGGCTTCCACTGACTGTCCAGGGGACACTGAGGCAGTGGTACCTGCATCTGGGTTCCACTTCCGTGTCTGAGTCCTCACGACCAGCCGGCCTCAGGCCCTGTATGCCTCATATCACCCACCCCCAGCAGTGGCTTGGCCTTCTCTGGCAGCCACGTCATGCAGGTCCCTACAGGGGACCCTGGGTCCCGTAGCAGACAGACTGGCCACAGGGCTGTCTTGGCAAACCCACAGGGTTTACCGTCTTGGCACCAGCGTGGGGGGCCTCAAAGGGTTCAGAGCTTATTAACACAGACCTAAGCGGCAGGTGGGACTGTGGTTGGGGCAGCATGGAGTGGAGACTACAGATGGGCAGTTAGGTCTCTGGAGAGATGGGATCCTGATACCCAGGGCACCCCAGGTGGGGCAGTGCAAACCCCGAACTGTACTTTTAGCCATTGACCTTGAACAGAGTCACCTGCCCCCTGCGAGTCTCAGAACCTGGCAATGAGGGTCTCAGAACCTCAAATGGGGACACAATTCCCCCAACAACACCTCTACCCCTCCCTCCCCTCGGCTCCCCTCCCCTCTGCTCCTCTCTTCCTCTGGGGACAATTCCCTGCGACTGCACCTCCCCTGCCTGTCACCCAAGGAATCCCCACCCATCCTGCCTTCCTAAAGCCCCCCTTAGCCTTGCCAGGAAGAGGCTGTTTGGTCCTTTGGGGTGAATCTTATCTTGCCCCCTTCCCTACCTACCCAGGCCCAGCCTCAGCCTGGTCAGTGGAATTGGACATTCCTACCAGAAGGGGGCAGCATTGGGCTGGACATCTCTTCCCAGCACACACCTGCTCCCCTCTGGTCCTTCAGAAGGGGCGGTCAGGCGGGGTATGTGTGTGTGTGTGTGTGTGTCCTGAGAGGTTAGTAGGGAAGCCTGGATCCAAGGGAGCCGCCTGCATCTGCATGTCTTGAGGCAGATGGCCAGCAAGGCCCGTGGGCCTGTCCCAGGCCTCACCCTCCCCACCTGGCGCGTGGGCCCCTCTCCCCGAAGCAGCACCAGGTCAGCCGGGAAGCAGCCACTGGGCCCATCCTTTGCCTCTGTGGCATCTGGGCTCAGCCCCAGTGCTGCTCGTCTTTCTGGGACCCTCTTCCATATCACCTCCCTGCACGTCCCCGGGTGGGACTGGGCACAGGTCATACAGACAGCAGCTGCCACCTGTGCCTCGGGCCCCAAGGGCTGATGGAGGAGGCCCTCTGGGGGCACAGGGCCCTGAATGGGGCGGCGGGGGGAGGGAGGGGGGCACTGCAGGGTCCTCTCCAGGAGGTGCTATACTGTGTGTGAGCAGTGCAGGGGCCTGGGCAAACCCTTCCAGAGATGCCAGATGGTCGGCATCCCTGGGCCCAACCCAGGGTTCTCGCCACCAGCTGCCAGCGGCAGGCTGGGTGCCCCCCCACTGAGCGCTGTGGTCCCAGCTGGGAACCAAAGGGTGGAAGAGGTTGTCTCCTACACCCACACGGCAGGTGCAGGACAAACCTGTGCCTCAGGGCCCCGAGGGCTGACGGAGGGGGCCAAGCCCCGCCCATCCCCATGGCCACAGGGTGGGTGAAGCCGGCATCTTCAGCCACTTCCTGGTGGACATGTGCCAGGAAGTGCAGGCTGTTCTCGGAGGCACAGGCTCAGCACCCAGGGCAGCAGTGGCCTGCGGCCAAGGGCACTCGGATCCTGGCCCAGTGCCCGTGGTGATGTAGGGGCCTGCACTCCTGCCCCAGGTGCTGCTTCTCAGGGGAGACCCCGCCAAGCTGGGGTGTCAGCACCTCCAGGCGGCCTGCTTGATCCGCCCTCCTGGCCCTGTGGAGGCAGGCATGTCCTGGACACAGTGAGAGTCTGAGAGCTCTGCTGGCATCGGGAGCCCGGCTCCCACCCCCCAGCCCTGCCGCTGCCTCCTACCTGCCCCACCTGCTCACATGCGTGTTTGCGTGTTCCCAGCTCGCTCAAGGCGCCATCCCCGCAGGACCCCACCTGTGGCTCACTGCGGCTGGAGGAGATGCCGTCAGCCAGAGGGGCAGGCTCGGTCACGCCCTGGACCCTACAGAGCTGCGGTAAGGGCGAGCCTCCGGACAAGCCCTGGGCTGGCTGGTGGGGTGGCCGAGGAGGCCCTTCGGGGACCCCCTCCACGGCTGGACTCCAGCGAGGTCCTGCGCGTGTAGAGACCCTTTTCTAAGTGGAGAGCACCCCTGTTTCAGTATTAAAGTGTTTGGAGGGTTTGGGACCAGCCACCGCTGTGCTCTGTTGTGGCTGATACCGGCTTCGAGGGACAGGCAGCAGCGTGCACCCCAGCCCCCGCCTCCCTGTGCTTGTATCAGCCACACGTGGGGGCGGGACATGGGGTGGTGTCTGGGCGGGGCAGCACCGCCTGGTGAGGGTGTGAGACCAGAGCCAGGAGCAGAGAGGGGCCTCCCAACACCCCCAGAGAGGGCATCGGGCACTGAACGGACAAAGCACCTGAACTGCAGGCACAAATCGGTCTGGAAGTGCGGGCGTTCGCACTGACTCCTTCCCTGGAGGAATATTCTGGGAGTGGCGTGGGTGCCCAGGCGAGGATGGGCAGAGCGGGCGTGGGCAGCCCTTTCTGCAGAGCTGCCCCTCCACAGGTGCCTGCCGAGGGAAGGAGGGACCTGGGCGGAGGCTGCCCCTCCCCAGACCACGGGGGCCTCAGGCTCCAGGGGCCCATCCACACCTGCTGGAATCCCAGGAAGAAGACAGGGCAGAGCTGCCCTGAAAGCGGCCTCCTGAGCCACTCCTGGTTGGGGTGGGCTGAGCTGTCCCTGGGGCCGGGCAGCATCCACAGGCTGGCCCTCGGCAGCCAGGTGCCAGGGCTTCCAGCACAGCCAGCATGCTCCCTGCCCCGCCTCAGGGGGGAGCAGTTGGGACGTGGCCTCACCACCTCTCCTGGAATTCAGCAGGCTCTCATCCGGGCCACAGGCAGCCTCAAGAGTCATTTGAAATCTGGGCGGCTCCTGCCTGAGCGGCTGAGGGCAGGGCTCAGGTAGCCAGAACCAGCGGCAAACACAACCCAGAGCCTGTGCTGAGCTCCCGTCAGACACCTCCTCCAGACACTGCCTCCCAGAAAGCACTCGGGGGTCACTCACTGCCGTCACCTGCTCTGCGGGTGTCAAACTCCTGCTTGTGCACCTGTCTGGGTGGCAAAGTGGATTCAGACCCAGCTCTGAATTGGCTACCTCCCTTATTTACCAAGAGAAGCAGTGCCGTCCTACAGAACCTTCTGGACTCACCAGCCTCGGCCAGCACTGCCCAACAGAACTTACTTTCTAACCTCACACGGCATCATCCGACAGAACCTTCTGGAATGAGGGACATGGTTTAAATGGTGGGCTCTCCCTTAGGGCAGCCACCAGCCACCTGTGGCTCTGTAGCCATTAAAGGACCTTGCACTTATTTCCTGTGGATTTCAGTACACACAGAGCAGTGCCGTGGCTGTGGCCGCCATGAGGAACAACACAGCCCTGGCTTCACACACAGGGCTCTCCCAGACAGACACACAGGGATGGGCGTCAGCTGCTCTCTGGTTGAGAGCCGACTCCCCGACTCTGTACCTGAGAGCACACCTCTTCCTCATTGCCATCACCACCATCACCACCACCACCACTAATTCCGGCAATCCTAATGGCACTTACCAAACCTCTCACTGGATCCTCAGCTTCCAGCTCCTCACCAAGCGTCTCCAGAGGACTTGGGAAGTGAGGCAGCATCCTCCTCTGCTCAGTGGGGTGACTCGGAAAGTCTCAGGGGCTGCCATCTGCTTGGCCACCCAGGGCCAGGGCCAGGCCAGGCAGGGACAGCTTGCCTTCCCCAGGTCACAGCCCCGAGCTCCCTGGGGACCGCTCCGGGATGCTGTGTGACCAGACGTGACCAGGAGCTCCCCTCCTCGGGATGCAGGGCCGGGGCCTGGAGGAGGGCCCGCGGGAGCCCAGGCAGCGGCCGGGGTGAGGGACCGGCACCTTCTCTCAGCCCTCAGGGCACAACAGAAGCCGGGGGATTTTCCTCTTGAGGGACTTTGGCTCGGACACACGTCAAACCAGTTCCTGAAAGTGTCTCGGTTCCCAAGGAGACCAGTCCACTCGAAGTAGGAGGGGGATCCCCGGCATCGCCCCAAGTGCTCCATGCCCTCGCTTCCCATCCAGGCTGGTGCCTCAGTTTCCCAGCGGCCATGGAAACACCCGGAGCTGGATCAGCTCTTGCTTACAGCTCTCCAACCTCGTGCCCTGGCCGAGGAGAGCAGAGCCGCTCCGCCCGGGAAGGAGAGGGTGGGCAGGATGCTCTCCTCTCGGCACAAGGGCCAGCGATGACTGAGGAGCTCGACCGAGAGTCCAGGAGGGCTCCGCCGCCCTCAGACCAGGGCCCGGGCCCCAGGGAGCCGAGTCCTCCGTAGCCCCTGCCAGCAAACAGGGCCCAGGACAGGAGACGGGCTGGGGGAGGACGGAGCTCACAGCTGCCCCAGGGCTGTGTTCGCAGGGCTGGGGGAGGAGCGGCATGCAGGCCAGGGCTGGGCCCGTGAAGCCACTGAGGAAAGAGCAGCCTCCGCTGCCTCCGGGAACCTCACCCTGGGGAGGCGGCAGCTCCCATGCTCATGCTCCAGAGGAAGCCCAGCGACCCGACCGGGGACCTATTCCAGTGTCACTCTGCCCGACCATGGCCACCCTGCACTGTGCCGGCAGCCACCACAGCTGAGCCTGCACTACTACGCCCCCGCCCTTACACACACACACACACGCACACACACACGTGCGCGCGCAGCAGGAAACTCTGCTCCCCACAGAGGCTCTCGGGGGCTGCTGGTTTGGTCCAGGTCACCCACAAACCCATGGCAAGTGAGGCCTCCTGGTGGCACCGTGCTGTCACCTCTGCAGGGTCGGGGTGGGGTCGGGGTGGGGAGCGTGGCTGGGTCAGGCCAAGCAAGCCCCTCGGCGTCAAGGGGAGGCAGCAGCGTCTGTCCCAGCTCTGGCTGGGGCCTCTCCCACCTCCTTTGGCTCGGACGCCCTCCTTTGTGGGGGAAGGGGATGGACTCCCTTCCCTGCAGGTCGGAGGGAGAGGCTGAGCCGGAGGCTGAGTGGACGCGGAGGCCCAGGCGCTCAGCCGTCCCCCCTGTGCTTGCAGGTCAGCAGGAGCCTGGCAGGCGCTTCTCAGACCTCCAGCAGAAGTCCCTGAGCTTCCTCCAGACCCTGAAGGTGTGTCCCACACGCTGTCACTCTTTAGGCCTTTTCTGTTTGAGGTAAGTGGGGCGCAGCCTTTGCCCCCCGGAAGCTGAGCAGAAGAGGTTCTGAAGCGGGGACCTCCAGAGTCTACAGCTGCAGCTTTCAGGGGGAGGCTGGGAGAGAGGAAGGAGAGGCCAACTGTCAGACTGGCCCAGGACACCCAGGGCACGGGGATCTGGGGTTGGGTCCCTGCCAAGACTGGGGTCCTTTGGGGGCCCCTCCTGTTCTCAGAGGAGGCACCCCTTGCCCTCTTGCCAACGAGTGGCAGAGTGGGGAGGAGCAGGCTGGGGCCAGAGGCCTGAGGCTGGGCCCTCCCTACAGCTGGACCAGCAGAAGCAGGAGCAGGCCCTGGCCCTTCTGCGGCAGCGGGCGGAGCTGGAGGTCTGGGAGACCCAGAAGGCCCTGGATGAGCTGCTCTCCAAACACCGGCTGGCGGTGAGCCTGGCTATGCCCCACGCCTGCCCCTCTGAGCCGGCACGTTCAGCCCCAGCAGACAGGCAGCGCTGGTGGTCGAGGTGGTGCAGAGAGCACCCCGGGGCCAGCAGGGTGAGGACCAGGAGGGTGATGTCATGATCTGGTCAGAGGGGGCGAGCCTTCTCAGAGGTGACTCTTCTCCGTGTCTGGGGACTGTTGGTGGATGTCCTTATGCAGACATTTAGGGAGGCATTCTCAGGCGAGCAACCAGGTGTGTGTGTGTGTGTGTGTGTGTGTGTGTGTTTCCTGGCCCGTTTCTCTTTCTCTCTACCCCTCTTCCTATTTCCTGCATCGCACCTGCTGGGCAACTGCCGCTCCCCGAGAACCTTCCAAAGCCACCCTAGCTGTCCACCCACCCACCACTGTGGAGGCCCGCCCCGGCCTGACTGTGTCTGCTGGACACCTGCCACCCTCCCCCATCCGGCCCCCTCCAGGCACCTGGCCAGGCCCACTGGCTGGGAGGTTACCCTTAATCCTCCACACACACACCTGTCCTCAGAGGCGAATGGAGAAGCACAAGACCCAGGCCAGGCCAGGAGCAGCACCAGAGCTGGAGGGGCTGCGGCTATGGGCAGGCCTGGATCCGAAGCCCCCCTGGAGTGCTGTGACGGCCAGAGCCAGGTGCGTCCGAGGTCGGGACGGTGGTGCCCGCCCAACGTGGAAGGTGAGGTGGGGGGTCTCAGACAGGCGAGGTACTGGTGCTGCTGGAGGGAGTCCCCAGCGCCTCCTCACCTGGCAGGTCCCAGCCGTCCCTGGGCAGAGATGCTGCTGCGCCCTCCTGGGGCCCCGAGAAAGGACAGGAGCGGCCGGCCGGCCAGTCAGCCTATGCAGGTGAGAGTCCTCAAAACCAGCCATCTCATGTGCTCTGCCTAGCTCCCTGCATGGGCCCTGAACTGAGTCAGGCACACCCTGGAGAGGCCCGGAGAGATGGAGGTACTTGACACTAAGTTCATCTGATGCCAGAACCACGATTGGCCCAGGCACCCATGGGGCCTGGGCAACTGGGAGAAGACAGCAGGTGGGCTCAGTGGACACTGTTTCCACTGCTCTCCGTCCCTCGCTGTAGAGCTGACTTCCTCTCCAGCATCATCTTCCTGCTGCTTGAAGGACCTCCTTTAACATGTTGAGGGCCCTGTTCGCTGGGACCTTTTGTGTACTCTGCCTGAGTCCCAGAATCGTGAGGTTCTGAGCCTGGCAGGTGGGGACAGACGTGCTCCTCGGCGCCTGGTCCCCCGGGGCTTCATTCCCAGGCATCGGGGTTCCCCGCGGGCACCACCAATGGCTCCAAGACGAGGGGACAGGCCAGTCTCCAGGCCTCTCTCCTTCCCGATGCTCAGCCCACCAGCTCTGGCTGCCTCATCTCTCCACACTCCCAGCTCCACTTCTCTACCAGGTGTCTGCCGGCTCTGCCTAGTTTCCCCTCCACAAGCAGCAGCAAGAGCCTCACGAGCAGGCAGCTGTGACAAACAGAGGTCTTACCTGCCTGGCTTTTGTCTCTCAGGGATGAGTGTGCAGGCTTGCTCGATGTGCCTAGAAAACTGTTCTTTCGTGTGTGTGTGTGTGTGTGTGTGTGTAAACATGTAAACGTGTGTGAACATGTAAGTGTGTGTGTGTGAACATATAAACGTGTGTGTCTGTATATAGGCATACAGGCACCATGTTTTTTGTTTTTTCTCGTGGGACATTAAGTCCACACTCCCATCCCCTTGGCACTCTCCTGGCGGAGGCCGGAGCCTGGTATGACCTCAGAAGCACACCCAGCACCGAAGGCGGCCAGTGGCATCAGTGGCCAGACCTGCCTCAGCTGGGAGTGTGGGCTCTGCTGTTACCCCACCTGCTGGTGCTGAACCTCAAAAAAGCCATTCTTTCTCTCTGGGCCTCTGTTTCCCGTCTGTGGAAGTGGAGCAACTGGGCCCAGGCACCCCGAACCCCTCTGGGTCTGGGTTTCTGCAGGGTCAGTGGGCTCACACACCAGCACTTCATGTCAGGCAAAGTGACTCAACTCCTTTTGGCGCGGCCTCGTGGCTGGCGTGCAGCTGTGTGGATGGGGCATCACATTGCCGCCGATACCCCACCTCTCGGGCCCTCCCGTAGAAGCAGCCCTGGAGCCCCTCAGGGCCCAGCCCTGCCGCTTTCTCTCTGCCCTCAGTGCCCCTGCAGGAACCGAAGCCAGGACACGCCCCGGCCCAGCTGCCCCTGGCCAGGCTCTACCCTTGGGACCACCCTGTTCACCAGGTACAGGAGACACCCCAGGGGGAGAGCATAGGAGTGGGGTGCAGGGGAGGCACTGGCAGCCTCCAACCCTCCCTCAGCTGCCTCTCTGGAGCCTGCACCCAGATTTCCCCACGGGGGTCCTTGCTTGTGGGAAGCTCTCCCTGCCATGGCAAGCCCCACCCTTCCAGCTGACATCCACACAGGCCCCTTCCTCCCACCCAGGGTTGGGGTGAGAGCAGGCATTTATACCGGCGCCTGGGGCAGGGCTGGCCTCCGCCAGGATGCACATTGCAGAGCGGGCAGCCGGGCTCTCAGACCCTCTGGAGCACAAACAGGGGCCTGGATTGGGTCAGGGCTGGGCACAGGCCAAGGTGATGAGATCCCAGCTGTCCTCGGAGTTCACAGTGGGGGTCCGTCCAGGAGGGCTTCCTGGAGCTGCTGGCCTGCTCCCCTGGGCTGGGCTCCATTCCCATTGGGAGAGGTGGGTGCCATGCCCAGACCCAGAGGAAGAGCTGCACGGGGACAACAGGGGTGCAGCCAGCCTTGGGGAGCACAGGGACAAACACCCCTTTCCTCCTGCTTCTTGCTGGAGCCTCCTGTTGGCAAAGCCCAAGGGAGCCAGTGCACGGAGGAGCGGGAGGTGTGGGAGAGGCGAAGGGAGCCCCCACCAGTGACCAATCCTTTCATCGGGGGTTCTCTTTCCACGTGAGCCTTTGTGCCAGCTGGGGTACAGCTGACTCCCCCTCCTCTGCCTGTTCAGAGGGAAACCCGACGCCCAGGCAGCAGTCGCCTGCTCTCGTGCCAGGAGAGGACCCTGCTCCTGCGGCACCACCAGCACATCCTCTCGGTACAGAGGGCCGTGGCCCGCCTGCGGCAGGAGCTCCTGGCCACGGCCCAGCTGCTGCAGGTGGGCACTCGCCCTGGGCTGCAGGCTCCGCTGTGGGCAGGAGATGCTTGTCGCCAGGGGCTTTGCGGGATGTGCAAGGCCCTTGTAAAAACATCCTGGGGTGACAGGAGCTCTGGGTACAGAGGAGGGCAGGGGGGCTGCTGCTTCCTGGGGGGCCCAAGGAGGTCTCCTGGGCAAGGTGGCCCTGGCCAGGCCCTGGAGGAGGAGACAAACCCCTGCGGTTCCGGGAGAGGACCAGAGGCCAGAAGAAGCATGTGGCCTGGGGCTCCTTGGAGCAGCCAGGTCCGTGGGGGACCCGAAGCAGCAGGGCATCCCTGGCCCAGCAGCCTGGCCCTGGCCGCGGTCTCAGGCAGGAGGCTGCAGACGTGGTGGGTGGGTGGCTGTTCTCTGTAAGCTGGGAATGCTGCAGGAGGATGGAATGAGCTGGGCTCCATGACGTTCCTGGTGGGGGTTAGCAGGTGCATGGTGGGCTGGCCACCAGGCAGGTGTGCTGCCTGCCTCTGGCCAGCCTGTAGGAGGGGCACCCAGGGCAGCTGGAACAGACTAGGGTGTGGGCCCAGCTAGTCCTGCTCTGGCCTGGTGTCTGCACTTTATCACCGGGGCTCAGGCTTCTGTGAGGGTGGGCGCACGGGGTCAGAGGGGGGTGCACGGGGTCAGAGGGGGCACAGGGGGTCAGAGGGGGGCACATGGGGTCAGAGAGGGGACATGGGGTCAGAGGGGGTGCATGGGTCAGAGGTGGGGTACACGGGGTCAGAGGGGGGTCACGGGGTCAGAGGGGGCGCACGGAATCAGAGGGAGGGTGCACAGGGTCAGAGGGGGTTGTACGTGGTAAGAGGGGGGCACACGGGTCAGAGGTGGGGTACACGGGGTCAGAGGGGGGTGCATGGGGTCAGAGAAGGTGCACGGGGTCAGAGGGAGGCACATGGGGGCAGAGGGGGGCACATGGGGTCAGAGGAGGGCGCATGCACGCCAACCACTTTCTGAACAGGAGCTAGACCAGGGTTGTCCTTGCCAGCTCACCCTCTGTTGTTTCTCCCAGGGTTCCAGCCCCGGAGCCAAGGCCGCCTGGGAGTGGGGCTCTGAGACAAGCCAGCAGCCAGTGGAGCCTGCACAGGGCTCATCATGCTCTCCAGCACCACTCAGGCCCTGCAGCCCCTCCGGCCACGGCCCCCGGAGGAGCCTCGAGAGCCTGAGCGTCCCCCCGTGAGTCAGCATGGGCAGCCCCGGCCCTGTGCTCGCCCTCCCCTCCCTCCGGGAGCACTTTCCAAATAAAACTCACTGGGACTGACCTGAACGCACGTCACCATCACGCGCCAGTCCTGGGTCCTTAAAATCCCTGGGCTGACCCCCCTCATGGGCAGGCAGAGGATGGCCCAGGGACCCCAGCCCTGTCCACACCACGATGTGAGTGTGATCCTGGAGATGCTCAGGGGGATCTAGGGGAGAGGCAGCTGTAGCAGGTGTGCGGAAGACAGAGCATAAGTAACTCCAGGTTGCCCCCAGAGAATGGCAGAATGTTCTGGAGCCGGCCTGCCTGTAGGCATTGCCCTCAAACCAGGACTTGGGACGCCAGCCATCTTCTTTCGGCTGTGACGGGCCACTTGGTGCTGGCATCAGTGTGCCAACGGCGTGGCAGCCTGTGTGGCGTCCAGGCCTCCGACCCACTGTGCCTCCCGGCGCTCAGCGGGCCCAGCTCGCGCACACAGGGCCGTGCCACATGCCGGCACTCACTCCACACGCAGGGGTCTCAACAGAGCATGTGCTCTGTGCCCGGGACCCCACCACGCCCAGCACTGTGCCCCGTGCCCTGCCCCCCCCCCAGCAGTGACCTCGTTGGGGATAATGCTCTGTGCATGGGGGCTGCTGGGTGGGAGGGGCCAGGGCCTGTCTTGCCTTGCCTGAGCACTGGCCACTTGGCCACTGACCGCAGCTGACCCTGGACGAGATGCGAATTCCGCGTGTGGAGAGTGTGGCCAGGCTGGGCACCGCAGAGGGTGGAGCCTGGGCAGACAGTCACACCCTCTGCACTGCTTTGCAGCCCTGTCCCTGAGCAGGATGGGACAGGCCCCAGAGAAATTTCAGCTTCAGACGTCCACCTGTGGCCCCTCAGGCCAGCCTGGGGAGAGGAGACGTCCGTGGCCGGTGGCTGGGTGGACGCCCAGGAAGAGCCAGTGGAGGGCGGCAGCCAAATGGGCCAAGGTAACCACGGGGCAGGGGCGGGGGAGAGGGATAGCGGCAGTCAGAGGACAGACGGTCACTGCTCAGGACACCGTGCCTGGGTGTCACCCACCAGAGTCACGGTGGCCCTGGGTTCTCCTGGGTGACCCACGATGCCTCGGCTTTCACCAAGAGCCGTGACCGCAGGCAGTGATCCTGCTGGCAGAGGTCCCAAGGCCTGGGCTTGAGCCAAATAGCTCCCGTCCCTAAGGCTGGGGCCTAGGACCTCCGTGCCTTGGTGTCCCACACTTGCCAGGCCAGGGCGGAAGGAAGGTTAGGAAGGCAGTGATGGACAGACGTGAGTCCCTCCTGTGGGCCCCGTGTCCCCACGCTGTCCCCACTCTGCTGACCTGGGCATGGCCAAGGCCTGCCCTTGCCCCGCCTTCTCCTCAAACCGTTCCTGGGCTCATATCAGCAGCTCTCCCACAGCCACTTTCCGGAGCAGCCACGTGTGCTGTCCTCACTGGAGCCAGATAAGCCAGGGCTGCGCTACTTTGCATTTTAGGATTTTTTTCACATGGCCTCGGAGTCCCTGGACAGGTGTCTTCTGTCCTGTGCTCCCGCCGTCCGCACTGATGGTCTCTTTGTCTCGCAGGAGATCCCCAGCCCAACCCCAGCCCCTCGTCCACAGTGGAGACCCAGACTCTGAGGGAAAGCCATGCATGGAGCTCCCCCGGCCAAGGAGGGCCCTGCAGCCCCCAGGAACCCAGTGTGAGTGAGGGCCTGGCCTTGCTTTGTCGACCCTGCCATGTGGCTTTTGGGGGGATGACCTCATCTGTCAGGTGAAGGAGTCAGGACAGACTGCCTGGGTGGCCCGTCTGCCGGGGCCATTGGAGCCCACTGGAGGAGCGTGCCTGGGGCGCGGGGTCTCCAGGGCCTCGGTGGGCGGGTGGTCCTTGCTCCTTCCCGTGGCCAGGAGAGCACAGGTGCTCTCCCCACAGCTGCGGGATGCGGGCCAGTGCGGGCGGAGGTGCCGCATCTGAATGTGGCGTTTCTCCCACGTGTTTCCAACAGGTGGCTGAAGGCAGCGCCAGCAGAGTCGGGGCAGAGCTGGAGCTGGACTTTGTTAGCAGCCCTGGCAGGGAGGCCCCCGAAAAGGAAGGCCAGTGGTCAGAGGAGCGGAGGTGTGGGGTCTGTGGGGTCTGCGGGGGCTGCCTGGGCCCAGGGGACCCTCGGGCAGGGGTGGGACCCGAGGCATGGAGGTGGTTAAGCCATTGCTCCCCGGGCTCTCGCTGGGGGACCCTCACTCACTCCTGGTGCCCTACACACTGGCCTGGCCTCTGGGCATCCCAAGCCCACCCCATGCCCTCCAGAGTCTGAAACAGGATGCCACTCAGTGAATCGCCCCAGGGCCAGCGGTGGGCGCAGCAGGAGGGGCCCCTCCAGGAAGTACGGCCCCCCAGCTCCCTGATGCAGTGGGGACTGGGGCCAGAACCCCCTAAAGACAGGGAGCCTTGTGCTCTGGGGGAAATCTCCCCCCTCCCCCCTCCCGTTGGGATAGCAGCCCCCCGCAGAGACCCTGAGCCCCACGGAGGATGGGAGGGTGCTGGGAGACCGTCCACCATGTGTTTGCAGAACGGAGACCTGTTGGCAGGAGGACCCCCACGACACCCACTCCTGGCAGGGAGCCACCCAGCTGACCACCTGTCCAGGTGACCCCCCCCTGCCCCCCAGCCCCCTGCCTTTGCACCAGGACCGTCGAGTTCCCACTTAAGGTCACCCAAGGCTACTTCTAAGTCATAGCCACCTCTCCCGCCGCCGGCTTGGGGGCCACCCCGTCCCCCTCCCATTGCGGTCCCGACCGGCGGTAATGATGGGAGGTGGCCCCCCTGTTGGAACATCTACTCTCAAATGGCAGGACGGGCAGAGGCAGCCAGTCTGTCTCTAAGGACAGCTGCGGCTCCGAGCCCCTGAGGACAGTGCGAGCAGAGGTGACTCACTTCCTGTGCGGTGGGTGAAGCTGAGCTCACCGCCAGGGTCGTAGGCCCACCCACGGTGCCGCCGGCCATGTCTTCTGCCTCTATCGGGGCTTTCCGGTTCTGACCCCCTGGCTCGGACGTCCCCTGAGGACGTCCCAGTGGGGTGTGTGCTGCTGCCGCTCCTGTGCTGGGGCGTGGCAGGGGAGGCAGAGTGTAGACTGTGGGTGACGTCCCCACCCTCTCTTCTCTCTGTAGCTCCTGCTGAGGAGGCAAGGCCCCCCACCTGGCGCCAGGGAACCCCCCCGCCCCGGCTCCCCACCCCCTTGGCCCTGGACTCCCCGCCAGCGTCTGTTCCTGGGACCTGCTCGGGGTCACCAGTGGGATCCCGCACCCCCTCCTCCGGGAGCGGCCTGTCCTGTCCCTCCCTCCAGGAGTTCCAGAAAGTGTCCGCCATTCTGGTCCAGCTCTCGGGTAGTTCTGCCTCCTTGTCAGACTGGGAGGCCGAGGACACCCCGGACGCAGACCCGGGTTCATCCGGGGAGTCCTCTGTTGGAGCCACAAGGGGGCGGCACAGGGGTGGAGGACAGGCAGCCTGCGGGGGCCGTCCCCTGCGGGTCTCCCCCACTGCGTCAGGGCCAGGCCTCCTGCAGGCGGGCCAGCCTCAGCCTCGCCCCGATGTCCCCTCGCCCGGGTCGGGATCAGAGCTGTCGGAGGCGTCCAGCGAGGTCTGGGATGAGAAGAGCCCGCTGGAGCCTGGCACGGGTGCCCAGCCAGCTGCAGGGCGGCCCTTCCCTGCTGGAGGCTCCTCCAACCTGGAAGTTAGAGGGGCACTTAGCACAGCACTTCTCTCCCCAGGCCCTGGTGGGGGCCAGGAAGCTTCTGGAACTGGTGGGAGCTCGACCAGTGAATTAGATGCAGGAAAGGCCAGCTGGCTATGCCTGTCCCTTCCCTGTCCCTCGGGGCCCAAGGGGGCTGGTGTCAGCCAAAGAGGAGAGACGGGGCCTCTGCAGGCCTCCACCGACTGCCCAGAGGGGCCTCAGGAGGCTGCCCTGAGCCCTCAGGCAGACAGGAATCCCCCAGGGGCTCCTCCTGCAACCCCCGGGGTGCTGGCAGCCCTGAGGCCTGAGAGCCGGGCACCTGGCCATATGGGCAGTGGAGCCCCCGCCGCCCCGGGGGAGGCCAGCCCGGCTCTGGAGGGCCATGTCCTGCCTGAGATCCTGTCCCCGGTGGACGAGGTGCTGTCCTACGGCAGTGCCGACCTCCCATCCTCCACACACAGGGCTGCTCCTCTGCCTCCTGCCCTCCCAGCAGGAAGCGGGGCCTTCCCCAGCCCCACCTTCGAGGACTTCCCTTCCCCACCCGAAGACGCCTCCTTGTCTGAAGCCCTGTCCCTGGGGCCCCTGGAGGCCAGCCTCTGCCTGGCAGTAGGTGCACAGGGCAGGAGCCTCAGGGACCAACTGGGCGAATCACATCCTACTGGGAGGAACCAGGCTGTGGGGGGCCAGTGGCCTGAACCTGTCAGCTGGCTGGGGTCCCCCTGGTTTGGGGGGGCGGGCGACGCCCCAGCCGGGCCCCCAGGGCAGTCCGTGCAGCCCCCAACACTGTTCGGAGAGGCCTGTGAGGCTGCAGAGGGCTTGCCAGCACTGCTGACGACTGGCCACACAGGAATGGCTGGCCCCTGGCAGGGGGACTCCGCTCGTGCTTTGGACAGGAGCCCCTGCGTGGGCCCCAGTGGGGATAGGGCAGAGGTGGTGGATCTGCTTTCCACGCAGCTCAGCAGAAGGATCCTGTGCGACACGCTGGCTGTGCTCTCGGAGCTGACCCCACCGGCCAGCCCGGGGACCAGAGAGCTGGCAGGTGCTGGCCATGTGCCAGGCCTCACGGGGCAGCCGCTGGGCAGTCCTGGAAAGACAGGCCTCAGGAAAGAGTAGGCGGCCTACAGAGACATTTGTAAATCATTGTGTTATGCTGTGTGACCACGTGTGCCTGTGCTTGCACGCGCGCGTAGGTGTGCTGGAGCCTCAGGAAGCCTGGACTCCCTAGCACAGGCCGGCATGTGGATGGCCATCGGATGTGGGCCTGAGACTGGACGTTGGCTGCTTGGCCAGCTGGAACGTGGCTCTGTGTGTGTGTTTGGGTGCCAGGCCCAGCCCTTCCATTGGCTCTCAGAGACGACCTAGACCAGAGAGATGGAGAGACGGGAGCTAGAAGGCTGTGGGGCATCAAGGAAGGTCCTGGACTCGGGGGAGAACCGTCCTAAGGAGCTGGGAGGGGAGCAGGTCCAGGGCACAAACACATCTCCTGGCTGAGGACTGTGCCATCAGCGAAGGCCGAGAGAAGAGGCTTTGGGGGAAGCATGGGGCTGAGGCCTCCAGCTTTGTCAGGAAATGAGTGGAGAGTTTGTGCCGTGAGACTTCTGAGGCCAGGACTCCTGTGGCTGAGGGGCTGATGGCGCTGCTGACGGCGGGGCAGGGCTGCCTGGCACCTGCAGGCCCGGCTCCTGCGCTGCAGCCTGGCACCCCCTAGGGGAGAGGGGGTCGAGGCTTCCCTGAATGTTCCCAGCGCCCTCCTAGAAGGAACGAGGGCCCGTTACCAAGGTGCTCTCCATGGCCCCTGTGGACCTTGTCAAAGCGTCGACGGTTCTGTGTAGGAAACCCGTGCTGACCACAGGGTTCCGTGGGGAAGGAAGTCAGAGCAGAGGGGCTGGGAGGAGGATCCAGACCTGCCGCGTGGGGACCCCAAGGACGGGGCTCAGCAGTGGACACAGGAACAGCCCCAGAGCCACTGCCTTCATGGACCTGCAGGACCCGCCCCTCACACAGAGCAGTGCTTTCGCCACAGCCTGTCCTGAGGAAGTCACAGGACCCTCGCACCAATTCAGACGATGATGGCAGACCCTTAGGTCCTGTTTGCCGGTCCCAGAATCTTGCATCTGGGCCACAGGGGACCTGAGCCCCATCTTCCCCAATACAGCCAGAACGCTGGCCAGTATTCCCTCCAGCGAGGGCACCTCCAAGCTAGTGCTCCATGGAATTCATCTGTACCAGTCAGTGGTTGTCAAACTCATTAGTCAACAGAGCCAAATATCAATAGCACAACGATTGAAATTTCTTTTGAGCCAAATTTTTAAATCTAACACCACTTCTTCAAAATAGACTTGCCCAGGCCATGGTATTTTGTGGAAGAGCCACACTCAAGGGGCCAAAGAGCTGCATGTGGCTCTTGAGCCACAGTTTGCTGACCACGAATCTGTACCATCCATCATTTATAATCTATTACCTATTCTCTGTCATTTATCCACCTATCAGTCATCTGTGTGTTATTCATCACCTATCATCCATACATCCATACCTGGCCAGGCAAAACCCAAGGTGCTGCCTCTGCCTCCACCTGCAGGTCTGGTGAGGGGCCCGAGATGCCTGAGAACACTGCAGACCCTTCCCCAGGCCCCTGGGGTGGCCACTCAGGCCCTGGCTGACCTTGGTCCAGTGCCATCCCACAAATGAAGGCACCAGCTAAGACCATCCATGCTGACATGGCACTGGCTGTCCCAGGCCCACCGTGGAGCCACCACAAAGGAGATGTTTGGGTCCAGGGGAGATGTGTTCAATCTCTACGCACACAATTTTAAACCAAGTTTTGAGCTACAGTTTTTGTATTGATTCCCTTCTAGTTTTCTGAACAAATTAGTATGTAATTTTTTATTTTTTTTTTCTAAGTGTGGCTGACCCTTTTGGATTTATGAGGCCGTGTGAGAGGAATTATGTATCTTACACACATGCATTTGGCACAGCAATAAATCTCCCACGTGGAAGCCCTGCAGGTCTGCCTCCGGTCCCACAGTCTCCCGTCTGGTGGCCGCTGTCATGGCCGTGGCCGTGCTCACTGCTGGAACCAGGGCCCCTGCGTGACCTCCCTGCATGGCCAGCAGCCTCGCCATCATCTCTCGGCCTGTGGCCCGTGCCCTTGAAGGGGGGCTGCTGAGGGGACTTGTGAGAACACTGGCCCTCCTCCGAGGACAGTGGCGTCGGGGAGGAGGCTGTAACGTGACTGGCTGGAGGATTGTGTTCCCGGAGGTGGAAGAAGGTTTGATCCCGGCCACGTGACGCATGGGCAGAGGGCGCAGCCTCCAGATGTATTGACCCTTCACTAGCAGGATTCCTCCGGTCCAGGCCTCAGCGTGCTCGCCTGGCTCTGCTCCCCAGGAACCTCTTGGGCCAATAAATCTTGATACCTGCCTCCAGAGAAGTCATTATCTTTCATAGAAAATGATTATTTCTCCGTTAAACCCCACATTTAATTTTACCGTCATCTGTCTCTCTCAGCTTCTCCCAGTAATGGTCCCTCCTCCACAAAACACCTTCGGGACTCCGAGTCCCAGGTCATGTGACCAGCTTATGAGGCGCTTTCATTTCTCACCTGCATGACCCTCTCAGCTTCTCGCTTAAACACAGTGAGGCCACGGGCGAGTCCAGAGGGGTGTGCCACACTAACTTGGCATACACTTACCCGGTGACTTCCTGTGTCCAGGGTCTGGCTCCCTGAGTGTGCTGGCCTCCGGGAGCCGGTCCCCACAGGCCAGGTCCTGCATTACCGGGGTCAGGCTGTCTGGCTGGTGCCCAAACAAAACCAGGCCCAGCTAGTCTGTCCTGGTCCACCTTGGCTCCCAGGCAGCTCTGAGGCCCCAGAACAATGCCCGCCACTCCCACTCCTGTCCACGTGGTCCTCGGTCGACCTCCCACACTGTACATTAAACACCAAACTCCTTGGCAGACGTGCTTTGCCCCCAGCAAGGCTCTTCCTCGTGCCCCGTGAGCACAGCTTGGAAAAGGCCAGCAGTGTTTGAAAAACTTGACCGCAGACTTGGGGACAGGACGAGATCTCTCTCTCTCTCTCTCTCTCTCTCTCTCACACACACACACACACACACACACACATACAGACACACACCTGGCAACCTGGCCATGCCCCGGGGCTCCCTGTGTGGGGGGACCCCAACCAGCACAACTTACTAGTACCCTCTGAGCTCTAGATTCATGGCCCACCTGTGGCCTGGCACCTCCCTCAGATGTTGAAAAGGTCTAAAAAATTCAGTGATCCAAAACATACTTTTGATTTACACTCTGACCCACAAAATTGCTCTCCTGCCCTCCCCTACCGTCTTTCTTCTCAGCCACGACCAACCAGCCAAAGTCCTGCAGGCGATGTGACCCTTTGTCTCTCAAATCAAGCACGTGATTTACCACGTGCCCTACCTTCTATCATCCCCAAAGTAGGACCCTCCTGGCCAGCACCGCACCCCACCTCTTGGAGGGCTGTGACGGCCTCACAGGTCTCCTGATGCCTCTCTTGTTCTCACCCGGCAGCCAGAACTGCATTCCAGCTTAACACCCTCCCATGAGCACCATCACATACAGAGTCAAGGCCCTGATCCAGCATCTGCCTAGGGAGCTTCAGGGTGGTCCTGCCTCAGCTGCTTCCCCAGTCCTCTCTCTGCCCTCTGGCTCCCTCTGCTCCAGCCACACTGGCCTCCTTTCAGCTCTTCTAATGTTCCTACCTCAGGGCCTTTGCACATACAGTTCCTCTGCCTGGGCTGCTGGCCTCTTTCCCTACCTCCTGTGAGAGGCCTCCCCAGCTGCACACACACACACACACACACACACACACTTTACTGCCTTTTACAGCACTTATCTCTATCTCACCATCTCATCTCAAGTGGCTCCACTTTGTCTCCCGGGCTCAGCAGGGAGCAGAAGCCCAGTAACCCTGAGTGACGAAAGGTATTCTAAGAGTCAGATTCTATATTTAATGTCAAGGTCAGGGTGGCAGACCCTCTAAAGCCGAGGCAGGGCCACCAGATAAAACACAGGACATCCAGTGCCATGGGACTTAGAGTGATGCGCTGTTTATCTAAAATCCACGTAACTGGCTGAAGCCGGTCTGGCTCAGTGGTGAAGCGTCGGTCTGCGGACTGAAAGGTCCCAGGTTCGATTCCGGTCAAGGGTATGTACCTTGGTTGCGGGCACATCCCCAGTAGGGGATGTGCAGGAGGCAGCTGGTCGATGTTTCTCTCTCATCGACGTTTCTAGCTCTCTATCTCTCTCCCTTCCTCTCTGTAAAAAATCAATAAAATATATGTAAATAAATAAATAAATAAATAAAATCTACGTAACTGGCCTAGCTAGTGTGGCTCAGTAGTTGAGAAACCTATTGTGGATGAGAAAAAGGCCACATGCTAGCCTGACTAGCTCAGGGAAGGCCTGCATGGCAGTTCTGCAAACTCAAACACCTAAAGTAACCACAAAGGATTTTCTGAAATTACAACTTTAACTAGAAGCATTTTATAGAGGGTACTATCTTCCCTGACAAGGTCAATCTTGACGTTAAATGAGCCTATTGTATTTTTTGTTTGTTTGTTTGTTTGGTTTTTGTTTGGGGTTTTTTTGCATCTAAGATAACATGCCTGTGAAATGTCAGGGTAACTTGTAACTTTCCTTTTTCCAGACCCCTCAGGGTAAAACCAAAGTGCCTGGGCCACCCTGACCTTGACATTAAATATAGAATCTGACTCTTAGAATACCTTTCCCGGGAGACAAAGTGGAGCCACTTGAGATGAGATGGTGAGATGGAGATAAGTGCTGTAAAAGGCAGTAAAGGGGTGGGGGGTGCAGCTGGGGAGGCCTCTCACAGGAGGTAGGGAAAGAATCCCAATACGTTGAGATTCTGCTGTCCTGCAATTGTCAGCAATTTGGGCGCCAGGATAGGACCATAAATTTTGTCATTGTTATTGTTACCAGGTTAATTGTTGTTGTTTTTTTAATATATTTTATTGATTTTTTACAGAGAGAAAGGGAGAGGGATCAAGAGTTAGAAACATTGATGAGAGAGAATCATCAATCAGCTGTCTCTTGCACACCCCCTACTAGAGATGTGCCCGCAACCAGTGTACATGCCCCTGACTGGAATCGAACCCGGGACCTTTCAGTCCACAGACCGATGCTCTATCCACTGAGCCAAACCGGTTTCGGCGTTACCAGGTTAATTGTTGACTGTAAACTAACCTGCACCCACCAGGGTAAAAGAAGCCTGTGTCTATCCTTTCACTCTTTATCCAGTCCCAGAGTTTTTCCCCACTTTGCTTTCTCCAACTTCCCCATCTATCACCAATGGATTTCATGTAACCCACTTCCTTTGATTGTAATGCATAAAACAGGATGAAAAACTGCCATTCTCCGGAGCATTATCCCAATACGTTGAGATTCTGCTGTCCTGCAATTGTCAGCAGTTTGGCTCAAATAAACTCATAAAAACTCTTTACAGGTTTGAACGATTTTAAGTTAACACTATAAACCAGGAGTCACAGTTCTATCCTCCATCAAGGCACATGCCAAGCGTGCAGGCTCCCTCCCCAGCAGGGGGCGTGCAGGAGGCAGCCGATCATTGATGTTTCTATCTCGCTGTCTGAAATCAATAAAAATATATATTTTTTAAAAAGTATACTTTTAAAAATAAATATTTTTTTAAATTTTCACAAAACTGGGAGTCCTAGATTTTCGTTTGCTAAATCTCGCGAATCTCTGTCTCCGAGGAGGAGGCCGGGGCGGCGGGGGCGTGGCCTTGAGAGGCGGGGCGGGGCCTTGAGGGGCGCCTGGGAGGCGGGGCTTCAGGCGGCGCCTGATGCTCGGAGGCGGGGCCTTGCTCACGTGACGGCGGTTGCCAGGGTGAAAGGTCAGGCGCGCCGAGCCACTTCAAACATGGCGGCGGCCGGGGCGGCGGCCGGGGCGCGCAGCCCCGGGGCCCGGAAGGGGACGGCGGCCCGAGCCCGGCGCCCGCCCTCGGCGCGGCTGCCCCCGCTGCTGGTCCTGCTGGCGGCGGCGGCGGCGGGCCCGGGCCCGGGCGGCGCGGCGCTGTACCGCGCGGGCGAGGACGCCGTGTGGGTGCTGGACAGCGGCAGCGTGCGCGCCGCCACGGCCAACAGCTCGGCCGCGTGGCTGGTGCAGTTCTACTCGTCGTGGTGCGGCCACTGCATCGGCTACGCGCCCACCTGGCGGGCTCTGGCCGGGGACGTGCGAGGTGAGGCGCCCGGGCGGCCGGCCCCGCGGCGGGGACTCGCCCCGGCTCGCGGGGGCCGCCACGCCCTTCCACGCGGGCCAGCGCGGTCCCCGGGCCCGAGGACCCCCCTGCGAGGAAGACCGGACCTTCCCCGCCTCACCCCGCAGGTGGGGGCCGGCGGCCTCGGTGTCTCCCGGCTCCCCGCGCTGGTCTGGGGTCCCAGCGCTCCCGCGACCCCCCGGCCTTGGTCCCCGGGTGTCCTGCCTCGGACCCGCCCCCTCAGGCGTCGCTCACGGCCGAGGGTCCCCGATCTGGGAGGGTCCGCACGCAGGTCGGCCCGCAGCCGCTTTCCCTTTAAATGCTGCTTCCTCCTCCCGGTTTGGGGCCGCCCACATGGACGCTCAGAGTGAGCCCCCACCTTGGGCCCCCCAACACGGTGGTGTAGACGCAAGGGAAGTCCTTCCCAGCCTTCCGCCAGGAGGCTCCTGTCCAGACCCGCGGCCTCGGGCACCTGTCGTCCGGGGCCCCGCCCCGTCCGGAGTCTGTGGTTGCAGGTTCCGCTCTGATCTTGATGCCCCGAGTTCCTCATCTCCTCGATGGCGCGTGGGGTGGCCGGCGGGGTGCAGCCTCCGTCCCGCAGCCGGGCTGGCCCCGCGTTCAGAGGAGTACAAAGTGCTCCGAGGCGGGGCAGGCGCCGCGCTCACCTGCCATCACTTTCCAAGACGGCCGTGGCCCCTTCCTGCCCTCGCTGTGTGACATTCTCAGGTCTAAGCCCATTCACAGAGAAACTTGAAAGAAGCCTCAATAGGGTCTTTGTGGGTAACGTGAACGGTTGTCTTTCAGATGCTTTCTCCTCTTAACGCGGGGTGTTGGGACCTTTGGATTCTAAAGGGTTCTCTGATCTAATGTTTTAACTCCCTCGTGTTCTGCACTGGTCACAGCTGAGGCAGAGCGTTCCTTAACAGGGCGGGTTTGTTTTTTAAAGCCTTTTCTTTGAGAACAAACAAGCATGTCAATAATGTGAAGAGTTTTTTTGTTTTTTGTTTTTAATATATTTTTATTGATTTTTCACAGAGAGGAAGAGAGAGGGATAGAGAGTTAGAAACGTCGATGAGAGAGAATCATTGACCAGCTGCCTCTTGCACACCCCCCACCGGGGATGTGCCCGCAACCAAGGTACATGCCCTTGACCGGAATCGAACCCGGGACTTTTCAGTCCGCAGACCGACGCTCTACCACTGAGCCAAACCGGTGCCGGCAATGTGGAGAGTTTGTAATTAAGTTCTCACTTGTTATTTGGTTTTTGAGACAGATATATCAATTAAAATGCAGGTAGCTCTGGTAAGACATTTATCACCTATTTTTTGCATGTTTTTATTTTTGTTCAGTTTAGTTTCTGGAATACAAAAGTCGTAAACTATGATTAAAATATTGCAAACTGCTCCTTCGTTGAACCAGCAGGTAAGGAGCCTTGAAAATTGTCCCTGGAACTTGGCGGGTTACTTCTGAAAGTGAAACAACACATCCATCCCGAGTGGCATGATTAACTTAACCATGAGCCAAATAAGGCTATCTGAAAAGGGCTGGACCCTGTCCAAGTCCCGGCTGGAAAAACGGGCCTGAGTCGGGAGGCAGAGACAGCTAAAAGCTAAAGACCACTGTGACCCACAGGCCGCGGGAGGCAGGCAGGGCGAGAAGGGAGGGTCTGTGGGGACCTTGGCAGAGGGTCCCAAGAGCCAACCTGCCAGCTCTGACAGGGTCCCCTGGGGCTCGATAGGGGTGCCCGGTGTCAGCCCAGCCCAGGCCCGTGGGTCAGACGCTCAGCGTGAGGCCCAGCGTCCGTGAGCACAAGCCAGAGGCAGGTCACGTCCCCAGGGACGTGAGGCAAGGAAGGGCCCACGGCCAAGGAGACCGGAAGGTGGCAGAGGCTCCCCTCGTAATGACGCCCCCAGTTCCTCAGCTGCGGAGTCATTAACTCTGCCCCTGTGCCTGACCAGCCACAGGCCCCCTGTGCCGCATTTCAGCATTGGGGACGTGTTGGGAAGGAGGGCCTTCACCCTCTGCTCCCGTGCTGTGCTCCCCGCGCCCCTCTGTCCAGCCTGTTAACTAGGAAGTTCCTCGCAGTAACTGGAGATCTGATTGGCTTTATGACCTGCCTCATGGACCCGGAGCGCCCCGTTGGGGAACCGGAAGGTCTCCGGGGGGTATGCCGAATGAAGGCTTCATAGGCAGAAGTTAAAGGTCATTTCAGGCAAGGACACCTTCCCCAGGGGAATGGGGGCCTGTCGGGCAGATGATGACCCCCTGGTTGGGTCAAGAGGGGCAGACGATTACAGCTGCACCCTGCGAGGCTGCACTGCGCTGCAGAAAAAAGTAAGGTGATGACAAACAAAGGTCAGCAGCTGGGAGTAGCCAGTTCACTGGGCTGTTGTGTAGATTTGGCTCAGGCTGTCCACGTCCCGCTGTTCCTGAAAACCCTTCGCCTGGAGCTGTGGTTTTAGCTCCGCTTGTCTGCTTCTCCCTGAAGAGGGAGACACCTATGCCTGGGGCAGCCCACACCCAGGAGCCTCTGAAATGCCTGTGGAGACTGGGCACTGTGTCCTTGGTGTCTGTTCTCGCTTCAGGGAAGGCGGGCAGGTTTCCCAAAACTGTCCCTGGAATTGTGGAAGAGAGACTGGAGGGGGCTGGACCTGTCTTCCCTGTCCCATCGTGAGACTGAGTCACCTACTAGTGGTCACACAGCTGGGTGACAGGTTACACCGCTCCAGAGCCGACTGGCTCACTCCCTGGTCTGCAGAGAATGGGGGCGGAGGGGCCCTGAGCCCTGCCCCCCTCTGAGCTCTCCATCACCTGGACTTGGCTTCTGGGTGGCGAGGCTGCAGCCTTCTCGGAGATGAGCTGGGGCACCAGTGTCTGTTCACCGGAAGAAGGAAGGAATGGGCCTGGGAGGATGGGGTGCTGGTGGCAGTGGAAATCACCTGCAGGGATGGTGGGTGGAGAGCCCAGGAGGTCTGTGGATGGTCTCAGAGGCTGCAGGGGAAGCTAGAGACAGGCAGTGGGGGCCTCTTCCCGTTGTGGGCCCAGATGCCCCTGTGAGACGCAGCCTCATTACACCTGCACCGGGAGGAAGCCAGGTCGTAAACGCTGCTTCCCATCTCACATGTTGTGATGCTTGAGGCCTGGAGGACCCCATACAGCCTGAGTTGAACCTCGCTGGGCCCTGGGCTTGGTGAGGCTCAGAGACATGCCTGCACTCCGCACACAGCTTCTGCGTAACCGGACTGCGCTGCTCCGTGGTGCGGGGCTGAATTTCCACCTGTCCGTATGTGGCTCGAACTTGGAGTTTATCCGAAAAGACCTTTGCTCAGCCAGGAAGGGCCCTGCACCAGGTGGGAGAATCGCCTTCCCATGACATGGCTGGACCGCGGTGTTAGGAACCCCTACTCCACCTTGACTGCACGAGGGTGGAGAAGCCAGAACTGGGTGCTGGGCCTTGGAAACAAGTCCTTTAAACCTCAGAGCTCCCACGCTGTCCTGTCGTCATCCAGGCCCACTGATGCGTGGCCAGAATAGACTTCCACAGACCTTTCCTTAGGATTTGACAAGTAATAGTAAAAGGTTTAGTTCTGGTAGGGTAAGCTGTATGGTTATTGGACACTAAACGTGAAATAAGTTTTACTAGTCTGCTGTATCTGGAGACGCAACTGTTTCACGGGCGTTTTTTTAAGCCCGTGTTCTAAAAAAAGGCTGTGGCCACTGCTGGTGGCTCCCCTGATGGCAGCCTCGGAGCTTCCGCCGGCACGCGTGTCGCTGGGGAAGCTGAAACCAGACGCGTGCTTTCGGGGCACAGTGGTGTCTTCGTTGTGTGGGGGACCCAGACAGGCAGGTGGGCAGGAGGAGGGGAGGAGCCCAGCTGAATGGGGCAGAGACACTGAAGCAGCCCTTTGAAATGGCTTGCATTTTATTTGGGGACAGAGAGTGTCTCTTTTGTCTTCCCTGAATGTGCCCATCTGCCCGGAGACCTGCAGGGACAGTAACTGAAATCCTCCCTGGCTGTGTTGGGTGGCCTCCCACAGACGGCCTTCTTTCAAAGACAGACAAAGGCCTGTGAGGGTCGGCGTGCCCCTCCACCGGACGGCAGCCAGCTCCAGGGGACGTGTGTATGTGGAGTGGCAGTTACAGGCGGACTTGTGGATTCTCAGGGGTCCTAGAAGCCAGGTCCCCCACCGTCCTGTCCCTGCTGGTGTGCTCCAGCAAGCTCCTGCGAGATGGATGTCTGCTCTGCAGGCATTCACGACCGTGTCCCGAGTGCTCCCTGCACTCAGGTCTTTGCTTTCAGACACACCTGAAGCGGGTGTGGGATGGGCTCTGTATGGAGCCCGTGTTTCCCCAGGATTGCACGTGTCAGGTGTGCAAATGGAGAGCCTCAGAGGCAGAATAAGCACTTGGTTACATTCCTGTGGAAAATGAGGTTTTCATTTTTATGCCTCCAGCCCAGTCCCTGCATCAGAGGGGGGTCTGCCTCCTGCAGCTGGAGGCTGGAAACCAGGCTGGTGCCTATGGTCTGCGTGGCCCCCACCTTCCCTGCAGAGGGGCCTCTGCTGCCCCCATCATGGGAAGGTAGCTCAGTCCCCACTTCTGGGAGCAGAATGGGCGCAGGGTTGCATCAGGAGCCTCTGGGTTGCATTTTGGGAGGGATGCCTGGGACAGCCAGTGGAGATGGCAAGTAGGTGGGGCGCAGGGGGAGAGGGCAGGAGTTGCTATGCAAGGGTCAGCCACCCTCCAGAGCCCTGGCTCCCGAGACAGTCAGGAGCTGTGCGTCGCCGGGTGCTTGCTGCCGGGGGATCGTGTGACCACTCGCCATGATGACGCAGTTGGCATATGGGAGTGCAGAGCCCTGTCCTTTAGAAGTGCAACTGCTCGGTACAGTGCCAGAAGTGGGGGGCCTTTGGATGGACAAGGTTCCAGCAGCTGATCATCGTTGGCACTGACAAAGGGACACACGTGGCTGCATTGTTATCTCTATTTCATTCGGGTGTTTGGAGTTTTCCTTAATAAAACCATCAGCCTGGCCGGGGTGCACAGTGGTTTGGAGCGTCGTCCTGTACGACAGAGGTGGCCGGGCCAGTCCTCATCGGCACAACAGGAGGCAGTCAGTCCATGCTTCTCTCACATGAAGGTCTCGCCTCTGCTTTTCAGACTGGGCCGCCGCCATCCGCGTCGCTGCCCTGGACTGTGCGGAGAAAAGCAACCACGAGGTGTGCCAGGCCTACGACATCCACTTCTACCCCAGCTTCCGGGTGAGCGCCCCCCTGCATCGCAGCTCTGCTGGACCTTCTCTCTGAGCTGGGTTCACCATAGGCAGTCCCCCCCCAACCCATCTCCAGCATGTGAGGTGCTTCTGTAGAAGTGGTGGGAGTGTCTGCTTGCAGAGGGTCCCTTTTGGTCCCCCCTTAGGGTCGGGGAAGGCACTGTCTGTGGCTCTGCCCTGTTGGGTCAGAGCATGTAAGCAGAGTTGCGGATGGGTGCGAGTCACCTGTGCACGTGGCAGGAGGCCTCAGGTCCACAGACACAGCCTCTGGCTCCTCCTCTGGGGCCTCGGGGCTTTGAGCAGACTTCCTGGAGGGAGGTGACTTTGGGTGCCTGATGCTTGTTGGTTGGCTAAAGATCATACATTGACAAGACACCAGCTAAGGCTGTTTCTCATTTGTCCTCTATTTTTCCTTTTAGTATTTTAGAGCATTCACAAAGGACTTTACAACTGGCGAAAACTTTAAAGGTGAGGACATAAGCACTGTGTCTTTACTGTAGGTTTGCCTCAGGTACCCATCACAACAAATGGTTCAGGAACCTGTCCTAGCCCCAGCTAGCCTCCTGCCCACTCCTAAAAGCATTCGGTCAGGCAAAGTCTCAGCAGGTGGTGTTGTTTGTTTGGCTTTTGTTACTCCTCCTCCAGGAGATTTTCAGAGAGAGTGGAAGGGAGGGAGGGAAAGAGAGACAGAAACATGGATGTGAGAGAGCCACATCGATTGGTTGCCTCCTGCACACGCCCCAACCAGGGCTGGGGATCAAACCTGCAACCAAGGTACATGCCTTTGACTAGGAAGCGAGCCTGACCCTTCAATCCATAGACTGACACTGACCACTGAGCAACACCAGCCAGGGTTCAGCAGGAAGTTTTTATTTTGTGCTCTGCCTTCTTTGGCAAACACAGCAGTGACAAAGTCTTTTGTTTGTTATACACACACACACACACACACACAATGAGTGGCCAGATTATTATGATCTCTAAACGCATAATAATCTGGCTACTCGGTGTCTATCCTATATAATAAAAGGCTAATATGCAAATTGTCCCCTCAACAAGGAGTTGGACCGGCAGGCAGGCCAACCGCCCATGTCCCCTCCCCCTGGCCAGGTTGGCCGGACCCTACCTATGCACGAATTCATGCACCGGGCCTCTATATACACACACTAAGTGACCAGATTATTATGCGTTCAGAGATCATAATAATCTGGCCACTCATTGTGTGTGTGTGTGTGTTTTAATGATTTCAGAAAGGAAGGGAGAGATAGAGAGAGATAGAAACATCAGTGATAAAAGATAATCATTGGTCAGCTGCCTCCTATATGCCCCACACTGGGAATCGAGCCCGCAACCCAGGCATGGGCCCTTTGACAAGAATCGAACCCAGGACCCTTCCGTCCGCAGGCCAACGCTCAATCCAAACTGGCTAGGCGTGACAAAGTTTTTATTTTATTTTTTCAAAGTAAACTTTATAATTGAAAAAAATATTGGAGCAGTGCACATCTGGTGGTTTTCTTATGAATGGGCCCACCAGGTAACAGGCACCCAGATCAGGCCTAGAGGGTGACCAGTTAGCCCACAGTGACTGCGTTCTAGTCAGAGGATGTCCTGCCTGGTGTAAACCAGGTGTGGGCTGAGTTGGCGTGCCCGGCCTATGCCTGCACGCCTGTGTCACCTCACCATGCAGCCTCCTGTCGTGGGACTCACTGCTGTCCGTACCAAGCTCTCGGTGGCGAGGCACCCCGCTGGGGACCTGGGTTTGGGGGGCAAGTGCGGAGTCCCCGAGGTAATGGTGGTTGCTTCCCCAGGGCCTGACCGCGAGCTGCAGATGGTGAGACAAGCCATGATCGACTTCCTGCAGAACCACACGGACGCAAACAGGCCTCCCGCCTGCCCGGCTTTGGGCCCCATTCGGTGCGTGGTTCCGTAAGAGAAAACGGCCTGTTAGGCGTAGAATTAATTCTACAAAACTCAGATGCACACTAAATGTTACGGGCACTCTACCTGGTGGCCAGCTCACTGTTCCCAAAAGCACTAAAAGCCTTTTTTTCCTCTTAAAAGGCCCAGTGACGTTCTTTCTCTCATTGACAACCATGAGGGCTACTATGTGGCTATTCTGTTTGAGAGCAACAGCTCGTATGTTGGACGTGAGGTACCGTGTCTTTATCCTGTCAGGTCCTGGTGTGATGGGTTCAGCACGGGGCCTGGGCCTAGATTCCGGGGCCCACCCCGGAAGTTTTTGGAGAAGACAATGGGAGAGTGTCTCTGAGGGCAGGAGAAGAGGGTACAGGCTGGCCTTGTCCCCGAGTGGGCATGGGGTTCAGGGGGCGGGGACGGGGCTAGTGGTGCTGCTGTGCTCCTGTCTCTGTTTGGTTGTTGTATTCTGGGCTCCCAGCTTTTAGCCAGATGGCTGCCGGGTGGAGGCAGCAGCTCCCCAGCTCTGCTCAGAGTCGAATCCTCCCCCCTGTCCCCTCCTGTGCCCAAGGCAGAGGCCAGAGCCCCATTGCTGTCGGGGATGCTGGGGCTGGCCCCGGGGGCGGGGGCACTTGATGGTCAGTTTCGTGGAGGACGTGCTGGCTGGGACAGGACCGCACAGGGCCACTGGCAGGTCCCCTCGGACCGTCTGTGGTTTCTGCCAGGGTGTCCGTCACGCTCAGTTGCCTTAGATGTGACCGTCTGGTTGTGGAGAAAACAGGTGCAGAGTGTTCCCGGTGACGCTGCTCTGGTTTTGTGAGCAGGACTCCCTCTGCATCGCTCCCTGCGGACCCGCCTGGGCCCAGGGTGACCTTCCCTCCTCATGCAGGTGATCCTGGACCTGAGTCCTTACGAGAACATCGCGGTGAAGAGAGCCCTGGACAGCGACCCGGCCTTTCTGGAGAAGCTTGGCATCTCTTCCGTTCCTTCCTGTTACCTGATTTACCCAAATGGGTCCCACGGGTTAATTAACATGTAAGAGTCGTTTGGCTGAAGAACTGCTTGAAGGCGGCATCCCAGAACCACCCGGGTGGGAGCTCATGCCAAGCAGACGTGGTCTGGTCCGCATCTGTGTCTGGCGGCGGGGGAGGAAGGGGGAAGAGTCGTGGGCGGCACCCACCTTTCCCAGTGAGCAGTGGGCACGGGTGGGCTCTGGACTCCATCCCTCAGTCCACTCCCCTTCCTGAGACGCACAGAAGCCTTGAGAGCACAGATGGCCTCTGCACTGGGCCTCTGAGATAAACCCGAATTGGAAAAGAATGTGGGAGGGTTAGGTCGCCTCCGAAACCTGGGCTGCCTGCCTGGTCCCCACCTCTCCGCCCCCCTGCGTGGTTCTCACGCAGCCCGCTGGCCTGGGGACCTCGGGCTTTTGTGGAGCTGGGCGTCTGTACCACCTGCGGCCGAGCTCCTTAGGACTGAGCACCGGGCCTGCAGCAGAGTGTCATCTGTAGGATGTAACTTAGAGTGTGGTTGATACTGTGCCCTGCGTACTTTGCATGACCTTGAGCTACTAGAAGGTCTCAGTCAGCCTTCACACACCCTGTAGCTTGAGGGGCCCATGTGCAGCAGGCTCGGGAGGACCGAGGCCGAGACCACCACACGTCGTAGAGCTGGTGCAGGGATGCTCAGCCACTCCACAGCCCACGGTGTCCCTGAGCAGCTGGGCTCAGGGTAGTGTGGGTTTGTCTCATGTCCTGGGGAGAGGGGCATGGGATCAGCTCCGAGGCCACATCCAGGACACCTGCAGCGAAAGGTAGAAGAGGGGAGTACAGCTTCCCTCCCTCACGAAGGGGCCTGGGCAGCTCAGGGCCAGATTTGGGCTCCAGCTCAGCCCACACCCACCCACCCCTTTCTCGCAGCGCGAAGCCTCTCCGGTCATTTTTTTCCTCTTATTTGAAGTCGTTGCCAGATGTGAGGAAAAAGTCGCTTGCGTTGCCTGAAAAGCCAAGCAAAGAAGAAAACTCTGAAGTCGTGGTGTGGAGGGAGTTTGACAGGCAAGTGCTCCCTTTGGACAGGAGGGGGGGGTGAACACCAGGAAGCCGGGCGGACAGGAAGCTGCTGGCTCAGCTCGCTGGCGGCTCGGGCCCCCCTGGGCGGTGGGGGGCTCACTGGAGAGAAGGCATTCACACCTGGCTCTGTGATATCTCAGGTCAAAACTGTACACGGCGGACCTGGAGTCGGGGCTGCACTACCTCCTGAGGGTGGAGCTGGCCGCCCACAGGACACTGGCCGGAGCCGAGCTGAAAACCCTCAAGGACTTTGTTACTCTCGTTGCCAAGGTGTGTGAGGTCTGCTCTGGGCTGGGGGCTCAGTCCGAGGACGTGCGGTTTGCTGACCAGCGGTGTCAGACCCGCTCTTGGTGCTGAGAGCGTGGCTCATGCAGACGCCAGGCCTGGGGCACTAAGCAGGGGGTCTGGGCGAGGGGGGCATGGGCAGGAGGACAGTCTCCGGGGGTACTTACCCAGGTGGGTGGTGAGTGTGGTGGGAGCTGTGGGACTGACTCGGTGTGTGGCTGGGCCAGCAGCCCCATGACATGGGGGATGGGGACAACAGGAGTAGGCAGACAGCATCTCAGGAGGGTACAGCGTGGCCGCTGTCCTCGTCCTCTGGGGTCTGCTGCGGGGTGGGGGGGGGGGGGTGCCCAGGACCAGTGCTGTGGGTGCCTCTCTCCACCTTTAGTAGGAGGTCGCGTGGTGTTCATGAAAGTTTAGTTCCTGCCCTGGCGGACTGTTGTTTTCTGGCCCAGATGATTCTGGGAGGAGGGAGGCGGGAGGCCCCCCTCAGGTTCCTGGAGCAGGTCTAAGCTCTGGTTCTCTTGCCCCTGCAGCCCTGTCTGGGCCTGGCTGTGGCTCCTCTGCTCTCAGACTCCTGGGGTAGCCTAGCCGGGGTCCTAGGGCCCAGCAGAGACCTAGGGCCCCATTCGCAGCACTGCGACACGGTGCTTGTTTTGTCTTAAGAAATAAGGAGGCTGGGCTTAAGAGATTTTTTTGCCTCATGTAAGGTTCCTAAACAGATTCGCATTCCACACTTTGGATGGTCAGAGATTGCTCACTGATTTTTGAGAAAATGGAGGAGATAGAACTTACGTATAAAAGAATAATCAGGAGGTGCCTAGAGCGTTTCCCACGAGTAAAGGAAAGCTGCTGCACGCACAGGCTTTGATCCTTTGTGGGTTCAGAATTCTGGAATCTCCGGGATGTCCTCCTGCTCATGGGTCAGCTGCTCAGCAGTCGGCTCCTCGGCCTCCGTTGTCGGCACCAGCTCAGCGAGCGGCGGGCCCAGCCCCGGGGCCAGGGTGGCCGCATCCTTAGCCGCCTTCCTCAGACTCGGGCTGGAGATTCCTGCTCGTAGTTGGTAGTGGTCCTGGGCAGCTTGTCAGGAGAGCGTTTCCGGAGCTGACAGTGCGCGATCACTGCTGTTCTTCAGCATCGATGTCGTCTCGTAAGACGTAGCTCAGGTGTGAGGGGCCCTCTCGGCAGTGCCGCTCTGCATGTCTCCTGGCGCTGTGCTCGGGTGTGGGGTCACCGGGTGAGGGGCTGCCTGCCTTTCCAGGGGCCTAAGTGTGGTGCTTCCCCCTCAGCTGTTCCCCGGTCGCCCGCCCGTCAGGAAGCTGCTGGAGATGCTGCAGGAGTGGCTGGCCAGCCTCCCACTGGACCGGGTCCCCTACAATGCCGTCCTGGACCTGGTCAACAACAAGATGCGGGTGCGCACCTCCCGCTCCTGTCCATGCGTGGCGTCCCCGTGGCCCCTCCTCAGGCCCCTCTGGGTGGTCTCTGTCCCGTCCCCATGACGCCTGCATGTCTGCTCCTCTGCCCTGGTGCTGTCCGCTCCCTGCCAAGTCCTCGGGGTACGGACGTTGGTGACGGCCACCGCGCAGGCAGGGGTGGTTTCTCAGGGGTGGCACTGAGGCTTGCAGAAAATTTTGAGTTTGCACCTAAACCGATGTGTTTAGTAAGAGTGTGGCTGAGCTGCCCTTCAGCCTGGTGCCCGTAGTGAACGTCGCTGAGAGCCTCATCCTCCCAGGACCAGCTGTGCCGGGTCATGGTGTGCACGGGCCTGGTGTGAGCATGTCGGATATGTGTCCCCGTGTGTGACTACCCTGTCAGAGGACACGCACCAATTATTTGTATTTCTACTTCTAAGAGTTCAATTATCTGTTATTCTTTCTTTTCTCAGATTTCTGGAATATTCCTCACTAATCAGATAAAGTGGGTTGGATGTCAAGGAAGCCGCCCGGAGTTGAGGGGTTACACGTGTTCTCTCTGGAAGTTGTTCCACACTCTGACTGTTCAGGCCGGGACCCACCCTGACGCGCTGGATGACACAGGTAACGTCCCTGCACGGCCATGGCGCTGCCTGCCCCTGGCATACACGGGATGCCGGCCAGGGCCATCGGAAGCTCAGCAGAGAGGGGTTGGCTGTAAGACCGTGTGTTGTCGGGGCTCTGGGGTCCCCTGCTAAGCAGGCGGAGGGAGCGTCTTTTCAGGTCGCAGACCCCACGCACCCGATGCCGAATTCTCCCTCCCTGGGCCCAGCACGTGCAGGGGCCCTGCAGCCACCCAGTCCCGGCCAATCTCTGCTTGTGCTTTAAATGTAGGAGACTCAGTGGAAAAGGGTGTGCTTCATCTCTCGGTGCATAACAAGTTGCCCTGAACCCAGCAGCCTGAAACAGTGCACTCTGGTCACAGTGACGGTGGGTCAGGAATCTGATGTTGCCAAGCCAGGTCCTCTGCAGGGCAGTGTGTCCGCCTGAGGGCCAGGGTCTCACCTGAAGGTCCGACTGGGAGAGGACCCTGTCCTCATGTGGTGGAGGCAGCCGTGTCCCTGCCAGCTGTTCCTCCCCGTGTCCTCCCCACAGCAGCTCCCACAGCACTGGCTCCGTCAGAGTGAGTCCCTCGCTGTGCGTGTTCTTGTCGTTAGAAGTCAGCCACGGCCCCACCTGCTCACAGGAGCTGGCGACCCAGGGCCATCTCAGGGGCCGCCTGCCACAAGAGGCAAAACTACCAAAGTTTGAGTGGGTTTACTAACTTCAGTCACCAGGAAGTAGCTAACGCAGCATCGTCATGTTCTGCATGCTCCGTAGACACTGCGAAATGTGCTGGATACTTTACCCTTTGGACTTGGTTGTGTGGACACTGCCTGGCCCCAGCAGGCTGCTGGCCACACGGGACAACTGCTATCTTAGTTGTCATTTCCCTTTTTGTAAATATGGTTTTTATTTCAGAGAGGAAGGGAGAGGTGGGGAGAGAGAGAGAGAAACATCAATGAGAGAGAACATCAGTCAACTGCCTCCTGCACGCACCGTACTGGGGAGCAAGCCTGCAACCGGGCATGTGCCCTGACCAGGAAGAGCGCCGTGACTCCAGGTTCATAGATTGATGCTCAACCAAGGAGCCATGCCAGCTGGGCTCGGTTGTCATTTTCTTAGTTGGTGAGGTCCACTGATGCTCATGTTACGTCCTGACTCACCCAGCCCAGTTTTCTTCCCAGTAAAAGTGTAAACTAACTAACCCAGATATGGTGGCTCTTGTGTGGGACCAGGAGGTGCTCGTGGGTCTGGACTCAGAAGGTCCAAGCCCTGCAGCCAGCCGCTCCTCACCACCCAGGAAGACGAACACGGGCACCGGCATCACTTCCCCACACCCTGTCAGGCAGATAGGGCTCAACCACCAGGTGCAGAGGGCAGGGCCACCCTCGGGCATTTGTACAGCCACGCTCTCCTCCAGGCTCTCCTCCAGGCAGCACTGAGTTCTGGGATCTCGTGGGGCAGAGGTGGGCTGTGAGACCGGCGATTCTGTGAAGAGTCAGCAGGACAGGAGCAGCATGGCTTTCGGGAAATGCGGAGCTCCCGGACAGAAGAGATGGCCGCTGAGCCTCACGTTCCCGGGTCCGGCCCTGGCAGCAGAGCTGCTGAAGGCCGCCTGGTAGCCGCCAGGCTGTGTCCCCAGGAGACTGTGAGGCGGTGCAGCACTGCCTGGTGTCGAAGGGCGCACACGGCAGAGCGCACGGATCCCGCGGGATCTCGCCTGGCGGTGGTGGCCATGCACATTGCAGCTCTGCTGGGAGCACGTCTCGTGCTGCAGAACTGGGTCAGACGGAGACACCGGATTATGTCTTGGGAGGTTTCCCTCTCCTTATTGGACATTTAAACCCATCGACTAAAAGCCTGCGTGGCCCCTAATCCCCTCAGGTAGAGCTTGTGGTTCTTGTGCACTTTAAAGATTAGGAGGTCGCAGTGAGCAGTGCTTGGCTGGGAGAGAAAAGGAGGATTACGGTGAAGCGGAGCAGATGTCGGCCCAGGACTGCCGGCTGCCGGCAAGAGGCTACGGGCAGAGGCCAGCCAAGCGCATCACATGGCAGTCTCCTGTGGGCACTGCCCGCTGCCCTGGACACAGCCTGGGGGGAGTCGGCTCAGCTCACACCTCTGAGTGAAATGGCCGCCAACGTTAGTGACTGACCGACAGGGAAAAGGCCCCTGGGGCTTCAGGGCTAGTGGGCATGGCCATGAGGTAGAGCCACGACAGCTTCAGCCAGAGACCATGAGGGCCTGCTGTTGGTTCTGACTGATTCAGTCTCAAAAGTGTGCCTTTTGTTTTCCCGTTAGTTTGCTGCGTGTCTTTTAACGCTGACGTTTAATGTTTTAACCTCAAGGTCTCCCTGTGTGCTTAACCTCCTCCTCGCTGTCTGACGGGCCCGCTGGGCCCAGCCCAGGCTGCCCTGCCCTGTGGCTTTCTCAGGGCACGTTAGTGCCACACTGACTCTGCCCTTCCCTTCCCCCGGTCCTGTGGCTGCTTCCCAAAACGTCAGGGTGTGTTTACTCGGGCCCCATGCCAGGCTGTAACGGGGGAGCGGGGGGCGGGGAACTGGGGGAGAAATGCTGGAGCGCTCCCACCAGAAGTTCAGCCTCTCCTCAGAGGGCAAGTCCTGGTGCCTGCCGTTCCCCAGACAGCCCTGGCCACTGCCCATCCGGCCCAGGCTGCCCGTGGGAAGGTCAGTGTGGAGCTGGCAGCACTCCCAGAGGCACGAGCTCCAGCCACTGCACTGGGCTTGTGTTGTGCAAGGACTTGGGAGCGACACAGCACTTAGTCAGGAGCACCCGGCGCCAGACTTGGGGCTGCTTGTGAGGTGGGAGGCAGAGCCCTGCTCTGGAGTGAAGCCGGAACCTGGTCGGAAGTCAGAGGTGCAGCTCGCCCCTGGAGGTCCTTCCTCTGGTGCTTGTTCTGGGGGCTGCACAGGTGCACGTCAGATTCAGACGAACACGGGACAAATAAACAAGGTTTAAGTTTTTGTGGCCACAAAAAAGCAACAGCTTCTATTTTCATAGAAACATACGTTTATTTCGATAGAGACATGCCGAATACAAAGGCTGAAATAGATGAGTCATTGTTAACGAAATAATAGGACATTTTAATAAAATGTAATATATTTTCTTGAACATTAACCTACTAGATACTGAATAACTGCATAAATTAATAAGTGTAACGCAAATAAACCTATTCTTCTTGTTTTCCGAAAGCAAAATATTTCCTGTTGCGCACACCAAAAAAGTGAGTCCGAGATGAAGGATGTGGCCATTGGCTGCTAAAATATTTGCTGCTGGTATTTGTGGAGAGAAATGGTGTGCCTGCGCGTGAGGCGCATAAGGGAAAAGATGCAGCACACTTACAGTAACCGCTCATCAGCGAATGTTGTAGTTTGATATAAACTATTACGTATAACAGAATAGTGTAAAAATTAAGTTACGAAATGTTTATTAAAATGTTTCTTACATACCGTTATATTGGCTGGGCCGCAAAAACATGCGTTGTTGGCCGCGAGTTTGACGTGTTTGCTGTCTGTTTGGGAAGATGCTGCTCCTTCCCGTTCAGTGACAGGCCTGAGCCGGTTCCTGGCTCCCGGTTCCTGTGGGAACCGTCAGGCACGCTCTGTGCTCTGTTCCTGCAGTGCCACGGTGCTTTCTCCCTGCAGGTTTCGAAGACGACCCCCAGGCGGTGCTGCAGACCATCCGGAGGTACCTGCTCACCTTCTTTGGCTGTAAGGAGTGTGGGGAGCATTTTGAGGAAATGGCTAAAGAGTCCATGGATTCCGTGAAAACCCCAGACCAAGCTATCCTCTGGCTTTGGAAGAAACATAACCTCGTGAACAGCCGCCTGGCAGGTAAGCAGAAGCCGTGGTGGCCTGCCCACACCTGTCAGCGGGTCCTGTAGGGGGCGGGGGAGTACTGATTGCGGGGATGGCCTGACCTCGGTGCCGCTCCGCCTCCCCGGGCTCACAGCCAGCGCCAGCCCCACTCTGACATCGGTTTCAGGACCTTCCAGGGTGTCTGCCTTCCAGACTCTTCTCTCCCTCGAGCCTCGTGGGAGCTGACAGGCAACATGTACCCCCTGAGGAGCCCACGAGGCCCAGTAGATGGAGGGGGAGGCTTGGGTCATGATTAATTTTCAGGAAGGAATTTTAGTGTCATTAAAATCTGCTCTCAGATGATAAATCAAACTCCTCAAAATGGCTTTGTTTAAAACCTAAGTAGGGCGCATACATTGTCTCAGAGTTAAGTAATTCAAACTGCTCCTAAATCAGTGGCAGATTAAAATTAGGCTTAAACATAATTCCGCTCAGAAGTAAATCTTGATAGAGATGAACAGAAAACCCCCTAAACTGCTGGTTTTATTTAATCCACTGTCTTACAAAAACATACGACAACGCAAGCACTAAAGAAAATTGGTTGCTCTTTGCACCAGAGCTGCCTGCTGGCTCTGGTCACGTGGTGTGGCACCAGCCCCTCCTGTTTACTGGCCTTGCTCTCCTGTCGGTGCAGGTGGAGGCCCTGCTGCAGGTGTCGGGCCTCCCCGTGCCTCTCCCTACCACCTGTGCTCCCAGCAACTCTGAGGTTGCACTGGCAGCACTGAGCTCCAGGAGCCTGTGCCCCCTCCCCCGTCATCACCCTGCCACAGAAATGGGCTTTCTACAGCCCATGGGAGTGTCTCCTAGCCCCGTAGTCCCCGGCCCACTTCTAGCAAAGCAGTGGGACAGACAGGAGCAGGGCAGGGGAGTGCAGTATAGTCTGGCCATGGCGGCCGCCCGAGGGACATGGCCGCAGCTGTGCAGGAAAGGTGAGGAGAGGGGTGTAGGCATCATCCAGTCCCCACGGGAGGTCCCAGGGTATGGGTGGGCCAAGAAGGTGGGGGAGACAGGCACCTGACCGTGGGCGGGAGGCCTGCGGCGTGGCAGCCCTGGGGGGTGGGCGAGTTGAGGGAAGTCCTTCCCAGCTGCCTCCCTCCCGCGCCCAGGCCACCTGAGCGAGGACCCCAGGTTCCCCAAGGTCGCGTGGCCCACTCCGGACCTCTGCCCCACCTGCCACGAGGAGCTGCGGGGCCTGGACAGCTGGGACGAAGACCAGGTGCTGCTGTTCCTGAAGCGGCACTACGGCAGCGACAACCTCGTGCACACGTACGCCGCGGCCCTGAGCAGCACGGGCGAGGCCGAGGAGCGGGAGGGAGGCCGAGCCAACCCAGAGAGGCCTGGAGGCCATGGGGCCCAGAGCCTGCGCCAGCCCGGGCCACTGGCCCCCACACCTCGCCCCTCAGAGGGGTCACGCCCGGGACTGGCTGGGCCCGAGGGCCGCAGGGAGGCGGAGGCGGAGGCGGAGGCAGCCGCGCCCTTCCTGGGGATGGGCTTCTCCAGCTTGGACATGAGCCTCTGCGTCCTGCTCTACGTGGCCTCCGCCACCTTCCTGATGGTGATGTTCTTCTTCTTCCGAGTGCGCTCCCGGCGCTGGAAGGTCCGGCACCGCCACCCGTCCGTGTAGAGCGGGGCCCGCCCGCACTGCGGCTTGAATGTCTCTAATCAGGGATGACAGGCGGGGGCCTGCTTCCCGCCGATGGCAGCTGTGGTCCCAGAGCTGGGGCTGTGTGTTCCCGGCCTATGTGCGGCTCGTGGGCGCCTCTGACTGATCCATAGCAAAGCGACTTCTAGGTTTTTACTCTTCTAGGTCCGAAAACAGGAGTGGGGGCGGTCCAGGCCAAAAAACGTTTGCACCCACTTTCACCTCCAGTTTACTGGGCTCCACGGCTGTTGTGCACGCCTCCTCTGGGGATTTGGAGGAAAACCCAGCCCTTCCCCACGGAGAGTAAGGGGTGACCAAATGCATCCAGGGACCCCCTGGCCCCGCACCGTGCCCCGCCCCCACCATGGAGAGTGGATTTGGTGAGGGATGGGAGCGTGGTGCTCGTCTGACTCTGCAGGGGCAGTCCTTGGCCTGTTGGTGGTTAACTCTGGTGATGAGAGCTCAGTGCGTGAGGCCGCCCAGGTTGCCTGTCCCCCTGGCAGTTGGGAGACTCTGAGCCCAAGAGCAGAGCTTCCAACTGGGCCCCTGCCATCCAAGCCCCTGCCATCCAGCACCCAAAGCCCTCCTGAGCCACTGCCCCGAGCAGGAATGGGTGGTGCACGGGGTCTCGCTGGCACCTCTAAGGCCAAGCTTCATTTGCCTGAAGCTGTTTTACACAGGTCCTGGCACAGGGCCTATCCCCCGGCTTTGATGGTTAACTGTTTACCATTCAGTGATTTTAACACTTTATTTATAAAACCCAAAATATTCAGAGGTAAAGTGAATACATAAACTCCCGGGGGCATTTCCTTTGACACCCTTATGCGGCGCGCAGCAGTGTGCACCCCCATGTCCTTGCCCATGTGTGTGTCCATGTGTGTGCTCCCATGTATATGTGCCCCCGTGTGTGCGTGCTTGTCACGGGGATGGTGGCAAGTAGTTCTTCCCACTGTGCCTGTGGTGTCCTCATGCACCCTCATTGCAGCTGCTAAGCACGTGTGGACCACTCGCACCAAGTCCTGCCCCAGCCCCGCTCGGGGGAGCCCAGAGGTGGTGCCTACAATGCTCCCACCAGCCTGGTGCCCCCCTGCGGGCAGGCATGGCCGGGAACAGGGAGCCTGCCCTGGGCTGAACCTCTGCCACCCCTGTCAGAGGTTTCATCCCTAGAAGCCCCTGGTTTAAACCTGAGGCTTGTGTGCCTGGTGACTGAAGGCGCCATATTGTTTCCTTGCAACTTGAAAATGGGCTGGTTTACAGAGTCCACGGGAAATGCTGGGCCTCTCATTAAACTGCCTTAGGCTCGTGTCAAACGTCATTTTCTCCCCCAAAGCAAGTTTCTGTGAGCAGTGAGCACTGTCCTACATCAACCCATTTGACAGGCAGTGTTGGCTTCTAAGGTTCATAGTAATAGTGTGGTTTGAGGTCACGTCTGTTACGTCAGGGGCAAGGTTCCAGCAGACCGCCAGTGCCATGTGGCCACAGGAGGGGTCTCACCTGCAAGTGTGAGCCGCCTTGCACACCTCACATGGTGGCCCGCTCAGAACTGGATGCTACCTTCAGGTCTGTTTTCTAAAGTTGTGAGTATTGAGACAATGAATACAATGGTTCAGTAATTTAAATGTATTTATTTTTAACGCAAGAATTTGGTTAAAAAGAAGCTAATTGACATGAAAATGTCTGAAATTTCTTACGTGCAAAGAAAGTGAACATTTTGTATTAAAAACTGTAATGTGCACATTTTGAAATAAAAAAACCTGATGTTTGGAAAATTGTATTCTGAAATGAGAGCAACTGGGAGGTGTGTAGAACCTCTAGTGTATGGACCACACACTTAGCTCCAGAACGTCTAGGAACAGAGGGTTTGAAGACACCCCAGGGTCAGGTGGAAAGGGAAGACGGGGATAATTAAATTACAGATGGCTCCTGAGACGAGCACCCAGCAGCCTTCCACAGAGCCGGGAGAAGTGGGGTGGGGGGTGGGGGGGAACAGGCAGCTGACTGCATACACCGGGGAACCCCCCAGGCCCTGCCTGCCACCATGCAGCTCTGGGTGTGGCCTTCCTAGATCACTCTGCCACAGAGCCACATGCCTGGCCTCTGCCCTGACACCAGTTTGTTGCCTCGGGTTCTGACTAGATTTCCCCTGCCCCCTCCTCTGCTTGGTGGGAAGAGGTCTCTAGTAGCAGCGTGTGTGGCTGGAGGGAGACCTGCTGGCTGCAGTGTCTGGCTTCATTTCCCAGCCGGGCTGTGTCGTCACCCCTCCTGTCTTTTCCCAGGCCCTTCCCTCAGAACACAGGTAGCCCCCAGGGTGCAGTTGGGGCAGAGCACAGGGGACCAGTGTGTATGGCAGCCGGGGTTGTGGTGCTGGTGTGGGTGCAGGCTCATCATCAGTGGCCTTGATTCCCCTTCAGGCCCTTGATTCCTGAGCAGTTTCTATTGGGGACACCCCAGATGCCCCTCCTCCAGGCTGCAGCAGGGCCTGGGGCTGTGGCCCGAGGTCAGGGAGGCTGTTGATGCAGAGCCGGCCTATGGGGCCTAAGCAGGGCCAGCAGGCCAGAGATGCCCTCTAGCCGGGCCTGGACAGCCTTCCAGGAGGCTGATGCAGGAGCAGCCGGTGGGGCACCCACTTGCCACCAATGCCCAAGCCTGTGGGCAGGGCAGGGGGACAAGGAGGTGGGCAGGGAACAGAGAGGGGCAGGGGTGGGAAGGGTGGCAGGCCAAGGGATAGATGGTAGGCCAAGGGATAGATGGCAGGAGGTTGGTGATTCTCGCTTCCTTCAGCACTGCGGACAGTGCTGGGCCCTGAGGCTAGGGTGGCCATGTTGTTCCCACAGGGACGTGGGCAGCTTGACATGAACCCAGGCCTCCGAGTGCTCCAAACCCACCCGGGGGTCAAGGAGGAAGATGGCAGAGTGCCATCTGAGCCCCTCCAGCCGAGTCCGAGCCCCCCTGCCCCACTGGTGGCTGAAATAGGCCCAGGGCTGCTGCCTGCACCTTCAGTGGGATCCGGGGTAAGAGAAGCCCAAGTTTAAGGCCTCAAGCAAGGAATGGAGGGCAAGAGGCTTGGAGGCCAGCAGAGACCACCTGGGCACAGACGCAGAGGGAAAGGGAGTCCCAGAAACCAGACCTTGGGCCACAGTAGAGATGGGAGAAGAGGGGAGGGTCAAGGGCCAGGAGCTCTGCCATCGTTCATGGTGGTTTGGGGGGCTTGGTCCAGGCACCCGGAGCAGAAGGGGCTTTCCTGAAGACACTGCTGGGCCAAGTGGTGGTGCAGGCAGGAGATGCCAAGTTTCTCTAGAGACCCACCCCCAGCTCCCACAGTGCCCAGTGGCCCTCCCCAACCAGCCCAACAGCCCAACACGGGACCCCTGACGGGGCCCAGCCAAAGTCTGCTCCCCAAGGGTCATATTCCATCACCACTGACACGGGCGACATTGTCGCTGGGCCAGCCAGATGCCTAGCGAGTGGGTCGTCGCCTCCTCCACGTGCTGCCTGCCCGCCCTTCCACAGTCAGCCCCTCTCAGACAGCCTCCACAGCAGCCGATACTCCGCTGGGATCCAGGGCTTGACTCCCCTGCCCTGAGCTCAGGGTGACACTGCAGAGTGAGATGAAGGGCTGTGTGCTGGCTGCAGGGGCCTCTGATCAAAACCAAGACTTCATAGACTGGGGGCTGCCGGCAGAAGACGGGGCAGGGGGTGGGGGCCTTCTGTGGGACCCCGGTGCAGGGCCTGGAGCAGGCACCAACCTGCCAGTCCCCTAGCACTTCCTGAGCCTGGCCACTTCCTGTCCCACCCTGCAAGGGGCCCACCCTGCTGAGTCCTGATGGTGGCCTGCAGGGGGCTGTGCCCTGGGTAGATCAGGTCTACAAGCTGGACGAGTGGATCCCTGCAGGCTCACCTGTTGGACTGGGGTGCGATGTCCTGTGCAGGCCGGGCGCTGAGGTGGAGAGCAGTATGTGGGTGTCCAGGCCCAGTATGTGGGGTTCTCTCCTAGAGAACCGCCTCCTTCCCGCACCCACTGGGAGCGGAAGCTCCAACCAGGAGGTCTGCGGTCGCCTCAGCTCCCGATGGTTCTCCGGCCCTTGGGCGACGTTCACCCCCGAGTCTGGGTGGCGTTGGTGCGGATCCTACGGCCTCACCATGCCTTCCAGGTGCTGCTCTGAGTTCGAGCATCGGCGGCTGCAGGACCCTGGCCCTCCCTGGTCCTCCTCCCAGGACCCTGGAGTCCAGGCCACAGCCCGAGCCCGGCCGTGGCGCAGGGCGAGGAAACGGCGGGGAGCTGGCGACCCCAACCCGGCTACTCTCGGCCCGCACGGGTCCGGACGAAAAGGGATCAGAGCGGCGGCCGAGTCCCTGAGACTCCCAGTCCCGCCCCGCCCCGCGCCCCGCCCCCGGCGCTCCGCCCTCCCCGCGGCGGAGGCTGAGCCCCCGGCGGCCCGCGGGCGCAGCGCCCAGCAGCTCCGGAGCAGCTCGGACGTCGGCCCGGGGCCACTGAGGCCGCGGCCTGGCGGGGCCCCGAGGAAGTTCGGGGCCGGATCGCGGCGGCCCATGGAGGCGCGCGGGGAGCTGGGCCCCGGCCGGGAGGCGGCGGGCGGCGACCTGCTGCTGGCGCTGCTGGCGCGGCGGGAGGACCTGCGCCGAGGTGGGTGCTCGGGGGTCGACCCTCCCCGGAAGACCCAGGATCCTCGTGCCTTGGCGGCCAGGTCACGGGACCCACAGGACCCACGGGGCCGGGTGGAGTGGGTTCGAGGCCCCACACGTCCTCCCCTGAGCTCCCAGCAGCAAGTTTGCGCCGGAGTGCTGGGCGTGTGGTCCTGGGCGGGAGGGTCCCGGGGGACAGTCCCCCACGCTCTCCCGGGCCGAGACGCAGGCCGGGGCAGCGGGACCCCGGCCGCTGGTCCCCTCAGTCGGACTCTGGCATCTGCACCCACGGGCGCCTGCTCCGTTGGTCGCTCCGGCGGGTCCTCTGGATTCTGCAGCCGAGCCCCCAACTTCCTGGGGGCGCAGCCTCGCCCCTGCCCCCACCCAGCGCTTGGCTCCGAGGAGCTGGGACCTTTCCCGGCCTCTGCGGGCGGACCGATGGGGGCGGAGGCGGTCTGGCTGGTGGGGACCGGCCGCTCCTGCTCGGGGCAGTGGGAAAGGGGGTGACATCCGGGCTGTGGGGTCTCGTCCCTCCCTCCTTATTTATTAATTTATTTCCCGGCGGGTCTGGGGGTGGGGGTGGCCGCCGGGCTGTGAGGAGGGGGCGGGAGGGCTGAGGGGAAGGGAGGGGGCGGGCGCGCAGGAGCTGCTCAGAGAGGCGGTCGGGAGAGGTGGCGGCGCGAGGTGGTGCGGGGCCCGCGGAGCCGAGGACAGGAGACCCGCCGGCAGGAGCCCCGCCACCGCCCGGGGCCGCCCGGGGCCGCCATGCAGCGTAAGGCCGGGGCGCGGGTCCGAGGGGCGCGGGAGCGGGGGAAGCTCTGCCGGATGCGGAGCGCGGAGCGCGGGGAAAGACCGGCCGGCGCTGTCCGGGCCGCGAGTGCTGAACGCGCGGGGAGCCTCCTCCGCCTGCGCCGCCCACAGCGAGGCCGCCGGCCGGCGGGTCCGGGCTCCGCACCCGGCGCGGTTTTGCCCGACGCGGGACCGCGTCCTCCGCGGGTTCCAGGGCTGCGGGAGGGAGGTTGGTGCCGTCCTCCTCTCTGCCCCGGCCTGGAGCCTCAGGGGTCGGGCAGCCGGGTGAGCCGGTGAGGGGTGCGGTGCTGGTGGGGATTCAGCTGCTGTGCTGGCCCTCTCCTCCCCGGAGATCTTTCCTGAGGAGCAGGGATCCTCAGCCACGAGCACCCCGAAAAGCCCCTCGCGGACCCAGGGCTCCCCTGCCTGGTCTCTGGGGGTCTGCAGTCCCAGGGGAGCAAAACCCAGGAACCTGCTGTTGAAGTGGCTACGGCTGAGAGGGAGGGCAAACCGCCTACTGTGTGCTGAGCATGGGGCTGTCAGATCCATTTGTCCAGTCCACTCACAAGCAGCGCAGCCGCCCAGAGACGGGAGGGCACCGGCTTTTACCTGGCAGCACAGGAGTCTCTCTCTGTCAGGATGCCTGATTGTGCAGAATCATGAGGGCAACTGGGTGGTAGGTGCCCCACGACTCACGTGCCTGTCCCCCAGCGAGGGGCCCTTTCCCAGCCTGCCTCTGAGTGCTCCTGGGGCAGGTTTTCCTCGCTCAGTGTGCACTCCCTCCCCGGGACCATTTTGTAATGAGCACTTTCTGGCCGGAGGGACTAGCCTGCCCACTTGCTTGTTCACCGGCACAGGCTAAACCTATTTCGGTTTCATAAGTTCTCGTTGCAGGCTGGGCTGCGGGCTCCCTGCCCTGGGAGCGGCTGGTAAGAGAGTGTGCGGGGAAGGGGTCTTATGTCCTAGGGCCAGGGTGGGAGCGTGACCCCGACTCCCCCTGCCTCGCAGAGATCCCGCTGTGCGCTGGCTGTGACCAGCACATCCTGGACCGCTTCATCCTCAAGGCCCTGGACCGCCACTGGCACAGCAAGTGCCTCAAGTGCAGCGACTGCCACACGCCCCTGGCCGAGCGCTGCTTCAGCCGCGGGGAGAGCGTGTATTGCAAGGACGACTTCTTCAAGTGAGCCGCTGCCCGCTGCCCCCCGCTGCCTGCTGCCCACTGCCCCCCGCTGCCCGCTGCCCACTGCCCCCTGCTGCCCACTGATCACTGACCACTGCCCACTGCCCGCTGCCCGTTAACCACTGCCTGCTGCCCCCGCCTGCTGCCCACTGCCCGTTGCCCACTTACTGCTGCCCGCTGCCCACGGCCCACTGACGGCTGATGGCTGTCCACTACTCGCTGCCCACTGCCCTCTGCCCACTGCCCACTGCCCTCTTCCCGCTGCTGCTGGGGAAGGGGACAGGGACCGGTGCTGCGGTGCCAGGACCAGGGTCTGGACTCCCAGCAACAACCACCCTGGGACACCCTGAGCCCTGTCACCCCGGCTGGGCACCGCAGGCCTCTGCGAGGGCAGCTGGGCAGGGCTAGCCCATCAACACGTTATGTTTTTACATAATTTTGTTTTTACGTAATTTTGTAAGCGTGGAGGCAGTCGTTAAAAAGGTAACCCCGCGTTGGTAGGACTCTGGGCTCCCTCCTTAGTTTTGGTCGTGTTTTGTTCTTAATACTGAGGGTGAGGGCTGCTTTCCGGCAAGGCCTCCAAGGACGCATCTTCCCGGCGCCATCGGGCCGGGCTCCCCGCGGCTCTGCTGCGGCTGCGGCACTGGACCGCCCTGCGCGCCGCCGCCTCCTGCGCCCGCTCCGGGCGAAGGCGCCGCAGCGCTGAGCCGCCCTGTGGTCCCGCAGGCGCTTCGGGACCAAGTGCGCCGCATGCCAGCTGGGCATCCCGCCCACGCAGGTGGTGCGCCGCGCCCAGGACTTCGTGTACCACCTGCACTGCTTCGCCTGCGTGGTGTGCAAGCGGCAGCTGGCCACGGGCGACGAGTTCTACCTCATGGAGGACAGCCGGCTGGTGTGCAAGGCGGACTACGAGGCGGCCAAGCAGCGAGGTAAGTGGCGGGCGGCCGGGCCCGGAGCCTGACTCTGCAAACGAGTGAGAGGCAGACGGGGGGGGGGGGGGGGCGGCGCAGGGACCCCCGCCTCCCACATCCGCCGCAGGGAGCTCTCGGTGCCAATCCGAGCGCCGCCCTTCGCCGGGTAGGAGGGCACCCACCCAGGGCCGGCGGCAGGTTCAGACCCTGGGGAAGCGGGTCCGGACTCCCCGCAGCCCGGCGCGCAGCGGGCTGGCCTGACTGCGAGTTATCACCCCTCCTCGGATTTACCCTCCTAAACCCCAACGGGACATCGGCCTCCCCGCGCTGCGCTTAGAACAGAGAGGATGGGGAGCGGCATTCCCGGGCGGCCGAGGCTGGAGGCGCGGGCGAGGGGCTGCAGGTCCCTCCTAGAGGCGGGAGCCGCCCTCCACCCTGGCGTCGCCCCACCCCGTTCCCCTTCTCCTGCGAAGCCACGCGCGGAGGGCGGGGAGGGGGCGCTGGGCGGAGCGGGCCGGCCTCATGGCTCCCCCGGTGCAGAGGCCGAGGCCACGGCCAAGCGGCCGCGAACGACCATCACGGCCAAGCAGCTGGAGACGCTCAAGAGCGCCTACAACACGTCGCCCAAGCCCGCGCGCCACGTGCGGGAGCAGCTGTCGTCCGAGACGGGCCTGGACATGCGTGTCGTGCAGGTCAGCGCCTGACCCAGCCGCTCTCCGCTCCCTCCCCGCCTGCCCGGGGACTCCTCCTGCCCTCCCCGCCAGCCCGGGGCATTCACCGCACCCGCTCCGCCCGCTGGGCCGCCCACCGCCTCACCCTGCCCGCCCGGGACTCCCCAAGCCCTCTCTGCCCGCCCCGGCCACTCACCCGCTCCGCCCGCCCGGGCCCGGCTCTCCACTCCCTCCCCGCCCGCCCGGGGCACTCACTGCCTCTCCCTGCCTGCCCGGGGCGTTCACTGCACCCTCCCCGCCCCGGGCCGCTCACCACCTCACCCTGCCCACCCGGGACTCCCCAAGCCCTCTCTGCCCGCTGGGCCGCCCACCGCCTCACCCTGCCCGCCCGGGGCACTCACTGCCTCTCCCTGCCCGCCCGGGGCGTTCACTGCACCCTCCCCGCCCCGGGCCGCTCACCACCTCACCCTGCCCGCCCGGAACTCCCCAAGCCCTCTCTGCCCACTGGGCCGCTCACCGCCTCACCCTGCCCGCCCGGGACTCCCCAAGCCCTCTCTGCCCGCCCCGGCCACTCACCGCACCCGATCCGGTCCTTCCGACCTCACCGCCCACCGGGCCGCTCTCTGCGCCCTCCCTGCCCGCTCAGGCCGCACTCCGTTCCCTGCCCGCCCGGGCCACACACTGTTCCCTCTCCGCCCTCCCTGCCCTCCGGGGCTCCCCGCGCCCTCCCTGCCCGCCCGCCCGAGCCGCTCTCTGCGCCCTCCCTGCCCGCCCGGGCCGCACACTGTTCCCTGCCCGCCGGGGCTCCCCGCGCCCTCCCTGCCCGCCCGGGGCCGCACACTGTTCCCTGCCTGCCGGGGCTCCCTGCGCCCTCCCTGCCCGCCTGGGGCCGCACACAGATCCCTGCCCGCTGCAGGTGTGGTTCCAGAACCGCCGCGCCAAGGAAAAGAGGCTCAAGAAGGACGCGGGCCGGCAGCGGTGGGGCCAGTACTTCCGCAGCATGAAGCGCGCCCGCGGCGCCCCCAAGTCTGACAAGGACAGCGTCCAGGAGGAGGGGCCGGACAGCGACGCCGAGGTCTCCTTCACGGGTAGGCGCCGGGCCCCCGCCTCGCCCCGATCTCCCGCAGCCCGGGTCGGGAGAAGCCAGAAGCCGGTGACGGTTACAGGGAGACCAGATGGCCTCAGCCTAACTTCAAACACTTGTCACCTTCGCCCCCCACCCCCAAGGCCTGTGTGGTGGCCGCTCAGGACCCTGCCCTCCCCTGGGGTGACCCCTCACCCGTCCCTAGCAGGCGGACCTATCAGGGAGGGCCCAGGCGCTCCTCCAGCCCTTGCGTGAGTTTTAGGGAAGTGGGCAGCACAGGTGGGGTCAGTGATTAAAACCTGCTGCTCGGTAGGGAGCCCCCTCCCCCACCCTCCTGGGACCCAGGACCTCAGTCTCCCTCCATGTCCATCCACAGGCTTTCTTTTTGGCTGATCCCGAGCGTAGGCCACCGTCCAGCCTCTCTGGGCCTCAAATAACTTGTTGGCAAAGTGGGGGTGGGGTGAACCCAGGGCAGCATGGCGTCGTCCTGGAACCTGGGTCCCACCAGGGAACCCCATTCCTCAGAAACCAGGAGGGACTGACAGAACAAAACAAAACAAAAAACAGTGTGGACCGGCGGAGGGGTGGACAGGGTGGGGGGGCGGGGGGGCGGAGGGGTGGACAGGGTGGGGGGGCGGGGGGGCGGAGGGGCGGAGGGGTGGACGGGTGGAGGGGTGCAGGGGTGGACGGGTGCAGGGGTGGACGGGTGCAGGGGGCAGAAGAGCAGAAGAGACGGGTGGGGCGGGTCACCGGCAGGCAAAGGGGCTGGGAGGGCCCGAGTGCAGGAGGCGGGCACCCACCACCGCCCTCTGCTTCCGTTGCAGAAGAGCCAGCCATGGCGGAGATGGGCCCCACCAATGGCCTCTACGGCAGCCTGGGGGAGCCCACCCCGGCCTTGGGCCGGCCCTCCGGAGCCCCCAGCAGCTTCCCGCTGGAGCACAGAGGCCTGGCCGGCCCAGGCCCAGAGCAGTTCCGGGAGCTGCGCCCCGGCAGCCCCTACGGTGTCCCCCCGTCCCCTGCGGCCCTGCAGAGCCTCCCGGGCCCCCAGCCGCTCCTCTCCAGCCTGGTGTACCCCGAGGCTGGCCTGGGCCTCGTACCCCCGGGGGGACCCCCACCCATGCGAGTGCTGGCTGGGAACGGACCCAGCTCCGACCTGTCCACGGGGAGCAGCGGGGGCTACCCCGACTTCCCCGCCAGCCCCGCCTCCTGGCTGGACGAGGTGGACCACGCCCAGTTCTGACCGAGGCCCCCAGCTCCGCTGAGCACTGGACTTGAAGGGGGAGGGGGGCTGGCACTGCGCCCTCCGTTCCCGGAGCCTGGACTTGGGAGCCTGGACCTCAAGTCGTGGTGCCATGGGTGCCGCCGGGACAGGATGAAGATGAGGAGCCAGTGGAGGGGGCGCCCTGCCCGCACCCCCACTTTCGGGCAGGACTGTCTGCCTCTCCTCCGACCAGGGCTGGCACCCTGTGGGCGCCCAGAAGCCTGTTCTGTACGCAGACCTCTCCCTGTATTGACCAACGAACCGAGGGCGTGTGCTGATTGTGGAGGAGAGCCGGCTCCCGCCCGGCCCTCCGGCCTCTCCCCGGCCCAGCCCAGCCCAACCGGCCAGGCCAGCGGGAGACACATTCATTCCCAAAACGGAAAAACTCTGCGGATCCTGCTTTCAGTCCAGGCCACCTGAGACCCCAGAGACTGCCTCCTCTTTCCAGAGGAAGGCGGCGTGGGGGTGGGCACCTGTGTCCTTTCGGCTCTCTCTGGAGAGCTCCCTGACACCGAGCCCTCTTCCCCAGGAGCCCGTCGCCCCGACCGAGGGCACAGGGCTCGGTTCCGCCGTTCTCGCCGGACTCCACTGGCCGCTGGAGGTGACAACTCCCTGGGGGCCCTGGTCGGCCCAGCCCTTCGCCCGCGGGAGCTCCCTCCCAGCCAGGTCTGGTTTTCTCCCCTCCCCAGCCCAGCGCGGCCTCAGCGTCCGGCCACACCCAGACCACCCATTTCCGTTGCCAAACAGCCCGACCCCCTCCCCCAGCTGCCTCTAACTGCCCGGGCTGGGCTGGAGACGCTGAAGGCGGGGCTGCTCTGCCCCGGCCGCCTCCTCCCTCAGACCTCCTCCTCCACCTTCGGACGCGGCTCTCAGGGGGTCCAGTCATTCCTGTGAACTGTGTTCTGCTACCATGGGTTCTGTGACAGTCAGTCTTTTATTTATTCTCCGGCCATCGGCTTTTTCCAAACATCATTAAATTTGTCAGTTGCTGTCGGAAAGTCCGCATCCTTAGTGAGGCTGGGGGAGGGGTCCCTTGAAAGTGGGGGTGGGGGTGTGGTGGTGCTGCTGGCTCCCTGCAGGGATGGCCCCTCGTGACTTGGGGCCCTTGGCCCCTGGTCTTGGCTAACTTTCCAAGCACTGTTACAAGTGTGGAACGGACTGTGCCAGCCATGTGATGGGGCTGGAGCCTCGGCCTGGGTCCCTGGGAGAGGCAGGGGCTGGGGTACGAGACAGAACATGACAGCACAGCTCACGGCTTGGAGCCGGCACTATTGAGGAGTCAGCTGGTCAGGAGATGAGGGCACATGCTCATGGGGGTCTCTCCAACTTGGATTCCAATCCCTGCCATCTGCTTGCACACTTGCTGTGTGACCCTGGGCCAGTGGCCTGCCCCCTCTGAGGAGACGTGGTGACAGCTCGGGAAGGGGGGACACGAGAGGAGAGCCCGTGACGTGGGGCTCCTCGCCCTCCCCGAGACTCCCGGAGAGCTGGGCACTGAGGTTGTTGGGAGAACAGACCCCTGGGCCAGAGTGGGGAGCAGAGGACGGCAGCCTGGGCCCGTTCTGGGAGGAGCAGGTGCCCCCTAGTCAGCCCCTGAACCAGACAGCCCAGCGGGCTTCAGTCAAGTGGCCCCCAGCCCCAACTACCCCAGGCCAGCTGTCCCCCAGGGCCTGGAGCACAGGGCTGGGGGGATGTCACAGAGCCCGCAAGCCCAGGAGGACCCTTGGAATCTGGGACTGGGGCGTACTGGGCAGCCTTGGGATGGGGCGCCTGAGGGGGTGGGGAGGCAGGGGGAGACGGGGTGCTGGTGGCCATTCTGGGGCAAAGGTGCCCATTGTGAGGCGAGGAGTCAGGGCTGGACTGGGCGTGGGCTCAGGTTCAGGGCCCCAGGGGAGCAGCGGGCGGGGTGGGTCCTGAGGGGGTGACCTGTTCTCTAAGGGGAAATCGGAGGCACCTGGGTGGGACTCAGGGTGTAGGGGCTTCAGGCGGCAACGGGCAGCCCGGGGGGATTATAACTCAGGTGTCCTACCCCCAGCCACCGGGACCTGCGGGCGCTGGCAGGTTAATAAAGTTCTGAGTGTCCTGCGGGGCCTGCCATCCCCGTTCCTGCCGAGCTCACTGCACGGTGACCGACCTTCTGGGTGTCTGCACCCGGTCCGGCAGGGCCTGCAGATGGGGCTCTCGGGCCACACCCCACCTCCCGACCGCCCCCTGCAAACTGCCAGCCTTAGTTCCCCATTTCAGCACGGTGGCTCCCTGAGCAGACGTGCAGGCTCAGCCTGGCTCCCACACAGCCCAGCCGCCTGGTCCTGACAGCCGAGTGCGGACGGCAGCGCTGCGGTCCCTGAAGGTCAAGCAGCCCAGTGTTCTGGCCCCCCCTGGAGGCGTCACCTGGAAAACACCCCTTCCTCCCCCCCCTCCCCGTGAACCCCGTGAGCTGGCGGAGCGACTAGGCCCATGTGGTGTCTGGGAGTGCGAGGTTCCAGGGACCCTCCTTCCAAAGGAGCCAGGCGGAGGGGAGTCCAGCCCGAAGCCCAGGGCGCGGACTGACGGCTGGGCGGTGCCTTTTGTTCCCGCTGTTCGAGGGAGGGGGAGCAGAGGGGCGTTGTGGAGAGCACCTGGTGGACACAGAACATCCCCACCCGCCCCCTAACGCAAACCAGACTTCCACTTCCTTCCTTTTAACGCTCCAAGGACCTCTTTTCTTTTAAATGTAAAATGTGCACTCAAAGGACCCTCCCGAATCAGACACCCCTCTCTCCCTGAGACGAGGGGACACCCCCTCTCTCCCTGAGACGAGGGGTCACTCCTCCCCTCAGCATCACCTCCCTCCTCACCATCTGACCCAGACTGAAGGGTTTGTCTGGGGACTGTCCCCCCAGAAGGGGCAGGAGGTGGGGTCTGGCTCGGGTCCCAGGTGGGGTCGACCAGTAGGTCCTAGGCCCTGGGTTCCAGAGGACTGTCCTGGACACTAAACCCCAGGGGATGGAACAATGGGTTCTGGGAGCCCATAATTGTTGGAATTACTCTGAGCAACATGAAGCATTAATTTTAAGAAATTTAATAGAAAAAAGGCTCTTTAACCCCCTCTCCCCCCGAGATAAATGGCACCGCGTCCGGCCTTCTCCACACCTGGTGACATTGACGGATCTGAAACTTATTTACATTTTCATTCTTCGTGGGAGATGTTGACAAGCTTTTGGCCGCGGTGAGGGCTCGGGGTGGGAGCGCCCCCTCCTCCCTAATTAATGGGGAAGCAGCGACTTCATACCCAGGATTGTCATCACTCTGCCTGGCAACAGGGACGGCGCCCGCTCCTCCCGGAGCGAGGTTCATTTTTTACCATAAAAATATTCCTCCTGATCAGCCAGCCCCTCCCCGCGTTCAAGGCCAGACAGGAGGCTGAGAAGCAGCCCTCAGCCCCCACCGCCCGCCCCTCCCCCCACAGATGGAGCCCAAGGCCAAGCCTGGGAGAGGCCGGAACGCGGTGGGTGTGGGAGTGGGAGTGGGCGCGAGCCTGTGTGCGTGCGTACAGCGGGCCTGGAGGTCACCCTGCAGGGCGGCCCCGTGCACACACAACCTTCACCCTCCATCCCCCGTGTCCTGGAGAGACCGTCCAGGTAAGGGGGCTCATGGGGTTGCTGAGTGGGACGAATCAGATGGTCCCAGCGGGGCTGCTAGGCTCTGGAGCCTGAGAGGAGGGCTGGGTGCGCCCTGGCTCCCTGCTGGGTCCTGCCCTCTGTCCCTGAGGCCCTGGCTCCCTGCAGCCCCGGGCATTCGCTCACCCTCTCCAGCCTGCAAAGCTTGGGGAGCACACCTTCCTTCCAAGGTCCCCGTGAGGCTCGAGGAGGGAAAGTGGGGAGCAGGCACAGACGGGGAGGGGGGGAGGGGCGGCACAGACAGTGGGGGAGGGCTTGGCGAACTCAGGGCAGCCTCTGGACCACCTTCCTCAGACCTGCGTATCCTCAGACTCGGAGCTCAGTGCTCCGTGCGGGCACGTGTGTGCATAGGACATGCTCACACATGTGCCTGTTCACCACTCCCACACGCCATACACACACAGCTCCCACACACATGCACTCCCCAAGAGCCAGCGTACGAGTGAGCGGTGCTGGCTGGGAGGGTCCTCATTGGGCACCTCCTGTCCGTCCACATGCCCCTCGGCCTCCCGCCATGGGTGGGGGGGGGGTAGGTCGGATGTGCCCTGAGGCGGGCTAAGCCCAGGGCCCCATCCAAATGTGTAGGGAAACCGGCTTGGTGCTGAGGCCCTGGCGCTCCGTCCTCGTGCTCCGCCGTCTCCTCTGGCCAGTGCCTGCCCCGCGGAGGGTGGGTCAGCAGAGGCCGGCGGGAGCCAGCAGCAGGAGGTGGGGCCCAAGGTGCAGGCCTGCGGGGGAGGGGGGCCGTCCCCGCTCTGTGGCCCCAGCTGCGGGGCGGCCTCACCTCTGGTTCCTCATCCTGGTCAACAAGCCCAGGGGATCCACGCACTCCAGTCTTCAGGGAAACCGAGTCACAGTCACAGCCAAGGCCCCGTCTCTCTCTCTCTCTCTCTCTCTCTCTCTCTCACACACACACACACACACACACACACCACGGCTACAACAATAATAACAAAACCACAGGCAGGAACCGGGCAGCTGAAGGTGTGGGACTGGACCCTGAGCGTGGCTGTGGATGCCACGGAGTTACCATGTGGCAATCCCACTCCCAGATGAGCACCCAGAGGAGTTCCAGCGGGACTCACGCCACCTTCCCAGAAGCACTGCGGGTGAGAGCGGGAGGCGGAGACAGCCCAACGCCCACGATGAATGACTGAATTAAAAAGGTGGCCGCCCACTCCCCAGGTTGTCACTCAGCCATAAAACGGAGGGATGCTCGGACCCAGGGACACACCTAGCAGCACAGAGGAGCCTGGAGAACACGGAGGAGCCCGGAGAACAGGGAGGAACCTGGAGAACACACAAGAGGAGGGAGAAGCCAGCCACAAACGCCACAAAACATGATTCCCTTTATGTAAATGGTTCGGAGGTCGAGCACGGACAGAGCGGGGCAGAGAAGGCGTGGGGAGGGGAAGGGGCTGCCGGGGGTCCAGGGCTTCTTTCTGAGGCGATGGATGTGTTGTGGGCAGCGGCGGGAAAAGCACCAGGTGGGGTCCCACCAAACCTGGGTTCAGCAACCTCTGTATTGAGTGCTCCACCATCCTCACTCTGATCACACCAACTGCCCGCAGCAGAGGGCGTGTACCTTGTGCCCTTGAAGAGGGTCGTTTCATTTTTCTGAGTTTCACCTGAACTTTTAAAGGGAGACAGCATCACCCAGCCCATGCAGGTCCAACGGGAAGTCATGTGACACAGCAGCTTCCAGGGGCTCCCAGGAGCCGCTCTGCCTGCCTCTGTGCGGAGCCAGCGGTCCCAGGGCCAGCTGGTCACTGCTAGAGTGACTCTGTCCCCCAGGCACAGCCCTATAAGAGGCCCTGCCATTGTCCCCGACAAGCCCACTCTCACCACCGGCCTCGTTTGACCTCCAGGAAGGGCAGAGGTCGAGGCCTGTGATGTTCTAGGCTCTGGTGACACACCCTCTTTACACGCCCCCAGCCCCCCACCCCTTTCTTTCTTTGTTGGGGAACAATGCCCCCTGGGACAGGGGGGGCGGGGGGGTCCCACTCCTGAGGAGCTGTCGGCCTGGAGGGCGGGTGCAGGCCAGGGGGAGGGGAGATGGTCCCACAGCTCCCCCAGCACGTACTCTTCCCGAAACAGAGCTGGTGTGGCCTGGCCCCTGAGGAGGGACCCGCCCTGGCCCAGGTCCTGGGAGCACCCTGACCGGCTCCAGGGCCATGGCGGAGGGAGGGGCGGGGGGGGGGCTGCCTTCGGGACCTGGGCCGAGAGCCTCTGGGCCCTTCCAGAAGGTTCCTTTCCGGCTGTATCTGCAGAGGCCTCTCTGCAGTTCACACCCAAGACCTCCGAGCTCCCCAGCCCCTGACAAATGCTCTGTTCAGAGCCAGGCTAATCTTTAGAATGACAAGGTTTAAAATTTAATTAGCAAGTTCCTGTTATGCAAACTCTGCTCATTAAACTAAGTGTCCCATTAGTTAAAATGAGCCCACAGCAGGCGGGTTGGATGTTGGCTGGGGCAGAGGGAGGGGAGGCGGGAAGGTTTATGGCGGCTTGGCTGGCAGGGTGGCCATAACTTAGGTGGGTGGAGCTCCCACCCAGTCCCTCAGGTGACAGGGGCATCGAGGAGGAGGAGGAGGAGGAGGAGGAGGAGGAGGAGGAGGGGGAGGAGGAGGGAAGGAGGAGCCGCTGGCAGTGGGGTGAAAGGGTTGACATAGCAACAGGTGTGGTACACACCACAGCCCGAGAGAACGCCCCGGGCGGGTGGCAGTGGGTGGCTCCCTGTGCAGGTCTGAGTCCAGCCCTGGGCCCTCCCCTCCAGCCCCATCTCGCAAATTCATGTGCTTGTCTTGTTTTTGTTACAAAAGTGATGGAAGCTCATTGTGGACAAATGGAGAATATACGCCCCCCCCCCCCATGCATTCAGCCCCTGGATAGAAGCCGTCAAGGACCTCGGGCCACATGGCATGTCCATCCGCCACCCCTGCTCTGCAGCTCCTCCTCCTCCTCCACCCAATGCCCACTGTGACCGTCCCTGGGTCTCAAACGTCCCTCCCACACGCGTTCTATTGCTGCCTTTCTGAGCGCAGGCATCACCTCATTTCTGTGGGCTCCTGGGGGTGGGCTCCTGGGGGTGTGGCCTCCTGGGGGTGGGCTCCTGGGGGTGGGCTCCTCGGTTGTGGGCTCCTGGGCTATGGGCTCCTGGGGGTGGGTTCCTGGGGGGGTGGGCTCCTGGGGGATGGGCTCCTGGAGGTGTGGGCTCCTGGGGTGCAGGCTCCTGTGGGTGCGGGTTCCTGGGGGTGCGGGCTCCTGTGGGTGCGGGTTCCTGGGGGTGTGGGCTCCTGGGGTGTGGGCTCCTAGGGTGTGGGCTCCTGGGGGTGCAGGCTCCTGGGGTGCGGGCTCCTGGGGGTGCGGGCTCCTGGGGTGCGGGCTCCTGGGGGTGCGGGCTCCTGGAAGTGTGGGCTGACCAAGCCACAGGCCCTGCCTGGCCCTCCCTCCCTGCCCTGCAGACAGGGATGTGGGTGCAGGACCCACAGGGAGGGCCAGCATCCTCCCTCTCCAGGGGCCTCTCCTGACCAAAGGGAATGACCCGAGCATCTTCCTCTGCCTTTCTAGAATGTTCCACGCCGAGGCACTTCCATCCCGTCCAACTTCCCCTCAGTCTGTGAGGCTCTGTGTGAGGGAGCCCACAATCCCCTCCACCTGTCACGCTCTCCTCTTGCCCCCGGGTCTCTGGGGCTTGTGATGGGGCAGTTCTCAGCGTCGGCCTCGGGCTGCTGTCCTTAGAGACCCTGTGTGTGTTTTTGAGGTGGCCTAGCACCCCGAGAGCTGGAGAGAAAGGTCACAGCTGCACCACGAACCCTCAGGCCCGAGGCCAGGGTTCCCGGAGGCTCCGGTAGGCACACAGCCGGGCGACGCGTCCCCACCCCTGCATCTGGCTGCTGGCTCGTCCATCTGGCCCTTTGTGCCTGGCCAAGGGGGCGGGCCGGCCCTCCAGCAGGGTCCAGGAGGGCCAAGCGCTCCCCCAAGAGGCCTGGACAGACCGCCTCCTGTCACCGCCTTTAACAAAACTCTGAGGAATGTGTCAACGGACCGGCGCCTTCTGACTCCCCTGTCACCAGGCACCAGAGGGCTCATAGGCTCAGGCTGAGGGGCGGCTGGGGGGGGCGGGACTGGCTGCCAGAGGGCCCCCTGTCCCTTTCTTCCTGCTCCAACCCTCAGCAGGTGATCCGAGTCCCTCCGTGCCTGTGCCGGGGGCCGGTGCCACCTCTGAGGTCCACCCGAGGTCAGGGGCCTGCAGAGAGGACGGGAGGCGGAGGTGACCATGGGCGGGGCTGAGCAAGGAGACGCTGACAGAGTCCCTGCCCACGACCTTGTGGAAAAGTCACACACACACACACACACACACACACGCCCTGCACTGCTCCCGGCTCCTGGCCTGTCCTGGCCCTGGAGTGGGGCTGATGCCTTGTGCTCGGCGTGGAGGTTCCGGATGCTGCCTCTGGATTTGCTTCGTGGAAAGAACTGGCCCCTCAGGACCGGCCGGCGTGTGATTCCAACAACAGCGAGTCATCTAAAAACCAACGGGAACTTCGGTGGGTCTCTGAACTTTGTGGCGAGGACCTGGCGTCGCAGGTGGCTTCCGCTGGGCCTGACAGGATCGGCGAGGAAACAGAACACTGAGGAGATGAGTGACGTTTCAGCATCTAAGGAAGCTTTAAGCGGCGAAAGTTCCCTCACACCATTTTCAGAATGTTCTGAGCTCCATAACAGAACCAGGTTTATAAACTAAAAGCTCAGCAAGCAAGTTAGTTTTGCGGTAATCGAGTCCTTGAGAACCAGAACAATTATGCTGAATAATCTCTTCTCTGCAAAGAACACGTCGAGAGTCCTGAGTATTGACATTCATCAAATTAAATTTTCATTGCCCAATTTTATACTTCGGTTCCGTGTCCTCTGGGTGTGGGGTGACAGACACCCCCCCCCTGGCCTCACCCCTACTCTGCTGTTGAGGGGTGAACTGTGTCCCCCATAAAAGATGTTCAAGGCCCTGGCCAGGTTGCTCATTGGTTAGAGTGTTGTCCAATGCACCAGGGTTGTGGGTTTGATTCTCAGTCAGACCATGTGCAAGAAGCAACGGATGAAATAAATAAGTGGAACAAGTCGGCCTCTCTCTCTCTCTCTCTCTCTCTCTCTCTCTCCCTCTCTCTCTCTCATCAATAAATTTAAAACTTTTAATAAAAAAGAAAAGCTGTGTAAGTCCTGACCCTGTCCCTCGGATGGGACTTTACTGGAGTGAGGTCGTTGCAGACGGGATCAGTGATGAGGGTGGACTCGGTCAGGGTGGACCTGACCCTGTGGCTGGTGTCCTCCTGAGAAGAAGGAGGTTCAGACCGAGATCAAGGAGACGCCACGCAGAGCTGGGCTACAGTCAAGGGCAAGGATTCCGGCGCCACCTGGCGTGTCCATGCCCCGCCCTGGCTCGATGCCCACCTCTCCCCACACCAGCAGAGCCTGCCCAGCCGCCCTGATTCTGCCAGCCAGCCCTCTGTCCCCAAAGGTCCTGGAAACCCTGCCCCCCATCCCACCAATATCAGAAAGGATCTGGGTCCCCGATAAACAATGCCGAGGTAAATGGCATCCGCTCCAGCGAAGGTGTTCACAGTCCTGCGTCTCATCGCCACAGGAAACCCCATCTGCAAGCCTCCCGTGGCCCTGCCCGCTGCGGGCGCCCTAATGAGATTGTTCCTCTGGGGCGGCAGGAGGGGGCGGCTCGCCACAGGGGAAAAGGTAAAAGGCCGGAGTTCGAATTATTTATCTCCCTAATCGCTGGGCAGCCCGCATGCATTACCCAGCGGCCGGGGCGGGGCGGGCGTGATGTATGAGGGGGCGGGCGGGAGGCGTGGGATCTCGCGCAGTGACCCCGCCACAAGGACACGGCAAGGACGCCCTCCTCGGAGACGTTCCCGGGGCTGGGACCCCACGGGGAGAGGGCTCAGCGAGGTGACCCACACGCCGACACGCGACGCAGGCGGGGACAGGCCCATCGGTGCTGCCCCTCTGCACACTTTTCCTCGGCCTGGTCCATGGGCACTTAGAACACGGTGCCCAGTCCCCAGCCCGGGGCCACGACAGTAATGGGGGAGGGGGCTGCTCGAGGGCACCAGGTCCAGAGAGAAGGAGCTGGAATTCCAGGCAGGATGGGGCCCCAGCGGCTCGTGAGCCTGGAGGGCGAGTGCGGAGGTGGCCTCTTCCAGGCCGCGCCCCAGCAGGAGCCTTGGAGGCCCCCAGCGGGAGCTGAGTGAGGTTGGGATTAAAGAGACGGGGCGCCCCCCTTCACCACCTGTCAGCTCGAGGCCCTCTGGCTCACAGCTGGCCTCTGGGCAGGACCAGGATCTCGGCTGTTCCCAGGCTCCCAGCCCCACCCCCTCTTCCCCAGGGGTCCAGGTGGGCAGGTGACAGGTCACTGGCTGCGCCGTGGCCCCACACCCACTTCCCCTGCACCAGGCCCAGCCACCCCGGGCGGCTCAGACCCGGCAGGGGAGGTGCCTGGCCGCCTCCCGCTCCCTCCTCGGAAGGACGGCCACTCAACCCGCTTGCGGCAGCCCCAGCGCAGCCCCAAGTATTGATCAGCGCGAGACTGATAGGAGCCCGGGCTCACGGGGTCCCGCTCTCTGACCCCCAAATAGGGTATGAATCTCAATCGAATAGACTGATAGCACGCGGGAGCCTCCCGGCCGAGGCGGCGGGGAATCGATGAAGCGCGCTAATGACACACGATTTATAGAACACCTGCCATTTTAATATCAGAAGAGATGTTATACGGCCGGGGACACGGGGGTCCCAGGAAATATTTCTCCGAGAGCCTTTTCAGCTGGAAATGATGTGCGAGGGGTTTTATGAAGTCAAATTTATAGGCCTCGTGGAGGCTTATAATTTAAAACTCCTTATGAGAAAGGCATTAAGCAGAGTGCTGGGTGACCAGGCAGGGCCGGACGGGGGGTCCCGAGCGGGAGGGAGAGAAGCCCCCGGTGAGGGCGGGAGCTTGGGGAGGAGGGCCCGGGCCAGGAGGCCGCCCTGCAGGGCCCGAGTCGCTGGGCCTCTGGGGTGCAGGGGCAGGAGAGCAGTAGCCGGCCAGGGCCAGCCCGGAGAGCAGCTACGGAGTGTTCCCGTCCCAGGGCCTCGACTCTGGAGCCCCCGGGAATGAAGGGACATCCCCAGGAGGTGAGCCTCCAGCAGGTGTCCAGGCCCCTCCCTGCCCCCGTGAGGCCGGGCATGTGACCACATGTGCGCGCACACGCGCACACACAATCACACAGATGCACATGCACGCACACACAATCACACAGATGCACACGCACACACAATCACACAGATGCACATGCACACACACCTGCCCCACCACAGCCTTTCCTCGGCTGCACACTCCCCGGCCCAGCCTGGGGCTGTGGTTGAGCATTGGCCCGTGACCCGGAAGCCGCAGTTTGATTCCCCGTCAGGGCTCCATTCCCAGGAGGGGGCGTGCAGGAGGCAGCTGATCAGTGGTTCTCTCTTCGCTGATGTTTCTCCCGCTCCCTCTCTGAAATCAGTTACATGTCTATGTACAAAGCCAGGTCTCCGAGTCCCCCGCTGGGGAAAGCTCTCGGCCCCCAGCGCCCCGTCCTCAGGCACGTGAAGGCACATGACCCAGGCTACACGGAGGTCACAGGACATCCTGGAGGTTGTTGTCAGATAAACCCTGCTGGTGTCTGGGGCGGGAGGAGGGCTCAGGCCAAGGGCGGAGCTTCACCTTGAGGCCGGACTCCATGGCAACAAGAACACGCTGCCTGGGCAGCAGAGCCACAGGCAGGCCCCGCGTGCATGGGGATGGGGGAACCAGGAGGCCAGGTGTGGGGCCACCGGGGGCCCTGGGGGGCGCTTGGCCCATCCGGCCTGCAGTTCACCTCCGAGGGTCTGTGCCTGTAGGAGGAGGGTCACCTGGTCTCTCAGCGAGTCCCTCGCCTCAGCCCTCAGTTTCCCTGGAGACAGCGTTCTGTGCCTGGCAGTCTGAGACTCCTTGGAACCCAGAAGGGTCAGACCCAAGTCGGTCCCCAGTCCCTATGGGACACCCCCCGAGGCTGGCCTGGCCCTGGAGCGACTGCCGAGCGGCAGGCTCTGGAAGGCCCAGCTGGGGGCTGGCCTTTCCGGCGGGATTAAGGCCGGACGGGCAGGATTAGCTCTTCTCCTGGGGTATCGTCTTCCCAGACAGGAGGCCCTGGCAGACCCGCCCGATCCGGGCTCCTCGCTGAGCTGGAGAGGTTGTTTCCCGGGTGAATGGGGGAGCAGCCGCACGGAGGAGGCTTGGGGAACCTGGCCCCGGCCCCCAACCAGGCCTGCCGCCTCCCCCGCCGGCTCTCTAGCGGTTACCACTCCATCATAAACGCCGACCTGGCCCGGAGGTGACGGGCAGCCCTGCTCCTTCCTCTCTGAGCTCACGCTGCCCGCGGCCGAGCAGGAGGGGCTGTGGTTTCAACTTTATTAAGGAGGGAGAGGAGCGTGGGAACGCCGCCTCCCCCCGCGGTCCGTTCCGCTCCCGGAGGCGATAAATCTGCAGGCCCGTGATTTGTGGCTCTGCTCTGCCGATAAATGAAATCCCTCCTGATGAAAAGGTTGTGCTCCTGACGGTGTGGGTCCCTGTGTTTGTCCAAAGCAAGTGGCCGAGGAGGAGGCACGGCCAGGCTCCCGTAGCTCCCGTTGTGGAGCCGGCGGAGGGGAGCCGGGGGCCGGGGCCTCAGGGCTGCATGGGCGGCCTGGCCCCGGGCTGACTTAGGCTCCAGCGTCAGGACTGCAAACCCGGCATCAGGCCTGTCCGCTGAACGACTGCACGTCTGTGTCAGAAACACAGGAGGGAGGCCTGACCCTAACCCTAACCCCCACCCAGCGCGCCCCCTGCCTCCACACCCCCGGTGGGCGTTTCGGGCTTGGTCTGACATTTCTAGAAATCTCTGCGGCACGGAAGGAGGCAGAGCGGGCCCTTCTCCCACAGCGGGCCGGAGAGGGGGTGGGGTGGGGTGCCGCCAGGGCCTTGGCTGGCGTGGCCGTGGGGCTGTGGTGGAACGTGACCTCCTGCATCCTGCCCACAGCGGATGGGGAACCTGGCCCCGGCCCCCAACCAGGCCTGCCGCCTCCCCCGCCGGCTCTCGAGCGGTTAACCCCGCGGCCCTCCAGCCTCGGGTTCTAGTCTGGAGGGAAGACACAGCCGTCCACTGGCAGGCACGGGGCCGCACTGAGGGGGGCGCTCGGCGGGACTTAACTGCTGGCTCTTTCCAGGACAGAGACGATGGGACGGGGTGTGCAGTGGCTTCGGAGACGGAGGAAGGCCGCCCTGCCCGCCCGCCCGGGCCAGCGTGGGGGGCAGCCCAGGACAGCCGGCCCTGGGCAGGGGCGGCCATGCTCCCACCCGCCAGGAGGGCAGACGGCCTGAGCCCAGCAGGCCGTGCAGGGCTCACGGTGCTGGTGCCATTGAGCACGTGGGTGATGCTGCCACGAAAGGGACTCAGTCACCTCAGCCTTTGGGGCAGCGTCAGGCCCGCTCTGGGTCACACCCCAGGAGGAATGAGGCCCAGTTTGGGGAGGAGAGGGGTTATGGCCACCGGTGGGAGGGGGCCCCGGGAAAGAGCTGCAGAAACTGCTCAGCCCGGGAACCTGGGAGCCTCGCAGGGCCTGGGGCCGGAGCCAAAGGCCGCACAGACCGGCTCCATGCTGGTGTCCGGTGTCTCCGGCTGGTGGGAGGGGCGCATTCCTGCCCCTCGGGGCTTAGGCGCTGGCACCCAGGACAAAAGCAGCGGGTGGGCGCCGAGCCATTACGCTGATGAGTCCGGGGCTGGGAGCACTCAGGCTTTCGGCTGATTGCTTTCGGAGCGCTCCCCGAGCCCGCGCCCCTGCCCTCGGAAGTCCCATCTATTTACTTTATTCAGTCGTTGGGAGGAGGTGGGGAGCCACCCGGCCCCCCAGCTGGTGAGGGAGGCCTGGTGACCTGGAAGCCCACGGTTCTCGCCAATCCAAACAAAAGCTTCCTTTGTCCATGTCTGTGTGAGCTCCGGGAGGCGTGGCCTGACAGGGGTCAGGAGAGCCTTAGAGTCCCACCCGCCCAGAGCTGCCCAGCAAGGGAGGGTCCATCCATGGCCCTGGGACCCCGGGCCCAGCCCCTGCTCCCAGACTGGGCCAGTTCAGAGGCCTGGGCATCGAGGCAGATCTGTGCCGTGGCAGCATCAGCCCATTTACAGATGGACAAACTGAGCCTCCAGCAGAGAGGCCACTTGTTCAAGGTCACAAAGAGCTTCAGGGCCGGGGCAGCCAGGCCCAGGCTTACCTCCCACACCTGCCCGCTGACATTCGCAGCAGAGGGGACCCCAGAGTCCCCCACTAGCTCCCAGAACAGGCCTGAGCTGGGGTGGGGTCAGGCTCCAGGGCTCAGCCTGGGGACCAGATTCCAGAGGCCCGAGCACCCTGACGCCCTCCACAGCCAGAGCTTCCCTCAGTGACCCCTGCCGGCACCCTTCCTGTGCCTGCCCAGCTAGCACGGGAGGGGGCAGGTGCGGGGCAGGGGGGCAGAAGGGCCGTGTCCCAGCTGCGGCGGCTCTGCCAGGGCCTCTCCTGCCAGCCCCCCCGCTGGCGGGGGGAGGACACCCTGGTTCCTCATGGCGTTGAATTGCACAGGACGGTAACCCGACGCCCAGTCGTCCACCTGAGAAGGGCAGCCTCGGTGTGCTCTGGGTGGGCCCAGCCTCCTGGCCGGGGCACGGCCATCCTGTCACCTTAATTTGGCTTTTGTCTGGGTGGCCCGGGGGGGATTACCCAGGGGCACTGTTACACGTCCGTCCGTCTCACCCCTGATGAGTTCAGGGCGGTGGTGGAGGTGAGGGGGAGGTCTGAGCTCACATCGCCCTGGCAACCACGTGCGGGCTCCCAGCTCCGGGAGGCCTCCTGGGCCTGAGCGGGGAGGGCGTGAGCCCACGCGGCGCGACAGAAGGCAGCACCCTGGGGGGGGGGGGACTGGCGTCCGGCGGGGGGACAGGCCAGGAGACCGCCCTCCCAACCCCCCAAACACCAGGAAGGCGCGATCCGGCTTCCCACCGACCGGGAGGGACGAAGGCCAGCGCAGCGTCCACGTGGGAGAGGCCTCCGGGCTGGGCTGCCAGGACCAATGCAGCCACCTGGGCGGGGACGGGCGGGGGCGGGGCGTCCTGGTTGCAGAACAGCAATGGCAGGGGTCCGGGGGGAGGGCCGGGCGCCCCCGGAGCAGCAGGGAAGTCCCAGATGGAGGACAGGAGGGAGTTGGGAGCGGGGTGTGTGTGTGTGTCAGAGATGGTGGCAGTGAGACAGGCTCTGCGGGGGATGGGCAGGCCTCTGTGCTCCATTTTACAGAAGAAGAGACTGAGGGTCAGGGAAGCCCAGAGGCAGTGCCCTGTGACTCGGTATTGAATCCCACCCGGGGGTTTCAACCTGCTTTCCTGACCACTGCACCCCTGCCCCCTCCCACACTCCCAGGGTCCCTGACCTGAGGGGCCTCCGGCACAGCTGGGCGCAGCCCCTGTATCCCTCTCCCAGCGCAGCTCGAGTTCCCTGGGGCAGGAGGGGGCTGGCCTGGGCACCCCCTTCCCAAGGCTGGCTGGCCTCTGCCGCCCCCTGGCTGCCACCTGGTCAGGGGCATCGACCCACCACCACGTGTCACTTCGGGGCTCGCTCTGCCCAGCCTGGGACTCTGCAAACAGGTTCGCCAAATTGTCAATTAAGTGAAAATCAATGCCGAGTCGTCCATCACAGGCTGCGGGGCCGCTGGGCCGCCATCGATCGGGCCCCGGGGAGCGATTGAGGCCAAGTGCGGCCCCGGCCGCTGCACCGGCGGCCCGGCGATCCATCATTCCCGCGGCACACGCCACGGGGTCGGGCTGCAGGGAGGGCGGAGGGGGCGGCACAGGGCCTCTGCCGCCAGGAGGCTCACCTCCCCACCCAGCACCCACGGCCTCGTCCCCCCTTCACCGCCCCCTTCCCTGCTCCCACTACCCTCAGCCTCCCCTGACCTTTCTCCGGCACCCTGACTTCTGAGGCCCCACCATTGCCCCCCCTGAGCACGGGGCCATGACCTGGGCAGCACCCAAAATGCACCCAGCTGAGCTACACACACACACACACACACACACACACTCACACACACACTCACACACCCGCCAGCTGCAGTGACAAAGCCCACGAGGACTCCATCGAGGGACTGGCACCGGGCACTGGTTCACCAGAGATCCCTCGTCTCCTCCACGGCTCCCGAGCTCACCTGGGAGGCCTACAGGCCCCGGAACACCTGGTTTGGGGAATGTATTTTTTTTTTTTTTTAATCCTCACCTGCGGATCTTTTCCCAGTGATCTTTAGAGAGAGCGGAGGGAGGGGGAGAGACAGAGAGAGAAACAGCTGATGTGAGAGAGACCCATCGACTGGCTGCCTCCCACACACACACATGAGCCTGCCACCGAGGCACATGCCCTTGCCCGGGCTCGAACGCAGGACCCTTCAGTCCGAGGGCCAAGCTCTAACCACTGGGACACTGGCCGGGGTCGGACTTCCCTTCTAGAGCAGCCTCAGGCTGTCATTCCCATAATGCACTACCTCCATCGCTGCCAACGGCCTGCCCCGCCCCCACGGGAGCCGCGGCGTCCAGGCGTCCAGGCTGAGCAGCGGCATTGGGGGTTCGCTCTGCATCTGGGGAAGGTGTCCCCGCCGGACACCTGAGCAGGTGTGGGAGAGCCCTGCCCTCACCGTGGGCTTCGAGGCAGGAACGACAAGGCCTGGCCTCCCAGCTCTCCCACCCTCCCCTCTGCCCGGATAGGTTCTGCCTGCAGCTGGGGGACGTTCCATGAGGACCTGGGACCCAGCAGCCACGCGGGCCCGGGGCCTTACAGATGGTGACCTCTGCTGACCTCCGAGTTGTACTTCTGGGGTCAATCTTAGCCAGCCGGTGCGGGGAGGAGGGACCATCACTCCCTCAGGCGCACTCACTCACCTGGGAGGCCCGCAGCACCAGCAGAGGCGTCTGCTTCCCTCCAGGGTGAAATGAGCTGAACTTCCCCTCCCGCTCACAGCAAACAACAACAACGTCTACGGGACACACTGTCCATCATCGGGAGGGGGGGCGGGACGGTGAGCCCCAGAGCCCCAGAGCCCCAGGCTGCGCGGGCCCCACTGTGCTCACCGCCAGGCCCTGCCGGTGGGTTGCACGTAATTTATTGATAAATGTAATTTATGCCACTGAGTTGCACACTGAAGACGGTTAAAATGGCAAATTTTATGTTGATTGTATTTTACCGCAATTTAAAAAATTAATAATGTACTAGGACAAAACCCATGGAATGGTGCGATTTCATTGGGTAATTGCACGGCGTGAGAACTACGTCTGAAAAACACTGTTTAAGAGAAAGAGGCTCTGATGGTGGAACCTGTTCACAAACCGCCCGGCATCCTGTATGCCAGACCCTGCCCGGACACTGGTGAGGGGCCAGCACGGTCCCGCCGGCCGCGCCCACGGAGGGGACACTGTGACAGAGAAATGGCGAGAGGGCGGGCATGGGACAGGGCCTCCAGGGGGACTGGGCTGGGGCGCCCCAGGCAGGAACTGGCAAGAGGGCTTCGGGCTAAGACCGCCGCTGGACCCAGCCCCTCACGGCCAGTGTGGGCCACGTCACTTCTAAGAGCAAAGAACCGTGTCTGCCCCAATGTCTACACGTTAGGAAAACTGGGAAGGGTGTATGCTGCAACCCTCCACAGACAACTTTGCTGTCATCAAAATGATCTATGATAACAAAAGCATAATATGCTAATCAGATGGACGTCCTTCCTTCTGCACAAAGCCACGGTGGGTGCGGGGCCGGGGCCGGGGCCCTCGCACCAATTCCGTGCATCAGGCCTCTAGTTAAAAAATATTTTTCAGGCCGAAACCGGTTTGGCTCAGTGGATAGAGTGTCGGCCTGCGGACTGAAGGGTCCTGAGTTCGATTCCCGTCAAGGGCATGTACCTTGGTTGCGGGCACATCCCCGGTAGGGAGTGTGCAGGAGGCAACTGATGGATGTCTCTCTCTCATCGATGTTTCTAACTCTCTATCCCTCTACCTTTCTCTCTGTAAGAAATCAATAAAATATATTTAAAATAATATATCAAAAATAATATTGAGTAACTTGGGAAATTGCCTGTTACAATGGGCAAAAGCAGGAAATAAAACTGGCCATGGGATTAAATCATAACACGGCAAGACTGTGCGTGTGTGTGTACACAGATGCACACATGCACACAGATATACAGAGACACACACACGTACACGGATGGGAACACATACACACGAGACGCACAGATATACACATGCACATACATGTACACACAGACACACACCCAACACACTGCCCAGCTGGCTTCTCCCCGTCTTTTCTTTTTTAATTGATTTTTTACAGAGAGGAAGGGAGAGGGATAGAGAATTAGAAGCATCAATAAGAGAGAGAGACATCGATCAGCTGCCTCCTGCACGATGTGCCTGCAATCAACGTACATGCCCCTGACCGGAATCAAACCTGGGACCCTTCAGTCCGCAAGCGAACACTCTATCCACTGACCCACACCGGTTTCAGCTCTCCCCGTCTTTTCGAGGAGGAACTGAGAGGGAGGGGATGTGGCCGGGCAGGCCCACAGATGGCCCACCTTGAGGTGCCGCTGGGTGAGTCCCTCCTGCCCCAGCTGGCCCCACAGCTCCTCCCAAGGTGACCCCAGCCCCGGAGTGCTGACACCTCCCTGTGCCCATAGCCCTGCCTCGCTGCGCGAGGGCATGTAGACAGGCTCTGACGTGCCCTCTGTGCGCCAACCCTGCGTCCGCAGAACAAATGAGAATGTTACTGGAATCCTCATAAATCTTTGCTCCTGACACACCGGGGAAGAGGGTGGGGGAGGGAGAGAGCGACGTCCCTCGCTAATTCCTTCCAACTGCTGTTTATTGAAATGAGGCACCAGGGATAACCGGGAGCCAGATCGATGATGGTCTGTCTAATACAATCAGCGAGGGGCGGCCTCCGCCCGCCCCGCCCGCCCCCTCCGTCCAGGTGACCATGGAGGGACGCCAGGACGCCAGCCCCGGGCCTGCCCCCCATCCTCCCCCACCCCTCCAGGGCAGCAGTGGGTCCCTCTGCGGACGGCAATGCGGCCAAGTCTCCCAGCTCCCTCCTGGCTTCCACCCGGCCCTCTGGCCTCTGCAGCTCCCAGCCAGCCTGGCCTGCGGCCACACTGCGTGCTGCCCCCACACACAGCTGGCTCCAGACTGAGGCATGTGCAGTGAACCCCAACCTGCCCTCACATCCCCCACCCCCCGGCTCTGAGTCACTGGCCCCTTAGCCCAGGGCTCCGTGACCTGGGTCTGGGGGTCCCACACACAAGCCCATTGGGCAGACCCACAGCCTGGATCCTGGAAGCAGCTTCCTTTTAAATGAAGGACCCAGCCCGGATGGCCTGCGACGCTCAGAGGTGGAGCCTCGACCTATGAACCAGGAGGCCACCGTTCAATTCCGGGTCATGGCGCATGCCCAGTAGGGGGCGTGCAGGAGGCAGCCAATCGATGATTGTCTCTCATCATGGATGTTTCCATCTCTCTGAGATCAATAAACATATTTAACAAGAAAAAGAAATGAAGGACCCACAGGCTGGGCAGGGCTCGGCCCACTGAGCACAGTAGGCCCACCAGCCCTCTCCCTGGAGCCTGGCCACAGTGGGAAGCTCGCCCCCGTCCCCCCCCAGCAGGTTGGGGGCCCTGTTCTGGGGGTGGGGGCACCACCAGCTCTGCTTCCTGTTCCCTCGCAAGGGACGCAGGAACCCAAACCTGCTGCCACCGCACTGGCTCCTCCTCCTCGTCCTCCTCCTCCTCTTCCTCCTCCTCCTCCTCCTCCTCCTCCTTCTCTTCCTCCTCCTCCTACTCCTCCTCCTCCTCCTCCAACCGAGAAACGGCAACCCTTGGAAAGGTCTGGGTGACGGGGTCCCCTGGGCGCCAGCTGGACTCCCCAGGGCCCCAGCCTCCTGCCTCCCAGTGGTGACCGACGTCTGAACCTTCGAAGTTGAGGGCCAAGAGCGACTGTGACAGACAGACAGACGCCCTCTGAACTGAGCATCAGTCTCGGGGAGGCTCCCTGCTCCCCGCCCGGGAGGAGCGTTCAGAGGGAGGAGGGAGGTCACGGGACTCATGATTGTCCGGAAAGCAGGCCCGTGCGTGCTGCTGGCTTCACCAGCCACAGGCCGGCCCCCCGTGGCCATGACGTCCACCTTCCTTCCCAAAGCCAGGCCCCCGGGCAGCTCTGCATCTGGCCGTGACAGCCCTCCCCTGGGCCTCGGTTTCCTTGTCTGAAGGGGAGGGCTGGGCGGCCCATGCGGCTCTAGCACACTGAGTGCGCCGTCGAGGCAAAGCTCCCACAAGGGGAGGAAGAGGGGCCTTGCATGGCGTTGCTTTGTTTTTAAGCCCCAGCACAGGACAGGCTGGTAGAGAATAGGACGGGGAGGGCTGGAGGGGCAGGTGGCAGGCAGGGTGCCGACCCTCCCCGAGGGACTGCCAGGCACAGAGGGGCGGTGCCCACAGCCAGGACAGGCCTTCCCTGGCACGCCTGGCGCCGGGCTCTGCCGTTGGGGAGGGAGGCACAGCAGCAACGAAAAGGAAACCAAAAGCAAATTATTTTCGGGATTATGGCTCCCGAGCCCCGGGAAGATGGTGCCCATTTTTCACCGCAGACAAAAGCATTTTCCAAGGGATCAATTTCGCCGGGAGAAGTCGCCTTCTTTCAACCCACAATCCATCATATTTCCCCATTTGCAATTTCTCTGTGTCTCAGTGTTTTAAGTTTCCTATGAATTATTTTATAAAGCTTTCTTTCTTCCTGCCGAAAGGGGTGTCCCGGCCCTGCGAGGGCGGCGTTGGGCTGCGGGCCGAGGGCGAGGAGCCGCCAGCAGCGTTGGGGGACAGGGTGGGGGCGGACTTCCGGGTCAGAGGGACCCGTTCTCTCTCGGTCAGCCCTGGGCCAGGTGGCTGGCGTCCCGCAGAGGGGACCAGGGGCGGGGGGGCGGGGAGCAGACGGGCGAGGCCACAGCCACGGGGTGGGGGGGGAGGGCGGGGAGGCAGCTCGGGGAAAGTTTTGAAGAGATTTATTCTGATGTGCTGCGGAGGGAGGGTCATCCTTCAAGAGGCAGCGTGTATAAAAATTTCCCGGCCTGTTGATTGGTCTGTCACAGTGATTTGTGGCTCTTCCCCCGAGGTAATGGGGAGCAACTGGGCCCGAGGAGGCGGCCGGACAGATTGCCGAGCGGCACGGGAGGGGGCCTGGCGGCCGGCAAGATTTATTGACCTCGACCCGAGGAGGTCCCGTCAGCGCTTTTAATCTGGCATCGCGGCTGTCACTGCCCTGATTACGGCCGGACGCTCCGGCCCCGGGGGACAGGGCCTGGCGGCCTCGCCATCTGCCCGCCGCGGGCGCCCTTCCCGAGGATGCGGTGAGGGCCGGGGGAGGGCTCCATCCCCTGCCGCCGCCTCCCCGTCCGCCAGGAAAACAGCTTCGCTGAGATGGAACTCACCTGCCAGGGGCTGTGCCCGCCTGTGCAGGGACCCATGGGCTCCGGAACATTCCATCCCCACGAGGGACCGTTCATACAGAGCCACACACACTGTCCCCACGACCGCGTCTGCACCCAGAGGCGCTGAGAACCCACACCCACGGGAGCCCCGCCCACGGCGTGCACGGCAGCCTGCGGAGCCGAGAGACGTCGGCAGGTGGGGATCAGTGAGCCGGGCCCGTCCAGACGGGGATGAACACAGAGGCCGTGTGGTCACAAGGGCGGGCGCCCCTCTTTTCACGGCCGAGAAATAGGTTGTTCCCGTGTCTTGACGGCTGTGACTAATGCTGCCATGACCCTGGCTGGTGTGGCCCAGTGGATAGAGCACCGGCCGAGAACTGGAGGGTCCCGGGTTTGGTGCCGGTCAAGGGCATGTGCCTCAGTCGCAGGCTCTATCCCCGCCCTGTCTGCAGGAGGCAACCAATCAAGGCGTCTCTCTCACATCAATGTATTTCTGTCTGTCTCTCGCTCTCTTCCACTCTCTCTAAAACTCAGTAGAAAAATGTCCGTGGACGAATAAGAAAGCGAATGCTGCCGCTGACGATGATGGCGATGAACATAGAGACCGAGGCCCCCGAGGTGTCCTTGGAACTGGAAGAAGCCGCCGGAAAGGCCTGGTGCGCTCCGGCTCCTGTGCTTAGCAGCGGGCTGGGCAGGCCCGTGTCTGCAGGGTTTGGAGGGCGACCAGGTGCCCGTGTCCAGGTCTCCCTGGGATGGGCCCGGGCTTCTGCCGCCCCTAACCCGCCACTAGCCCCACCTCTTCCACCCGCTTCCTGAGCCCAGAGCAGGGGTCTCCGTGGCTGAGCCACCAGGAGGGTGGGTGGTGGCCACGGGCAGGCCGGGGCAGGCCGGCTCCTTCTCAGGACAGGCCCTCCCTGGCCCTGGTGTGGGCTGGATATAGGATGGGGGACCCTGCCCTGGGGTCATGGGGACACAGGGGAGCCACGCACACCTGCCCCTTCGCCGGGATGAAGCTGCTTTCTCCAGAGGCTGGGAAACCTATAGCCTCCAAAGATGGATGATAACCGGGCTAGGGCCAGGGCGGACGGAGACGCTGCGGGAAGTGGCACAGAGCCGGCTCTGGGCTCCTCCCGTGCGGGCATGCAGGCATGCGGGCTGGGGCGTCCTGTGGGTGGCCCCCGATCCATTCCCAGGTGCCTCAGGAAATTACATTCTCTTTAGCCAGAGAGGCCCTGGCTTCAATCAGCAGGAAGTGGCCTCCTCCCAGCCGCCCCTCCCACCCGCATCGTTTAAGTATGCAAATGGGGACACCTTGCTAGCCGGCGATTGATTCTGCCTTTTCATCAGGGAAATGAAATGGAAATGGGGCCCTGGCTGCCCCTCTTGCTTTGCCCTTCAGCTGCTTCAGTTTTTCCCACACGGCTACCCACCCCCCACTTGGCCCCCCAACACGCACACCCCCCCCCTCCCCGGCTACCCCAGTGCCTAAGCCATGGCCCTGACCTTGAGGACTTCTGTAGGGTGCGGGGAGGGGGGTGCCTGCTGCAGGACTCCCCATGGGTCAGGGCTCTGGAGCAGCACGGTGGTCCCTACAGTGAGGGGCCATCTGATCTCCCTGGCCTGGCCGTGCCCCCACCAGACTGGCCGTGGCCCCCATCAGACTGGCCGTGGCCCCCATCAGACTGGCCGTGCCCCCATCAGACTAGCCGTGGCCCCCATCAGACTGGCCGTGCCCCCACCAGACTGGCCGTGCCCCCATCAGACTGGCCGTGGCCCCCATCAGACTGGCCGTGCCCCCACCAGACTGGCCGTGCCCCCATCAGACTGGCCGTGGCCCCCATCAGACTGGCTGTGGCCCCACCAGACTGGCCGTGAGCAGGAGGAGCGTCCAGGCCCCGGCAGGACCCATGATGCCTGGGAACAGAGTGCGGACTGCTGTGCCCCCTTCCCTCTCCCGGGGTCAACGCAGAACCACTGTTCCCTGTGGAACTGCCCCCATGTGCCCACTCACTCATTCCACAGGCGGCCCGCATGCTGCCCTGCCCTGCCCTGGCGCCGGACCCTGAAGACAGAGAGGTCCCCCCACAGAGCTGACCAGACAGCTGCTTCCCAAGATGCCCCCCCACCAGGCTCTGTGGGTGGTTCCAGGCTGGGGGGCGGGGCAGGCGCTCAGGGGAGTCCCCGGCCATTTGTCCTGGGGTCACAGCCCCGCCTCCCCTAGGTGGACGCCGGGCCAGGGGGCAGCGCCCGCGTGTGAGATAGGGATACCCTGGGCTGAGGGTGGCCTGAGGTGACCCCAAGGGCCGGGAAAGACACAGTCACCTTTGGGAGCCACGTGGGTCCCAATCTCACTTGGGTACCCAGGGAGCCGCACAGCTCAGGCCAGACCACCCGCTGGGGTGGACACTGATGCTGGGATGAGGGCAGAGCGTCTGAACGAGCTGAGGGTGCCCCTGGGGAGGGAGGAAGGTGGCAGCAGAGCCAGGCGGGTGGCCGGCGTGCCCCACCCCCATGCGCCCTCACCCCGCTTCGGGGCTCCGCACCCCCACTCCCGCCCTGGCCCTCGAATGGCAGCTCCTCAGGGTCACTCACAGGTCACCTCCCGGGGGCCGCCCGGCCATGGCCCCTGCCCTCTTCCCAACACCCTCGCCTTCAGGCTGTCGGCTTCACCATGCCCTCGCGGTGAGCAGGGAGGACCCGGCCCCTGCCCGTCCGATGCTCCCGGCACCCCCTCGGGCTCCGCCGGTCATTACCCTTTTGACGGACCGAGCCCAGGCTTGCTCCCTGCCCCAGGACACAGAGGGGTCCCTGCGGAACTAGGAATGGGTGGCGTCCAGAGACCTGTTCTCACCGGGTCTCGCAGGCCCCTGTGTCCGGGGCTGGGGTGGGCTTCAGAGCCGTCACTGTCCGTTATGACGCGTGATTCTCGTCCGTAATTAAGCTGATTCGTTCCCAACAATCAAGGCGAGGCTGTGTAACGTTTAATTAGCCAGGTTTCCCGTGCACGTTGGCGGGACGGAACTGGCACATTCTCGATGTAATACACTTAATTCCGGGATAAATCATCATTCGGGGAGACACACGCTCAGCCCAGCCCTCCCCGGGAGCAGGACGCAGGGCAGGCACTGGCATGGTGCCCCCGCCCACTTCCCGGCGGGAAGGGTCCGCCCTTCCCAGGAGCATGTCCTTCCGGGAGTGGGGGTGCAGAGATGTGGGGGGACCTGGGGTGCTGGCGGCAGGAGCCTCCTCGCACTGCGCCTGGCACCCCCCTGAGGGCTCCGGCCTGGACCTGGGGGGGGGGGTGTCATGCTGCCCTCAAGGCCCTCAAGGCAAAGCCATGGCCCCCCCAGGCCCAGGACCCCCTGCAGGCTGAGCGCCCCCTGCAGGCTGAGCGCCTCCTGACACACAAGGCCCCGGTGCCGCTGCCGCTCACTCCCTGGGACAGCCAGAGGGCCGTGGCGGCCCTGGCGTTTCCAGGAGGCGGTGCTGCCGGCTCTCCCGGTGGCTGGGGCGAGGGGGCACCTGGGCAGACAGACCAGCTCCGGGGACGGCTGGATGCCAGTCCCCTGTCCCAGCTCACCCAGGCCCAAGGGCACTGCCAGCCAGGCCCCAGCTGCCCAGCGAGGCACCCCTCTCCCAGGGCACCGGGGCTAACAGCTGGCATGCCCTGCTCCCCACTGCCCTGGGTGGGGCAGGAGCCCGCCCTCCGGTGCCACGTCCCCTCTGAGCCCTCTCGCGCGACTGAAAGCACAGCCAGAGGCAGAGGAGCAGCCGGGGCCCAGCTCCACGGCCACATCCCTCTCGGCGGGATCTGGGGGCAGAGGGCTCCGTGTGGCCCCTGACCGCCCGCCCGCCCGCCCCGGGCTCCGGTTACCGTGGGCACCGCCATCTGCCACCTACGGGCAGGGCCTCCTGCATAATTTAGGGGCCTGGAGAGGCCCAGCAAGAGATATTGACGAGGCCCCACTGGCCCGATCGGGTGTCGTGACATTGGACACGTGTCCTGTTGTTCCATCAGGGCCACGGGCCGGCCGGGCAGGGAGCAGCGTGGGGGCTCCTCCCGGGCTCCCCGGTCCTGGGGGCCGAGACACAGCCTGTGGCCAGGTTGCTCAGAGGGTGGGAGGCGGTGGGCGTGGACCCAGCCCCTCCGCCCCCTCAGCCCTTGGGCCTCCGTTTCTCGTCCGTGAAAGGACCCAGGGCACCCCTGCTCCGGGCGGGAGGGTGTGAGGACGCGGTCAGTGCGAGGCTGGCGTCCTGGAGCCTGGCTGGCCCGCGGCACCCCCCCCCACGCCGTGCCCTCCTCGCGGGGAGACTGGAGGCGGCTCTGCCTCTCCCGTGTGGCTCCCGGGTCTCAGCACCCAGATCCCCCCCCCCAGCCACGCGGCATCCCCCCGGGACCTCCGGCTGCAGCCAGGCCTGTGTCCCGGGGCCGGTGGGTCCCTGGAAGTCCAGGCCGTGTGGAGCCAGGGTGGGGAGGCCACCCAGGGCCGGGGAGTCTCCCTGCAGCCCTGCGTGGTGGCTGCTCTGCCTGCACCCTGTGTGGGCACCTGCAGGCGGTAACCTGAGCCCGTGGCTCCGCTGCTTTTTTAAGAAAAGGGGGACCTGACCCTTAAATAATTGATGGCGGGTGTTAGCAGTCAACCCGGAGAGCACCTGGCAGGCGGAGGCCAGGGCCGCCCGCAGCCTGGGTGACACTGACTCTGCGGGGGGGGCGGGGGGGGCCATGGAGGCGAGGGTGCTGGGGCCAGGTGCTCTCACTCAGGGTGCTGGGCTGGCTCCCACAACTCAGGCACCCAGACGCGTGCAGACGCACAGGCCGCACAGCACACGGTTCTGCGCGCCCTCGCCCACACACGTGTGTGCTCGCACCCCACGACACACGCACACAGCACACACACGTGAATGTTCCCTCTGTGAGGGCTCTGCCACCTCCGCCCTCACTCTGGGGACCTCCTTCCTTGTCCTCCAGTTCGTCTGGCTGCACCTCGGCGGGAGCAGCAGCTGGCAGAGCTGGGCTGGCTCTTCCTGGTCTTCCTGGTCTCCGAGGTGGAGGGGCGGTGGGAGGGGCTGCCTGTCGGCGAGGAAGGCAGGACCCTCATAGCAGCCTGGGCCCAGGGCATCCGCGCCACACACAGGGACAGGGAAGCTGGTGCTGGGGCCCGGCTCAGGTACCCACAGCTCCTGCCACAGCTCAGCCTGCACACGTCCCCGAGGGCAGCAGCCCAGGCCCTTCTGGGTCAACAGCCCGCACCCCTGTCCATGGCCACCCCCTCCTCCCTGGACATCAGCCTCCCGGGCGCCCTGGTCAGCCCCGAGGTCGCTGAGGGCTGCGGCCGCTGGGCCGTGTGGGGCCATGAATCACGTGTGCGGATTCCCTGTTTTACAACCTGGAGCCGGGTTCAAATGGCCTCGGCAGAGGTGAACGTGGGGTCTGGGTTTATGAGGGAAGTGGTCCAGGCACGTACCACCCGGCACCGCTCCATGGCCGATGGTGCGGGCTACCCAGGGGACGTCCCTTCGGCTCCAAGAAGAGTGGTTCTGGTCTCCGCCATTGATCTCCCGGAGTTTTTAAAGGAAATTTTATTTGTTGGGGTTTCTAGTCATTAGGTTAAAACCAGTAAAATACAGCAAAATCAATGTCCCGGGACACAGCACAGCCAGTCGATGGAGAGCAGGCGGACCCGCCGGCAGCCTGGGGGAGGGCTGAGCACACGGTGGACAGTGGACGTCTGGGAGGGTCCCCCCAGCCTCAGGGGGAGCCTGGGGGCTGGTGGTGGGGGGACCCCAGAGCCGGTGCCCTCGGGCCTCCCTGCGCCCCTCGGGCCTCCGCGCCTCGAGCCTCTTTCCGCCTGCAGACTGCGCGCCCGCCGCAGACGTGGCCGGGGGCCTGCTCCATGTCGGTCCCCCACCTCCTCTGGGCGCCAGCCATGCCCGGGCTTTGCCCACGGGCCCCTGCCCCCGCGGAGGGGATGGCGCCCGGGCTGTGGCCCCCGGAGGCGGGTACCCCTGGCTGCATGAGCGCTGGACCAGGACGACGCTCCTGAGACCGGCTGTGGCCCTGCAGCCGCCGCCCAGACAGCCGTTCTCTTCATGCAAAACCCCGGCCCTTCCCGGTGCCCGGCTTCCCATGGCCATCAGGCCCCAGGCAGCCACCCCCGGCACTTTATGGGACCGACCAGGACGGCCCCGGCTCAGGACAGCTGGGCGGGAGAAAGAGGTTCCTCGTGGCCCGTCCCTGCGACCTCCCCATCCCGAAGCCATCGATCAGAGCATGTGCCACCGTCTTCCGGGGCCACGTGGGGAGACCCCTGCCTCCCTGCCCCCCCCCCAGCTGGGGGCACCCACAGAGGCTGAGCTGCTGCAGCAACTTGTCCTATGAGGTTTCTAGGAACCCTGCTGCGGCCGGACACCTCCTGCCGGGCCCTCTGTCCCCACGGGAGCCGCCTGGTTGATGGGAGCCCGCAGCTCACTGGGACCCAAAACTGACAAAGCCCAAAGGGTGTGTGTGGGGAGGGGGTGGGGGGCAGTGACGAGGGGGTAGCTGGGGGGACCCCTGCCACCTGAGCTGAGGGAGCCCTCCGCCCCAATCCCAGAATTTGGGAGCTCACTCGATAGAGGTGTTTGGCATGTGAATTCCGCAGAAAATTTAATCAATCTCCGAGTGTAATGAAGAGCCCGGTTTTAATTAAACCAGGCTTAATTACACGCAAGCGAGGCTGTGTCGATGCCCTGATCAGGTCCTGGGGGGAGAGGGGCCCTCAGAGGAGACCACGTTGGCCCTGGCGGGAGGGGCCGAGGGGTCCCACACCCGGAGGCGATGCAGGTGTGGCTGGTGTCACAGGGCAGCGGGCACTGCACCCACGTTCCTGTCCCAAAGCCCCAGGTCCCGCAGCGGTCAGCGACTCCGGCCCTCCTGCACACATCCCCGTTTCCCATGAACCGTCTCCGCCGCTCGGGAGACTTGGCAGGGACCGTGGCCTCGGGTGCCCCGGGCAGCACCTGCCTCCCTCCGCCCTCGGCCGGGCAGGGCCACGCGGCAGGCCGGCCGATCCCAGCCCACTGAGCTCACCACCCTGGCTGGAGGCTCCTCCCGGGGCCACGTGCCTCCGGCTGTGGGCTCCATTGGAAAGTCTGAGACCCTGGGGTCCTGCAGCCGTTCTCAGGCTCCTGAGCAGCCCCTGCACCCCCACCGGCCCCTGAATCTGAGGAGCGTGTGGCCACGTGACTGTGTGGAAGCGCCCTCCCTGGGGCTGAGGACCCGCTGCAGGGTGATTGTCTGATGTATATTTATTTCAGAACATGCAGGATTAATAAGATGCTGGCTTTAAGGAAACCATGGCAACGGAATGCAGAAAGGCTTGTCCCAGCAAATAGATGAATTCATAAATAACCCTGAAGTGCTGATTCCAACAGCCCAGGGACCCTGCCCGATGCTAATGCAGGGGGCACCCAGCACCCTGTCCCGGCCAGGACCAGCCCCCCAGAGGTGGCAAACCCCCAACTGTCTTCCCGAGCTGGCGCCAGGTGGGTGAGCACTCTGCTGGTCCAAAGGGCCCTTGCAGAGCTCAGTCCCTGTGGGGACAGGGTCTGCAGATACATGGCCCTGGCGTGGGGGCGGACACTGGGGAGCCACGAGGTCTCCCCCAGCTCTGACAGTGGAGAGGGGGGCTCTGGCCCTGCCTTCCAAGGTGGAAAAGGGTCGTGGGAGAGAAACTCCTTCCTTCATGCAGCCATTCATTCATCCACGGATGTCTGCGGCCACCAAGAGTGTGGGTACAGCAGCAAGCGAGGTGCTGGCAGGGCCCCAGGGGAGCCTCCAGACCCAGGAGCAGGAGCAGGGGGCTGCCAGGAGATCTCTGACCTCGGAGCTGCCACTCAGCACTGACGGACTCCCCTGGCGCCTGAGGGGAGCTGGCAGGCGCACCTCTCCCTCGGGGCCCAGCTCGCCCTGGCCGTCCCTTTAGCATCGGAACAACCCGGGTCCGCCCAGGTGTGTGTCCGTCCCAGCAGGGAGCCTGGCTGCCCGCCGTGGTGGAGGGTGCGGGGCCTTCACCCCTAGCCTGCGTCCCCTCGTCTGCACAGGGCGAGCCCTGGCCCCCCTGGCCGCCCGATGGCCCCCGTTTCCGGGGGTGGGGGTGGGGGTCTCAGCGCTGGGAGCAGGGGCTGCAGAGGAAGGCCTGCCGCCACCTCCACGGGATCGGAGGAACCGCGGGAAAGGGCTTGGTCGCCCCCTAGCGCCCGCGGGCGGAGCTGCTCGAGGCCTCCTGCTCGCGGGCCCACGCACCCACGCACCCCGTCCTGCTGACGCCCCGGGGCCAGCGCCCATCACCGCTCCGCCGGCTCCGGGAGGAAACAGACGGAGAAAGGGGGCGGCCGCGGGGAGGGAGAGGGGAGCGGGGCCGGGCGCTGGCCGCCGGCCCCCCGCGCAGTCCCCTGAGGTTCGGTGACCCAGGGCGCCCCTGCCGGCCGCTGCGCGCACGGCAGGCGGAGCGGGGCCTGGGGGGCGGAGGAGGAGGGGGTGCTGGGCGGGACCCTGGTTGTTCCCACGTGGAGCTGGGGTCTGGTGCCCCTCGGCCCTCAGCGGAGTCCCCCCCCCACCGCTGTGCTGGGGGGGCCTGTGCTGGGGGAGCCTTGTGCTGGGGGGGCCCTGTGCTGGGGGGGGCCCTGTGCTGGGGGGGCCCTGTGCTGGGGGGGGCCCTGTGCTGGGGGGGCCCTGTGCTGGGGGGGGCCCTGTGCTGGGGGGGCCCTGTGCTGGGGGGGGCCCTGTGCTGGGGGGGCCCTGTGCTGGGGGGGGCCCTGTGCTGGGGGGGCCCTGTGCTGGGGGGGCCCTGTGCTTGGGGGGGGGCCTGTGCTGGGGGGAGGCCTGTGCTGGGGTGAGCCCTGTGCTGGGGGGTGCTGGGGGGGCCCTGTGCTTGGGGGGGGGCCTGTGCTGGGGTGAGCCCTGTGCTGGGGGGGGCTGTGCTGGGGGAGCCTTGTGCTGGGGAGCCCTGTGCTGGGGGGGCCCTGTGCTGGGGGGGGCTGTGCTTGGGGGGGAGGGCCCTGTGCTGGGGGGGGCTGTGCTGGGGGGTCCCTGTGCTTGGGGGGGGGCCTGTGCTGGGGTGAGCCCTGTGCTGGGGGGGGCTGTGCTGGGGGAGCCTTGTGCTGGGGAGCCCTGTGCTGGGGGGGCCCTGTGCTGGGGGAGCCCTGTGCTGGGGGGGAGGGCCCTGTGCTGGGGGGGCCCTGTGCTGAAGGGGGGGCCTGTGCTGGGGGGACCCTGTGCTGGGGGGGGCTGTGCTGGGGGGTCCCTGTGCTTGGGGAGCCCTGTGCTGGGGGGTCCCTGTGCTGGGGGAGCCCTGTGCTGGGGGGGGCTGTGCTGGGGGGTCCCTGTGCTGGGGGAGCCCTGTGCTGGGGGGGGCCCTGTGCTGGGGGGGCCCTGTGCTGAAGGGGGGGCCTGTGCTGGGGGGGGCCCTGTGCTGGGGGAGCTGTGCTGGGAGAGCCCTGTGCTGGGGGGGCTGTGCTGGGGGGGGGCCCTGTGCTGGGGGGGCTGTGCTGGGGGAGCCCTGTGCTGGGGGGCCTTGCGGGGGGGGGGGCTGTGTTGGGGGGGAGCCTGTGCTGGGGGGGTCTGTGCTATGGGGAGGGGCTGTGCTGGGGGGTCCCTGTGCTGGGGGGGCCCTATGCTGGGGGGGGCTGTGCTGGGGGGGGCCTGTGCTGGGGGGGGCTGTGCTGGGGGGCGCCCTGTGCTGGGGGAAGCCCCTGGGGCTCTGTGGGGAGACGTGGGTGAGAATGAGCTATTCCAGCCCATTTTGTTCGCATTGTTCTGGAAAAGACAGAGGGAGCCCAAGCTCACAGCTGAGGTGAGCACCTGGGCTTCCGGAGCCCCACAGACCAGGGTGACTCCAGGCCTGGCCCATCCAGGGGACGAGAGGAAGGCGGCCTGTGCCCAGGACAGCCGGCCTACGAGGCGTGCAGCTGGTGCCTGGCTGGTAGGCGCTGCCTCCATGCCCACCCGGTGAACGTGGGCCCACCCTCCACCCTCCAAGGTCCTGCCCCATGCTCGCCGGGGGGTGGGTGGGGTGGGGGTGTGCTGCGCCTGCCCCCCTGGGGTTCGCCCTCATGGCCATCTATCCACCTGTCATCCATCTCCCCACCTTCACATCGCTCTGGGCTGATTAGATTAGTGGATGCAATCACAGTCTGAAGCAAGTTAATTGAGAGAATTTATTTGGGCCTGACAGTTTTATGCATGTTTGATTACGTATTATAAGGTTGGTTTTTGATTTTGCATAATTTAACTTTAAATCCTGCGCTGGGGGGCCCATCAACCATTAATGACCAAATAAACCTCTTAAGATGCATCTATTTATAATTGATTTCTGAGGGTAATGTCTTGCGGATCTTTTTTATTTTTGGTCCCGTTATCAAAGTGACAAAGATGTTAAAAGTAACATTTTGAGCCATTGCGTTTACCCCTTAACTCTCCCGCAATGTGTACAATCCATTAAAAGTTTTGAAAGGAGAACAGGTTCGCAGGGTTATGGCAACAAGCGACAGATAAACGGGTATGTCTGTCTTCCGAGCCTGTGGTAAACTGTATCCGCCAGGTTCCTGGGAGCTGACAGATCGCCACACCGGGCGACAGCGTGGCCACAGAGCTGCCCTCCCGTCCGCCCAGCACTGCCCAGTCCCCGGGGGATGGCGGAGGAGTGTGTGTTCTGTGACGGTAGCACAGACCGGGGCAGTGGGCGCCAACCTCGAAGGAAGCCTCCCGTAGCCCCTCATGGCCTGGGTCTGGGTCTCAGGATAACTAGGGGCCTGCGGCCTGGGAGGAGGGCAGACCCGCTGCGAGGCCGGTGGTGTGGCCTCCTGTGCCTGTGCCAGGCGGGGCCGCTCTGCCCGCACAGAGAAGGCTGCACGCTTCGCCAGGGGGAGCTTGGGGGCGGGTGAGGGGCATACTTCCGAAATGGGGGCAAACTATGACCTGGGAGCGCTAACCCAGCTGCCCTGCACAGCCCCCTGCGTCGCTCAGGTCTGCTGCCTGGCCTCCCGCCCTGAGCACAGGCTGTGTGGGGCCGAGACGGAAACTGGGTGGTCAATGCCACGGACATCACTTGGAGATGCCAGGCTGTGCCCGTTGCTCTCCAAAGCCCGGGCCTCCTTTTTCTTTTTTTTTAATTTTTTATGTTTGTTAATCCTCACCCCAGGGCGTTTTTTCCATTGATTTTTAGAGAGAGTGGAAGGGCTGGGGGGGAGGGGGAGAGAGAATCATCGATGTGAGACACCTTGATTGGTTGTCTCCCACCAGACCTGGGATCGAGCCTGCCACCCAGGTACAACCCCTTAGACCGGGAATTGAACCCACAACACTCAAGGTGTGGGCTGGGATCTCCTTCACTCACAGGCCCGATGCTGGCACCAAACACCCAAAGGCTGGCTTCAGCCAGGCCAAGCACTGGAGCCTCTTCATGCCCTCCCCCCACAGCACAGCAGCTGGGTGCTGAGGGAAGTGGGTGCTGTACAGCTGCCTGTGACCCCACCCAGGAAATCATGGGGTCCCTGGAGCCTCAGGATCTGGCCACTAAGGTAGCCCAGAGCCAAGGGAGAAATCTCCGATTCTCGAGGTGTCTGCAGGGCCGTTACAGAGGCGCTGGGCACAGCAAGGATAAACGTCCTTTATGGCCAGCCAATACATGTCCCTGAGCTGAAACTGGTTTGGCTCAGTGGATAGAGCGTCGGCTTGCAGACTGAAAGGTCCCGGGTTCGATTCCGGTCAAGGGCATATACCTTGGTTGCGGGCACATCTCCAATAGGGGGTGTGCAAGAAGCAGCTGATCGATGATTCTCATTGATGTTTCTAACTCTCTATTCCTCTCTCTTCCTCTCTGTGAAAAATCAATAAAATATATTAAAAATTAAAGATAAAAAAAAATACATGTCCCTGAAAGACCAGGACCAGGTTTGCGGACCTGCAGGCCATTGGGTCTCTGTGTCAGGGAGACTCTGCCGCAGACAGCTGGGGCACCCTCCTGACCCCCAGACTCTGAGCCCCTCTAACTCAGCCGCACTGCTCATGCTGTCCCAGCAGGTGGCGCCAGGCCCCTGCCAGAGGGAGGCCTGGGCAGGCCTGGGGCTGACCGGAGGCAGGGGACCTCCACACCAGGGCAAGCCTACAAGCAAGCACAGCACGTCCCCTGTCCCTGAGCCTGTTCAAGGACAAAGCCCTGCCCAGAGTCCTCCTGAGGGGCGGTGGGCAGGCTGCAGGCGGGGCCATCCTGGCTTCTGCAGCGTGTGGTCAGAGCATTGTTTGTGGGGCTCCCGGAATTGTTTGAACACGTGCACGTGTGGGCTGGATGGTGTGGCAGAAATACACCTTATTGTGGTGAGAGAGCAGCTAGTGGGAGAGTGGGATTCTTTGCAGCTTTGGAGGTGGAGAAAGTCGGGCTGAGTAAGAATCCTGCCTGCCAGGGGTAGTGGCACGGGCGGGAGGTGGCTTCCCAGGAAGGGTTCTTTGATTCAGGTTTTGACGGTTGAATAGGAGCTCTGCAGGTGGAGCGGGTGATTACAGTAAAGGCAAGTGTGCAGGGGCAGCTCAGGGACCAGAACAAGGGGGCTGAGGAGGGGCTGCCTGGGGCGTCTCAAGAGGAGAGGGCTGGGCCGGGGCTGAGGGCAGGAAACCACTAGGGCAAGTGGGGATGCAGAGCAGGTGAGCCCGAGCCTGCAGAGAGGTGCGCTGTAAGAAACCCTGCCGGAGGCTCCTTCTTTCTCAGCCTCTCCTGTGGCTGCTGCACAGCTGCTCCGGGCTTCAGTCTTCTCGATCCTCCCTCCTCTCTCCCTCTCCTCCGACCCCGCCAGACCCTTCGACACCAGGTCCTTCTGACACGACAGGGGCTGGGCGTGAGGACTCGGCTAGGTGACAGGCAGGCACTTAGCTCCAAGGGTGCGGGACTTGCACCGTCTTTGAACTTGATGGAATTCAGGCGAATGTCACTTGCTGACTCCATCCAAGGAGAAGTGTCTCCCTCTCCTGACACCTCTGAGGGGTTAATATATTTTTAAAAACGTCTGCCTGGCCTGTGTGGCTCAGTGGCTGAGCGTCCACCTATGAACCAGGGAGGTCACGATTTGATTCCATGTCGGGGCACGTGCCCTGGTTGTGGGCTCGATCCCCAGGAGCCGGCGTGCAGGAGGCAGCCGATCCATGATTCTCATCCTCACTGTTTCTCCCTCTTCCTTCCTCTATAAAATCAATAAAAATGTATTTTACAAAAACAAACCAAAAACATCCGCATAAAAATCCTTTCTTCTAGGAGAGGAACCCCAGAGCGTGTGGGTGTCCCGCACCAGCCTCGGGTTCCGCGGTGCTAGCGGCGCAGACCGCGGGCCAGCGTCGGCCCCGCCCCTTCAGGCAGCGCCGCTCCCAGCCCCGCCCACTGGGGCGGGCGCCTGCGCACAGCTGGCGCGTCGGTCGCAGCGGCGCGTGCGCAGAGGAGCGGCGCGGGGTGGTGAGCCGGAGGGAGCTGCGCCAGCGGCTGACACGAGGCGGCGACGTCGCTGGTAACGTCATGGAGCGCGCCCCGCGCCGCGGACGCCCGCCCCGAGCTGGGGGCCGGAGGCGCGCGCGGTGTGGAGGGGGCGAAGGGCGCGAGGGCAGCGCTACGGCGGCCGCGAGGGGCGGCTACGGCTCCCGCGCGGTGCCAATCGCCGCCGGGCGCGGGAGCCCGGGCCCTCCGGGGCGAGAGGGGACGCGTGAGCCGCCGGGCCCGCAGCCACGGTGCGGGGCACCATGCGGCCGCCCTGCGCCGGGAGCCCCGAGGGACCGCGGGGCCCGCAAGCCGGGACGCCGGCGCGGAGAGGGCGCCCGGTGAGCGGCATGGCGGGCGGCCCGGCGTCTCCAGGGCAACGGGCGGGCGCGGGCGGCTCCCGGGGGCCCCGGCGCGTCGGTCCTGCCCTCGTGGTCGCCGGTGCCCCCCGGCGGCCCGAGGGCAGAGCCGCTCACGTCCGGCAGGCGTTGATCGGGAGTCGGAGTCACCGGCGCGGCTGAGCGCCCGGAAGTGGGGGCCCGGGGCGGTCGGTGGGATGGAGCGGTTGCGCGGCGGCTCCGCGCGCGCGGCCTCTGCCGCCTCCCCGACCTCCAGGCCCGAGGCCCGAGGCGTGGCGTCTCCGGGCCCCGGGAGCTGCTTTGCCCGCGGGCCCCGTGGGGACGGGAGGTGGACCGGTCCCGCAGGGGCGGCTGTGCGTGACCCTCCGGACCGGGGCACCGGCTCTGATCGCCGGGCCTGGGGGGCGGCCGAGGCCGAGGCCGAGTGGTAGCTGGATGGAGCCGCCCGGAGCGGGGCAGCTGCTGTTAGACCGGGTCCGGGACAAACCCTGCGGGGAGGGCTGGGCCTGTGGGGCCGGCGGGAGCGGGATGGGGGGGGGGATGCAGGCCTCCCCACTCCTCCGCCTCCGGCCAGACAGCTCGGCGGCCATTTGCTGGGACTGCTGGCCGGAGAGGGCACTTGGGGAGGTCCCCCACGGGCTGCAGCTGCCGCCCCCCTGATGGCAGGCAGCCGCCCCTGGTGCTTCCCCGCAACCTGTGCACATTCTGCCCTTCCAGCTCTGTTTCCATCCACAGATGTAGGCAGCCTCAAATGGCAGTCACATCCACAGATGTAGGCAGGGACCGCATAACCTGGAGCCACTGCTGCTTCTCTGTCCTCGAGGCTGGTCTGCACGCCCTGCATCCTGCAGACACACCAGCAGGCGGTTTCCGTCACCTGCCAGGCATGGTGGGTCCTTAGTCAGTGCTCCCGCTTCCCACCGCACCTCCTAGACTTTGCAGAGCTGTCTGGCTCCCAGCACCTGGGTGTCAGGGTGCTAAAGTGAACTGCTCCGTGTGTGCCTGGGCCACCCCTCCCTCCTCCTGGTCCTGTGGGGTGCCCCTCCCTCCTCCTGGTCCTGTGGGGTGCCGCTGAGGGACTTTATTCCCCCTGCATGAAAGGGGCTCAAGTCCAGGCAGCGCTCTGCCCCCGGATGAAAGCGAGAGGGTGAGTCTAGGGAACAGTCGGGCAGAGCCTGTGGAAGGGGGGACTTCGCCAGGGCTCCTATTGTCCCTCCTCAGGTTCAGGGCTGACGGCCTCCAGGGGTCCCAACTGTCACCCTGGCCCCCCCTCCCCAGTCACTGGTCAAATCAGCACTTTGGTTTCCACGTGCTTCTGAGTCCCTTTGGAGTGTCCTCATTGGCGTTTGTGGCAGGTCCGGCCCCCTGAGCTTGGTTTCCCTGCGCCCAAGGCTGGCAGATGCCCCGGCAGGAACGGCCCCCCTCGCTAGCTGCTCCAGGGCTCACTCGGCTCCTCTGCGTGTCGCTCCCTGCAGGCCCACGGCTCCCCCGCTGCGGGCTCCCAGGCCTAGCTGCCCATGACGCTGACCACCGCCTGGACGCTGCGTCTGCCGCCAGCTAGCGCCGAGGCCCCGATGCCGGTCATGCCCATCCCGCGGCGGGTGCGCTCCTTCCACGGCCCGCACACCACCTGCCTGCACGCGGCCTCCGGGCCCCTCCGCACCTCCCGCCTGGCGCGCACCAAGTACAACAACTTCGACGTGTACGTGCGCGCGCGCTGGCTCTACGGCTTCATCCGCTTCCTGCTCTACTTCAGCTGTAGCCTCTTCACGGCTGCGCTGTGGGGCGCGCTGGCCGCGCTCTTCTGCCTGCAGTACCTGGGCGTGCGCGTCCTGCTGCGCTTCCAGCTCAAGCTGTCGGTGCTGCTGCTGCTGCTGGGCCGCCGGCGCGTGGACTTCCGCCTGCTCAACGAGCTGCTAGTCTACGGCATCCACGTGACCCTGCTGCTGGTGGGCGGCCTGGGCTGGTGCTTCATGGTCTTCGTGGACATGTGAGCGCAGCCTAGGCGACTCGGTTGCTGTGACCAGCGGGGCCCATGCCTGTGCCGGCTGCTGCTTGACGGGGTAGGTCAGGCCCTTGTCCTTCACACTGCGTCCCGTAGCTGGGTCTCTGCCCCAGAGAGGAATGGGCTGTGACTTCTGTGTACGGACGCTGCCCCCTCCAAACCACTGACCCTCCTGTGTGTGTTCCGGGGCACTGACCCGTGGCCACCCCCGTGGTTCCAGCCCACACTTTTCCAGGCGGTGCTTGGGGGCAGTTACCATCAGTCTGTGCTTGGAGAGCCTCTCTGTCCCCGTCCACCCCCCGGGACTCTGGTGTCCCGATGGTGTAGGGGTGTGCCGCCCAGGAGCCGGTCTGGAGGGTCTTCCTGGCCTCACCCTGGCCCAGCCCCGGCCTTGGCCTTGGGAAGCATCAGGCTCCGTCCACCACACTGCCACAGGGCCGCCCCTAGGCACCCTGAGAGGTCCATGTTCAGTGGCCACCGTGGGGTCTTGAGTCCCGGCCAGCCCTCAGGATCCCCTTGTGCAGACGCCGTCCCGCAGGGAGTCAGGCCCTGGCAGCAGCTCCGCCCTCTCCTGGGCAGGTCGGGGAGTGTCGGCCCCTTCACACGTGGGTTTCTGAGGAGGCGCCTCCGTCTCTCTCTGGCTCTGGGGCTGCTTTTGATCAGAACACAGAATTGGGACGTGCGTGTGGAGCAGATGTTGGAGGTCTCGGGCGATGTGTGTTTGAGGCTCCGCCTGGAGTCGGGTGGCCCAGAGCTGGATCTCTGGGTGAGGGCGAGGCCGCTCTGTGCTCCTGCCGGCAGTTCGAGCAGCTGGGAGCAGAGAGCAAACATGAATGTCGGCAGGGACTGTGGCCGGGGGAGAACCAGGGCCGGTGGTCCTGGGCGACTTGTTTTGGTCACAGAGAAAGCACTCCAGAGCCAGCTCCTGTCCACCCTTCCTCTGGCCTTCCGCAGCGAAGGGGCAAGCTGGCCATGACGCTCAGTGGCCACCGTGGGCCTCCTTGGCCAGTGGGCGGGCACTCTGAATAATTCTGCTGGGACAACAGGCAGAGAAGGGACAGGACATGGGGCCGATGCTGCTTCACCCCAAGTTGCCCCCTTATTTCCCTGGCAGTTGCCCCTTTGACCCTGCCTGGCCAGGGAGGCCAGTGGCCCCAGGGGGACTGTCAGGACAGTGAAGTGCTACTGGAAGGACCCCAAATCAGGTGTAAAAAGCAAAAAGCACTTGGCTGTGACCGTGCCCCTCAGTTTGTGGCCAGCTCTGCTGAACGGGGGCCAGCCTGAGGCCAGTGGGGGGCTCCTGGAGGAAGGAGCTGAGGAGCTGACCCTCGGGGACCCCTCAGCCCTGTGGAGCATCTTTTGCACTAAGTCATGCTGTTTCCTACAAGCTTTGTTTTGTGTTAATTAAGTCACGCTGCTCAGTCCCTTCGAAGTCCCCTGACTGAGGCAGGCGTGTGCACACCATCGGGATGGCGGGTGTCTGCGCGGCAGTGCTAGGAGTTGACACGCCCAACAAGTAGTTGCCTGGGGTCTCGAGTGCCTGTGAATTCTTTATGAAACGAGCCACCTGCATTAAACTTATTTTTTTAACGTGTTGATGGAGTGATTGCTTGAGGCTTATTCCTTTTTTTAAGGGTATTAACAACAACAAACAAGTAAAATTTGTCACGTTTTGGAACAGTCATCTGTGGTGCTGGGAGGGGGGGTGCCTTGACCTGAGGTCACAGGTCCGCAGAGGGAGCCTGCCCCTCAGATGGTGCATGGCAGTGAGAACTTGTCAGCGGCCCGAGGGGGCCTGCCTGGGCTCCGGAGGACTGAATCCCACCAGCAGATGAATGTTGGGCCCTTAAATGGATGGGGGACACCCTCAGACCGGGGAGGGGAGTCTGGTGGTCACACTGAGGACGGGTGTGTGCAGGAAAAGAGCAGAAAGTCACCGTTACTTGAGTGTCTGTGTTGGGGTGACACGGTTATACAATCAGGTAGGTTCAGGGGTGCAGTTCTTCATACATCACCTGTACATTGTGTTGCGCTCAGCGTCCCCAGTCAGTCCCCTCCATCACCGCTGATGAGCCCTGCACCCCCTTCCACCTCTCACCTCTTCCCTCGCTCACCACACGCTGCTGCCGATGTCGAGGGTATTTTCCCAGTTGGTCTCGTTCGACCAGAAAGCAGTTTGGAATGAGCGACACAGGATTCCTCAGAAAATGTCTTGTGGAGGTTCCCTTGTGCAAGGACAAGGGGGATGTCCTTCAGAGCAGCCCAGTGACCTTGAGCGGGCGGGCTGTTGCAGAGGCCAGTCTGCTGCCTCTGGACGTCTGAGGAACTGAACGTTTTAGAAGAAAACCCGACTCGTTGTGTGTCCAGCTTTTGGTGGTGGAGTTGGCGAAATCCTCAGAAGCCTCGGCCCGGAGCCACAGGTGAACTTCCTGTGAGAAGCCGAGTGAGCCCGGGTGCTGCTGCCCGGGCTGGGAGCCCAGATCTGGGCGCAGGAGTGCACCCGAGAGCCCTCCCCGGTGCTCGTCTCCCTGAGGTGGTGGTAGGGCAGCCGGCGCCGTCCCAGGTTGGTCTTGCCACACCGGCCTCCCCACCCGCTCTGCCTCATTTTGGGGGGTTGCACTGGCTTCCCCGGGGGTCTTCTGGGCCAGTGCTGTCCAGTGTGGGAGCACCGGACCCTGAGCCCTGAGTTGCTGTGGCCGAGCAGCTTGAGGCTGAACCAACTGGGCCCCGCTGGCTCAGGTCGCCTCCCTCGATGATAGCATCATGTGTGGTGTGCACAAGCCCCTCCTGTCCTCTGGGCTGAATCCGCCCCGGCCCCTGCACCAGTCACCACTTCCAAAGACGCCGCACAGAGTGGCCGGTCGGGGAAGCCGGGCCTGCGCAGAGCCTGGTCTCTGCGCTGCTCTCGGTGCCAGCTAGGGCTCTGCCAGAGAAGGGATGGGCCCTCAGGCATGGGGGCGGGGTAGCTCTGCTAGAGGGGGGACTCAGAGGCTGCAGGCCTTGGGGCAGCAAATGACCTGTGCGGTCAGAGCTTCTGGAAGCTTTCTGATCCTAGAATTAGGCATCAGCACCTGCAGGGCTGGGGCAGGACTGATCCTGGCAGAGCCTCCAGGCCTCAGCTGCTGCTCCCTCCTCACCCCCCAAAGGGCCCACTGCACTGAGGTGGAGAAGTGGTCAGGAGACCTGGGACCTGGGAGGGTGAGGAGGACCACCTGCCCAGTGCACAGCAGGACAGGCAGGCGGGTGACGATGGGGACTCCAAGGCCCGGGAGTGCCCAGGCAACCGGAGTTGGCATTGCCACCTGGTGGACACAGCACCTGCAGGCGGGTGGCTGGAGACCACGGGCTGTTGATTTGGGGTTGTGGGGAGCTGTGCACTGAAGCCCTGTCTTCAACCCGGAGGGCAGAGGGTGGGCAGCACGGGCCACACCACGGGGCCCTGGGGAGAGCAGTGGCTGTAGCAGGAGCGGCCCCAGGGAGAGCCAGTGCCGTGGCTGAGGGGGTCGGGCACAGGAGCTGAGAGGCCCAGGGGGAAGATGCTCACGTTGGGGAGGGCAGTCGCTGGGCAGGAAAACAGGAGGCATCCTGACCTCAAGATGGGAGGGAGGTCAGGGCTGGGCAGAGAAGGGACAGGGAGGAGAGAGCAGTTCCCCCTTGAACAGAGTCCGAGAGCTGAGGGGGGCTTCCTGGGGCGAGGTACTGGCGGTGCCTGGGCAGGAGGAGCTGAGCCAGACCAGCCACCGGCCGGTGATGGAAATGAGCAGCCGGGGTGTGAGGGTCTGGGGGTGGCGCAGGATGGGGTGATGCTTTGGAAGTTTCTAGAAACCACAGGCTTATTTAAGAAAGTCTGGGTGCTGTCCAGGCTCCTATGCCCCCCACCTCCCTGCCCCCCCCAGGTGGTGGCAGCCGCTGGACAGCCTGGGGGAGGGACAGCCTCACCCTCGGGAGGCTGGTGGCCTGGAGTGTGACCGTGTCCCTGCGGAGGACGGGGCGCCCACGGTATTGATGTGCCCTGACCTTGGGCGTCCCCGCGTCCAGCCTGTGATTGGAGGAGGGGAGAGGATGGCAGAGGCTGTGCTGACTCGGCACTTTGTGGGAGGGACCGTGCTTCCATCTGCAGAGGCCTGTTCTGTCTTCCTGTTGGTGCCTTTTGAAAGGCTCTCCACTAGCCCCTGCCCCGCCCCCAGGATTGCCCGCCCCTCCTGCACCAGGCTCCACGCAGGGGCACTGGCTGCAGGAACACCGTCCAGAGGGCCCCCCCTCCCCTCCCCCCCGCAAGCTGGCAGGCCTCTCAGCAGCTCCCCAAAGAGGAGCAGGAGGAGCTCCTTCCTCACCAGCATCCTGCATCCTCCCTGGGAGGGGCAGGGACACACAGGGACAGACGGTGCCGCTGATTCAGCAGCTCCTGGCTGGCCCCTCCCCCAGCCCCAGCGGGCAGCATGCCCAGGCCTGCTGGCAACTGTGCCACACGGGCCTCTGGCAGGTTGCTGTGGCTTGGTGTGTGGCCGCACTGCGCCTGGGATGGCGGCTGGTGCTGGGGCGGCTGCTGCGGGCTGGGAGCCAACGCCCCCACACAGTCTGCAGCAGGAGGGGCCCCACAGGAGGGCGCCTGGGTACTCGCTACTATGCGTCCTAAGCCGCCAGGTCAGGGGCCGAGTTCCTCCACCCCCAACCCATCCAACCCCGGTCAATTGCCACCCAGCAGGGACAGGGCAGAGACTAGCCAGCTGATGTGAGCAGCCCCGGCAGAGGGGGGCAGGGCATGTGCCTGAACCCCAAGGCCAGCGTGGGCTGGGTTTGCTCTAAGTGCGGTGGGAAGCCCACGTGGACACGGTGCAGAAAGGGCCAGCGCCCTGTGAGCTGGACACGGCCCTTCCGCAGTGTCCCCCCGCAGGCAGGGCTGTGGAGGGGACAGACACCCGGAGAAGGGGGGAGCAGCACAGCCCTGGAGCCCAGGAAGATGGAGGACGCGGGGGGAGGATAGGAGAGGCCACGGGAACCCCATGGGCAGTGTGTCCTGCCCCACCGCTCCGTGGTCTGCCTGGAGACTCTCAGGAGCCCTGGCGCTGCAGGGTGGGTCTGAAACGTCCACGGCCATATCCCCATCAGCCGCAGGCTGGCCGCATCCACTGTGAGCACGGGCCCCATGCTGCTTTCTGAGAACATGAACCACCAGCCTGGCTGAGAGGCGTGTGAATGTTTACACAGAAAGCCATCGGCCAGCCCGGCCGCGACCTCCAGGGACGGCAGCAGTGGGCAGCCGAGCGGCCTTAGGAGGTGGCCTGGCCCCAGGACCCAGTGGCACCTGCTCCCCCATTTCCCATGATGCGTGGTGCTCCTCCAGGCCCGGCTCCTGCCTGCTGTCAGGGGGCTCTGCCTCCTGCCACCTCTAGCCCCGGAAAACTGGGTGTGAATTCATTATGCACAACAACCCGGGACAGACAAGGCGACATGAATTATTTGTATGTTTTCACATTGTCCTGGAATAACCCCTCTGTGCTCCCCGCTGCCTCCTAGCAGACAAAGAGCACCTCTTTCTCCATGAGGCCACACCTGAGCTGATGCAGCCAGAGCAGACCCGGGTCCTCACACCCCTCCCGCCATGAGACGGATGGCACATGTGTGTGCGCCCATGTGTGGGTGCCGCATGTACATACCTGTGTGCGTGCATGTACACGTGCATATATGCCTGAGCATGTGTGCCTGCATGTGTCTCTGTGTGCATGCATGTGTGTGCCTGTGCCATGTGTGTTTTCCGCTGTCCTCAGGTTCCAGTCCTGGGCTGTGCACCTGAGTTGGGCAGAGCAGGGTGGTGGGTCCTGCCCCCCACCCCCTCTGTGCTCGGCGCTCCTCTAGGTGCTGTTGGAAAGAAGGAAGGGGTGGGGCCGCGCCCCTGGCCACATTCCCTGGTGCTGAGAGGCAAGGGCGCCCGCATTCAGGTCAGACGGCCAGTGTCTGGGCTGACCCGTGTGAAGAGGGCCTTGTTCGGCGCCTCTGCGAGGTGTCTGCTTCCCTCCACGCCCACCCCTTCCTGTGAGATAAGGGAGCGGAAGCCAGAGCCTCAGCCCGGAGTGGACGGGCTCTGGGGAGAGCAGCCCGAGGCCAGCAGCCCGGGGGAGAGCCGCCAGGGCCCGGGCTGCGTGCCTGCTCTGGCCAGAAAGGCCCTCAGGCCCAAACCCTTTTCCGGTTTGACCTCGGGTCCCTGGGGGTCAGCCTGGAGGAGGACACTGCCTTCTCCCCAGCACCGCACCCACACACGGTTGAATGGGGGGTCACCTGGTCTTCGTCCGTCAGGCTGCTGTGATGGGGCTCAGGAGCAACAGACATTCACTCTCAGTCTGGAGGATGCAAGCCCTGGCCCAGGCCCAGCCGAGCTTCCTGGTCCACAGACCGCCAGCCTCGGCGAGGGGCCAGGGGCTCCCGGAGCCTCCCAAAGGCCCACCTCCCAACAGCCTCTCCGCCAGGAGCCCAGCCCGACCAGCTGGGGGTTCGGGTTCTGCATGAATTTGGGGGACACACAGCAGACGGTAGCATGGCCCTTTAAGGGCGGCCGCATCCAGGGTCACTCGTGCTCGGAGCTGGGCCTCCCTGAAGGACGTTTCTCACCGTAGGGCCTGGCCCGGAAGTCCGTCCACCTGTCTCCTCTGGGTTTTTCTAGCTGCTGCACTGAGGTCGCTCCAGCCCGTCCAGCCCCGTCCCCGGGAGTGTGTGCCCAGCTCTCACGCGTGTCCTGGCCGTGTGCACTCCCTGCACGCCTAGGAGGGGGTGACCGTGGCAGCCCGACCCTCAGCCGCTCCCGAGCAGGAGGCAGCAGCTGCTCAAACAGCTGCTCCAAATGTTGGAGGGAAATTTAGGACAAAACGGAGATGCTTGGAGGATCCGATTTAAACCGAAGAGGCACACACAGGCAACATGCTGCCCTGATTCTCGCTCAGGGACCAAAATACTCACCCAGTTTCCTTCCACGCGAGCCCAGGCCGCCTGGAAGAGCTCACAGGTGTCCCCGGTTCCCGGCACCCTTAGCTGCCAGGGCACGCCCGCTCGCTCAGACCCGGTCAGCCGACCCCAGGCCAGGAGGAGGCCCAGGAGGCAGGGAACACAAGACACCTGTGCAGACACCCGTCCCCAAGCCCCACGTGCCCTTGGCCCAGGACAGAGGGCACAAGGCCTTGCCGGGCCTGGGTCAGAGCCTGGGTCGGGATGCCCCAGAGCTGACTGTGCCTCGTGGGCAGCGTGGGCTGCACAGGTGGTTGTGAGCAGAGGCCACCCCCGGACCGGGACCAGGAGGAGCCCAGGACCAGGTGTGCAATCTCCACCTTCAAGGCAGCCTGGAGCCACCTGAGGCCGCAGGAGGAGGGCCTGCCCGCAGTGTGGCCGCTGGGGTGGGCCAGGGCGGTGGGGGCCTCCCTGGTGCAGCCTCCCCTGCACCCCGTGGAGGTGCGGACAGGGCCCAGCCCCGGGCCGGTGCAGGACGAGCTGCCCCTGCCTGGGTGGCGGGGCTGCGGCCGACCCAGTGCCCGCCTCTGGGGAGCGGAGGACCTCTGCTCTCGGGAGCCCATCGGCGCCTGAGGTACAGGCCGGGTCGAGGGCCTGAGGAGGAGCTGACGCGTTCCCGCCCTGGTCTGCACGGCGAACGAACAAGAAGCGGGCGGGCTTTCCCAGGATTTGTCAGTGAGGGGCTGCCTGGTGAACGGTGAACCCAGCTGCCTGTTCACCTTCAGCTGCGAGTAAGCCCTCCCCGGGCACTGAGGGGCGGCGCTGTGGGTGGTACAGAGGCCCCGCTCCAGTGTCTGCAGCTGCTCGCACCCTCGGGAGCACTGAGCGTCCTGCCCGGGGCCCTGGGCTGGCAGTGGGTGTTGGGGGGAAGAGCAGAGGGGCAGGGCAGCTCCCCCATTGGCACGGGGGGCCCTGTGCCCTCAGCACCCCAGGCTCTCCCCGTGGGCTCCTTCTAGCCGGCACTGACCACTCCTCTCCCCTGGGTGCCCCGGTGCGTGGTGCAGAGAGCTCACTGGCTGTGCTCCTGAGCCGCAGTCAGGCCAGGTGTGGTGAGCAGCGAGGCGGCAGCGCAGGGCGGGCCCCAGGCAAGGCTCAGAGGAGCGGGCTCCTGGGCCTCGCTCCAGCCTGTGGAACCGAAGCCTCTTCCTGAGGATGCCCCTTCACCCTCCCCTCCTCTGCGCGGAGATGGAGGGCAGCTCTGAGGCACAGCGTGGCTCCGCGGGGCCGTCCTGTGGGGTGAGGGGCTCCGCGGGGCCGTCCTGTGGGGTGAGGGGCTCCGTGGGGTGAGGGGCTCCGTGGGGTGAGGGGCTCCGTCCTGTGGGGTGAGGGGCTCCGCGGGGCCGTCCTGTGGGGTGAGGGGCTCCGCGGGGTGAGGGGCTCCGTGGGGTGGGGGGCTCCGTCCTGTGGGGTGAGGGGCTCCGTCCTGTGGGGTGAGGGGCTCCGTCCTGTGGGGTGAGGGGCTCCGCAGGGCCGTCCTGTGGGGTGAGGGGCTCCGTGGGGTGAGGGGCTCCGCGGGGTGAGGGGCTCCGCGGGGTGAGGGGCCCTGTCCTGTGGGGTGAGGGGCTCCGCGGGGCCGTCCTGTGGGGTGAGGGGCTCCGTCCTGTGGGGTGAGGGGCCCTGTCCTGTGGGGTGAGGGGCTCCGCAGGGCCCTGTCCTGTGGGATGAGGGGCTCCGTGGGGTGAGGGGCTCCGTCCTGTGGGGTGAGGGGCTCCGTGGGGCCGTCCTGTGAGGTGGGGGGTTCCGTCCTATGGGGTGGGGGGTTCCGTCCTGTGGGGTAAGGGGCTCCGCGGGGCCCTGTCTCATTCCGGGCGGCAGCCAACCACCCAGCAGACGGCCAGGGCAGCAGCTGAGTTGGACGCCCTCGCTCTCTGAGAGGAGCCTCGGACGGAGGAAGTGCGCTCTTCCCAGCTCGGGCTGTGGCACGCGGACCCACCCGCTTGCTTCCAGTGTGAGGGCCGTGCACCCGAGTCCTCGCCGAGCCCTGGTGGCCGCAGACGGGGCGGGGTGGTGGGGGCTCTGAACTACCGGGAGCCCAGGAAGGAGAGGGGAGCGAACCAGGATTGGGGTGGCCCAGTGGGTCTCGGCTCACACAGAGCCCCTCACCCCTCAGGCACCAAAGGCTTCGGCCATCCAGCGGAGGACAGACAGGTGACCAGGCCAAAGCATGGCTCCAGTGCACCCAGCACCCCAACCCTGACACACACCCCGTGGCTCAGCCATGTGCAGATTTATCTCGTGATGTCCCTCCCCCAGCCAGGTGCTCTGAATAAAAGGGGATCAAGCCTCAGGCCAGAAAAGCTCAGGCCCCGACGCCCTGACCTTGTGGGCACTCAGAGGGGCTCAGAGCGAAGCAGACCCCTCGGGCCCACACCTGCCTATCAGCCAGCAGCAGGCTCATGGTCACAGTCCTGTGTAATCAAGCCCTAACATGCAAATCAACCTAGCCGAGGAACAACTGGCACAACGGCCGGTCGCTATGATGTGCACTGACCACCAGGGGGCAGCTCCTGAGGAGCCGGGTTCACCGCTGGTGAGTGCAGCAGGGTGGTGGAAGCCTTTCCTACCGCTACGACAGGTGGGCAGCGGGGAGCAAGGGGTCCCAGACTGTGAGAGCCCCACCCCCATCCCCACCCCTATTGCCAGAGGGATGTGTGACTGCTGGCTTAGGCCCGATCCCCCCGGGGCCTATGCTGGCAGGCGGACATCCCCTGAGGCGTCCTAGACTAGGAGAGGGCACTCAGCCGCATCCCTCAGGGGTTCAGACTCTCTCCGCCCAGTGAGGCAGCCGGGACCCTGTGTGAGTGAGCCCATCCAAGCTGCACTTCAGTAAAACAGGAGGAAAGAGAGATCATTGTGAAAACTGCGGTGGACACACACACACACACACGCGGAACACGCAGCAGAGGCTCCAACACGAGCAGGTGGAGGTGTAGGCCGATGACAACCCGAGTGTCACGCCCTGGGGCAGCTCCCAGGTGCCAGGCTCCCCAGCTGCCCCCTTGCCCCGCCCTGTCCCCACCTGCTGCTGCTGAGGCCGTCTCCCTCCAGGTTCTGTGTGGGTGCCTCCTCAGTGACACACACACACACACACACACACACACCCCGGCTATGGGAGGACCCGAGGGAGTGGATGCCTGCTCATGGCTGGAGGCAGGTAGCATGTCTCTGCTCACACCGGTCACACGTGGAAGCCACCTTCCCAGGACCCCAGCGAGTCTGCGTGTCCGGCGTCACGAACGGCACCGAGGAGCCCCGGGAATCCTGGGCGTGGTCCCCCCCCCCCGGCCCCGGGCTCCGCTGGCCCCTGGGGTGAGCAGTTCACCTGCTTCTCTCCCCTGGACCAGGAGCACAAGCCACACACCGGCTGTCTCAGGCAGACAGGCTGCCGAGGGCTTGGTGGCAGTGAGGCCCAGGGCCATGTCTAATGGGGTTCCGGGGGATGCCCAGAGTCTTCGAGGGTTAAAGCTGGGCCTGGGGTCGGTCTGCCACCAAGGTCACGTACCTAGCAGGAGCCTGGGCACCGGGGACATGTGGACGAAGGCTCTGACATTTGTCCTAGGAATGACCTTGGCTAACTGTCCTGCGGGGCTTCAGCCTCTGACCCTCACGGGCCCCAGAATGTATCTGGGAGGTGGGGGGGCCCTTGCTCTTCACTGACCCCGTGAGGGGGACCACGTCCTGGTGCCACCCCCGTTTTCCTGCAAGGCCCCTGGTGGGGGGAGGGAGCCAGGGGGCCATGGCAGCGTCCTGACCCCAGGCTCCGGGGCAGGTGCAGGCAACTTGAGGGCGGCTTTTGTGGGTGCCCCCGGGTGTGCGGCTGGCTTTAGAGCCGAACCCCATTTCACTGGTGAGCCCCGCTCACGCGCCTGGAGCAGACCCGTCCGGCCCGCAGTGCCCGGCCCGCTCCCACGGGCACCCGCTCGGCAGTTTCCTTTCCTGGGCTCAGCGTCCGCCCTGCGAGGCGCGCCCCTCGGGCCGGAGCCCCAGCCGCCGCCCCCGCCCCCCCCACCCGCAGGCTGCTCCGTGCGCAGGCGGCCGCCGCGGGAGGGCGCCCCGGGGGAGGCAGGGGCCTGGGGCCTCCGGTCCGAGCAGGTGGGCACCGCCTTCCCAGCCCGCCCCCGCCCGCCGCCACGGCCCACCTGGTGGAGCGCGCCGGGCGCTGTCCCTTTAACCGCGCGCGCCCCGCCCCGCGGAGCGGCCGGTGCCGGGCGAGGCGGGGAAAGTCCATGTGAGCCGCGGACAGACTTCCTGCCGCCGCGGCCGCCCCGCCGCAGGCCGCCCGGCCGGCCCGTTCCCCGCTGCAGGTGCCACGGCCGCAGGTGCCCCCGGCCCCAGGTACGCCCCCGGCGCGGGGTCCCCGACTTCCCAACTCCGCGCCGCCCGCCCGCTGCCGCAGTGCCGCCGCCGGCCCGCACCCAAGTTCGCGGCGCCGGGTCCGGGGCGCCCCTCCCGGCGGCTCCCCGTCCCGAGCCGCACCCCCTCCCGGCGGCTCCCCGCGCGGCCTCCGGACCCTCCCGCCGCCGCCCCCGGACGGCCGGTGAGCGCATCCCGCGGGCGCGGCGGGCGGGGAAGCCGGCGCCGTGGCCCCGGGGCCAGGCCGGGAGGCCGCACCCTCCACCCTGGCTGGGGTCCGAGGCGGGTCCCATCACCTCTCCTGCTCCGTCCTCGCGCGAACCCCAGTCTGGGGAGGGAGGATGGGGTACCCCTCCCCCGCCCACCCGGGGAGTCTGGGCGGCCGCACTGCCCGGAGGGGACCCCCGCCAACGCGGTGTCCGGGGCGCGGGGGCCCCAGGGACACCCAGGTGTGACCCGCGCGGGCTGCGCACAGCTCCGGCCCGTCCGCGGGTGCGCGGGTCACGAGGTCAGAGGTCACCTCCGGCTCCCGCTGGGCTCTGGAAGTCTGTCCGCTGGTGAGTGCGGCCCTCCCCCTCGGCCTCCGGGCCTGAGATGTCGCCCCCATGGGCACCGGGCACCCCCTTCCCAGGGGCATTTCTGGGCCCCTCTTGCCCCACCATTGGGACCCAGCCGGGCCTCCTGGGGCTGCTCCTGTTCCCGGAGCCTGTGGGGGGTGGAGTGGTGGAAAGTTGGGGTGGGTGAGCCTGGAGGTGGGGGGTAGCTGCTTCCTGCCCCCTCCCCCCGGCTCAGAGCTCACCATCCGGTGAAGGGGGTCTCTCCTGCCTCCCCCGCAGCGGCCCCTCCCGCTCCCTGAGGCTGGCGGCTGGTCTGCGGAGGTTTCCCTCCAGGGTTCCCCTCCCCCTCTCTCCTCCGGGGCGGCTGTGTTACTCAGACTCACAGGACCGACCCGGGAGGCGGCCTCCCTCCATTGTTGGCCCATTTTACGGATGAGGAAACGAGGCTTGGCAGGAAAGAGGAGAAGGGTCAGGGGTGCGCTCCTCCCAGCTCCCAGCACACACACACACACACACACACACACACACCGTGGCACATGGACGTGCCCCAGGCCTGTGGGCATTTCCCCGGGCCGTTCCCCTGTTGGGTGGCATCTGAGCTGGAGCCGGGCCAGGGACACGGAAGATGAGACCTAGGGGTTCGCCCGATGTCCCAGAGCTGGAGGGCGTGCAGACGCAGAGCGAGGTATCCTTGTCCCGGCTCAGGGGCCGGAGATCCGCTGTTAGTGGTCACACCCAGGCCGGCCGGTGCTGGACGGCGGTCCGATACCCAGCTGGTGACGCCGTCCACCCCTCCCCCCCGCCCACGCCATGTCCAGCGGGGCGGGAACGCCAGGCTGCCGCCCCGGGTTCTGGTCACAGACGTGTGCCCCTGGGGAGGGGGGCTCATGGCAACCATGCAGAACCCTGCAGACCACTCCTGTCTTCCACCAAACGTGAGTGTGCGGTTCCAGGAAGAGGGATGATGGCCATGGCCCTCACAGCCCGGTCCCCGAGGACCTTCACCGCTGGGGTCCTGCTCGCCAGGCCTGTGTCGTGGGCTGGGGTGGGCCCAGGGCCCCTGAGGGGACAGAAGGTCAGCAATGGGCATTGACCCTTTTTGGGGTTCCCACGCTGCACTCTGCACCTCGCCCCCTGAGGCCCGTGCTCCCCAAATGCACAGGACACAGACCTCAGACACCTGCGCCCCGGCTCCCCTGCTCCCTGCCGCCACCCACCTGCCCGCTGCTCACTGAGCTCTCTCACCTGCGCTCTGGTTGGCCTTGTCGCTAGGGCTGGTGTGGTCCCCTGGGGCTGTGGGGGTGAGAGGAGTGCCTTGGCGGGCGCAGGGCTGGGGGCGGGTGGTGAGAGTCTGCCCAGGGAGCACTGATCAGGCCCTCACTCCAGACTCCGCCACGTTCCTCTGGAGAACCAGGCCTTTGCTCATCCCCTCCAACACCCCCCCCCCCCGCCCTCGCCCCACGTGTGACACGAGGAAGGGTGGCCTGCGATCCGGGAACCTGGGGCTGGCTCCCAGGCCTGGTCTCAGGGGAGTGAACCCTATGGGTGGTGCCCCTGGGGGTTCCCGGCAGGTGTTCCAGCCCCTTAGACCCCAGCTGCTCCCGCTGAGCGGAGGCTGCCCAGAGCCTGTGCACTGCAGGAGCTGAGGGGCTGCTGGGCCGGGGTCTGACGGCTGGTGAGAGGCCGGCAGGGCCTGGGTGGGACCGGCTCCCTTGGGCTCTCACACCCCAGCCGGCCACTTGTCTCCTGGTCAGTGAGCTGGGACCCTCGGGGGCCCCGGAGCGCCTCGTTTCTGAAGGGCACCCTCTCTTCTTCCCTGAGGCGAGCGGTCCGGCCCCTCCACCCCTGGGTGAGCCTGTGGGCTGGAGCAGAGCAGTAGGGGGGGGCCCTCCACCCCTCCACCAAGGAGGCCTGAGTCTCTCCCAGCCCTGCCCCTCCCGGTCCCCACCCCCCACCCCCTCACTGTGTGCGGAGAGGTCATGCCCTTCCGGCCCTCCAGCCTTGGACCCCAGCAGGCAGGCTCACCTCGGGGGCAGGCCCGGCCCCCACGGGTTTCTCTGTGAGCCAATTCCTGCTCTCACCAGGCCGCCGGATGAGGTCATCAGTGAGATATGCTGGGGGCGCGGCTGCTCTGCACCTGCAGGGTCTGGGCTTCCTCTCCGCCCGGCTGGCCTCTGTCTTCCACAATCAGGCCTGGGAGGCAGGTGACCCGGGAGGGGCTCCCCAGGGGGACGGGCAGGCACGGGCGTCTGGAAGGTCAGAACAGGAGCTTAGAGCATGGCTCCCTGGTGCCTGTGGCTGGCATCCTGGGTTGAGGGCCCATGCCCCGTGGCTGTCTGGGCTGGGGTCACGGGGGTCAGAAGGACTGGGGGGGCATCTGGGCTCTCCGCCCCACCCGCCCCCACCGTTGGCCAGGCCTGTGTCCGGGCAAGCAGGGGGCACCAGCTCAGTCTCTCGCAGGCCACGAGCGCCCGAGGCTGTGTGAGTTGGGGGGGTAGCTCACCCTCTCTGAGCTCTCCCTGTGCCCCACATGGTAGCTTCCGTATTAGGTGCTGGGCGGCTGAGTGAGCAGCCTGGCCTGGGGCCCCTGTGCAGCACGGCCTTGGCCTGGAAGCCTTCCTCCATCCCCCCAGAAGTGGGCTGGAGCCAGTGAGGGCCTGCTCCTTTAAGGGAGGCTGCTCCCCAGTCCCCAGGGAGGATGGAAGTGTTCTCTTCTCCGAGGCTCCCGGCCTCAGGGGGAGCGGAGCTGGCGCAGGCCCTCCGAAGGAATCCTGCCCCTCCCCCGGGCCGGCTCTGGCATCCAGGAGGGCACATGGCCATGGATGGGCCGAGCTCCTGGGCCCGCCCCGAGCCTGCCCCGAGCCTGGGAAGCAGGCAGTGCCGGGGCGGGGATGAAGGGGCTGAAAGTGCCCATATATAGTCACCGGGGTGAGCAGCTGTGTCCCAGGGCCGCCTGGGCCTGGGGGTGTGGTCCTGGGGGAGCCGGATTGGGGGCGAAGGGTCAAGCACGAGCTTGGTGCTCTAGGAGCGTTTATTGATTGAAAATAATAATCTGGCCCTGACTGGTGTGGCTCAGTGGATAGAGCATCAGCCCGCAGACCGAAGGGTCCAGGGTTCAATTCCACTCAAGGGCACTTGTGCCCGGGGTGTGGGCTCGATCCCCAGTAGGGGGCGTGCATGAGGCAGCCGATCCATGATTCTCATCATGGATGTTTCTGTCTCTCTCTCCCCCACTCCCTTCCTCTCTGAAATCAATGCAGATATATTAAGAATAAATAAATAAAAGCCCGGCCCCGAGTGGTCAGGGTAGGTTGTATTTCCAGAGGAAACGCCTTTGGAACCTGGAGGTAGTGGTGCCGCCCAGACCCTCGGGCCAACTCGTGGGCCTGGGGGGGGCGGGTGCCTGCTTGGGTTCCGCCCAGCTCTTGCCCTAGCAGATGCCCCTCCTGATGGAGCCCCCTCCTCATCCTGTCCTGTGGTGTGGGGGGGCTCCCGCCCCAATGGCTGGTGTGTTCTGAAGACTGGCATTTCCTGGCGGCCAGCCCTTGGGGAGCAGGGGCCGCTGGGGCCTCCGAGGGAGCCGTCGTCGGGAACAGAGGGCGGGTGCTGGGCCCTCCCTCCGGCCGCCCTGACCCCCTCCTCGCCGCCCTGGCCCGGAACGGGGCAGGGACAGCTCTGGCTGCATTCTGACTTCCGTGCCGTTAGGAAACAGAATGTTAACATAGTTGTGCTCATTTGATTTGGTTTCCGTGGCACTGCTAAGCGCCTTTGTTAAGTTTCGTATGTTGATACTTTTTGTTGTTGTCAGCAGTTTTTTCTTCCTATTTCTCCTTTTGGATATAAAACCATTAGGGTGAGAGGAGATTAAAAAGATACATTACAATTAAAATGTTAATGAAATCTGCATCATACAACTTCGGAAACCCTTCGGGCATTAATCTTGCCTGTGTCATGTCCATTAACTCCGGCTATTCTTATTCCACACTGACCCCTGCTGAGAGATTTGTGCTATAATTGGATTTTTTTTAATAAAAAAGAAAAAAAAAAGCTTTTAAGAAAATAGAGGTTGAGGGTGGCCTGGCTCCTAACTGTAGGGAGGAAAGGGGAGCCCCTGGCTTCTGCTGCCCCGTGGGGGCGGGGGTGCCACGTGGTAGGCCCTGCCCCTCCAGCCCACCCCGCCTCTCCCCTCCCCGGAGCTCCGCTCCCAGTCGCCCCAGGGGGCAGTGGGGCACCTGCCAGCAATGTCTCCGGCTCTCGGCGGAGCCTCAGCCACAGTTGGGTGTGGGTGAGCGAGCGTGAGAGTGAGCTCACTGTCCTGGGAGCCCCAGCCAGGCCCTCAGGGCTTCGTGGGGCTCCGGTGGCGCCCGAGCCCCAGGACTTAGTCCTGAGAACTCGGTGGCTTCCTGGGCCCTGGGGTGTCCAGCGTGACGCTGGGCGGGGGGCGGGGGGCAGGGGGCCCTTCTGCCCCCTCAGGGCGTTCGGGACCCCATGACCTGCTCTGCACACACGTGCCCTCACTGGCGGGAGCCGGCGGTGGTTGGGGTGGGCGGCGCCCACGGCGAGGCGGCAGGAGGGCCAGGGTGGTGTCAGGCATGGCGGTTGCCGGTTGGCATGTGGGGAACCCGGTCCGGTGGTTGGCGGTGGGGCTGCAACCGCCGGGTTTCGTGTCTGTGTTTGCAACACCTTCCTGTGAGGGAACGGCATCGGAGGGACGGCTCTCAGCGCGCAGCCTCAGCTCCTCCCACAGAGCATCCTCGGGCGCACTGCCCGCCAGCAGCTCTCCCGGGACGGGGGGTGGGGGGGGTCCTGCGGGGGGGGCACTCCTGTCCCAGGGCCCCCCAGCCTCCGCCTGGGCCCCCCAGCCTCCGTCCGGGGCCCCCCAGCCTCTGTCCTGGGCTGTGTCTCAGGACAGTGCCTCCCCCCACAGCCTCGTCCCTGGGCCATGGCGGAAGGGGGCCGGATGGATCTCTCTCTAAAAATCCATGTTTTAATAAATAAATAAAATGTATGCTCTCCCTGTTCTAAGGTCTGAAGTCCCAAAATCAGGACTCCCTCCCCAGCTCTAGGGTCTGTCCCTCTGGCTCTCCCGGTCCTGCATGGGGGCTCGGTCCTGGGTGTGGGCTTGAGGCCCGAGGCCAAGGCTCAGGATGGGCCCGCCGCCACCCGGTCCTCACGCCTGCGGCCCACGCACCCCTGCTCGCTGGGTGCCTGTGCTCGCTGCGGGGCCTGTGCTCGCTGGGTGCCTGTGCTCGCTGGGTGCCTGTGCTCGCTGGGGGCCTGTGCTCGCTGGGTGCCTGTGCTCAGTGGGGGCCTGTGCTCGCTGGGGGCCTGTGCTCGCTGGGGGCCTGTGCTCGCTGGGTGCCTGTGCTCGCTGGGGGCCTGTGCTCGCTGGGTGCCTGTGCTCGCTGCGGGGCCTGTGCTCGCTGGGTGCCTGTGCTCGCTGGGGGCCTGTGCTCGCTGGGGGCCTGTGCTCGCTGCGGGGCCTGTGCTCATTGGGGGCCTGTGCTCGCTGGGGGCCTGTGCTCGCTGCGGGGCCTGTGCTCATTGGGGGCCTGTGCTCACTGGGGGCCTGTGCTCACTGGGGGCCTGTGCTCGCTGGGGGCCTGTGCTCGCTGGGGGCCTGTGCTCGCTGGGGGCCTGTGCTCAGTGGGGGCCTGTGCTCGCTGGGGGCCTGTGCTCGCTGCGGGGCCTGTGCTCATTGGGGGCCTGTGCTCGCTGGGGGCCTGTGCTCACTGCGGGGCCTGTGCTCATTGGGGGCCTGTGCTCACTGCGGGGCCTGTGGTCACAGCTGGCTCTGTGCTGAGCTGCCCAGAGCCGCGGGAGGGTCAGCCAGGACCCAGGGGTGCTGGAGGGTGTCTGACACCTCTTGCCCCACAGGAGGAGCCGTCCCGGGAGTTGGGCCACACGGCTGAGGCTTTCTGGTTCCAGGTGCCGCCCTGGAGGGGCTGGGGCGGGACGGGGACGGCAGGTGCCGCTGCCCCTCGCCGCCATCAGCTGCTCCGCCAGCTCACCTGGCCAGGCCACGGGTAGACGCCCGCCCTGCGGAAGGTCCGCGCTCCTGGTCCGGGCGTGGGGGAGGGCGGCGGGGGCGGAGGTGGGGAGGGCAGGGCAGGGGGTGCCCCCCCAGGCCCTGGGCATCCCTCGGGGTTTCGGTTCCTCCTCCGTGTCCCCGGCTTGGGTAATAATTATAACTGAAGGAGGCGCGGAGCGGCCTGTCGCCGGCAGCTGTGATTACGTTACCGCCGCTGATTTCCACGAAGCCTCCCGGGGAGCTCCTCAGAGCCGCGGGCGGGAGCCCCAGGCGCCGGGGGAGGAGGGCCAGCGCCCCTGCCGATGCCCGAGCTGGGCTGTCGCCCCAGCAGGGAGGACGGCACGCAGGGCAGGTCGTAGGTTAACGAGGTCAGGCCGCCACGCTGACCCCGCCCCCCTCTGCTCAGAGCCTGGGTGCTGGGGGCGTGCTCACCCCCCGGCTTCCTCTCCGGTCGGCAGCCCGGCGACTGCTGGGACCACTGTGCCTGTCTCGTGCGAGTGTGGCGCCCTGCTTCCTTGGGAGTTCCGGAATCGGGAGCTGGGGCGACAGATGGTTTCTGTCCCGAGATCATGTGAGAGCCTGGCCTGGGGCTGTGGTGTCCTGCTCCCGCTCCTGCCGCCTCCGTGCGTTGAGCAGCCCCCGACCAGGCAGCGGTCTCCAAGCCGCCAGGGCACGGGGCGGGTGTGTCCGGCCAGCCCGCCCCCAGCTTGCCCATCGCCCACACCGGCTCCTGCCTCCGGGCTCCGTGGGGCAGGTTGAGGCCCCTCAGGCCGCGGGCCCAGGCCTTGCCTCCCGGGTGCACCTGGACGCGGTCACGGCTGGAGGAAGGGACCGGAGTGACCCGGCCCGGCCCTGGCCCCTGGCCCGGCCCCGGAGTCCCGCCCGCGCTGCGGGAACCGCACCCGCCCAGAAGCCAGAGGGCGTTCCCTGCCAGGCTGGGCCTCGGGTTCGGGGAGCCTGCAACAGCCTCCCCTCCGCGCCCCAGGTGATTCCCTCCCCCGCCCTCCCCACCCGTGTGCTCGGTCCCCGCTGCCCTGGTCGGGCGCTCCGACACCAGTGGTGTCTCCGTGCTGAGCCGTCACCGACGCAGCAGCACCTGGGTTCCACGCCGTGATTGAGCTCAGATTAACATATTTACCCTCAGTGCTCCCGCGGGAGCCGCCGGGAGCCGAGGTGCCAGCTGACTGCGGCGTGCTCTCTGGGCTGCAGGGCGGGTGACCCTCAGGGTGCCGCCTCCCCAGTCCCCAGGGGTCCCTCTGGCTCCCCAGGCACCAGAGGAGGCGGAGACTGCCCAGGGCTGGGCTGCCCTCCGGGCCCTGGGCTGTGTGACCAGGACGGCCTGTCACCCACCTGCCAGCCCAGCCAACGTGGCTCAGTGATTGGGCGTCAGCCTATGGACCGGGAGGTCACAGTTCGATTCCCAGTCAGGACACGTGCCGGGTTGTGTGCCCGACCCCCTGTAGGGGGCGTGCAGGAGGCAGCCGATTGATGATTCTCTCTCTTCGTGGATGTTTGTCTCTCCCTTTCCCTTCCCCTTGAAATCAATACAAATAAGTAAAAATTGCCTCATCAAAACCAAGTAAATTAGCCAGAGGTGTGGCCCGAACCACAGGTTACAGGGTACAGACGGCCCACGGACGTGGCTGAGAACCAGAACCGGCCACGGTCCTGGGGAAAATAAACAATAAAAAGGGTAAGAGGGCCGAGACCGGTTTGGCTCAGTGGATAGAGCGTTGGCTTAGGGACTGAAGGGTCCCGGGTTCGATTCTGGTCAAGGGCATGTACCTTGGTTTTGGGCATATCCCCAGTAGGGGGTGTGCAAGAGGCAGCTGATCAATGACTCTCTCTCATTGATGTTTCTAACTCTCTATCTCTCTCCCTTCCTCTCTGTACAAAATCAATAAAATATATTTAAAATAAATAAATAAATGAAAAGGGAAGAGGGTCAGCGAGGGCCGAGGTCTGCGCCTCCAGGTTCACGGCGGACAGGAGACCCAGAGGGGCTGCCCACCACCCGCTGCATCACGGTGCCCTCTGCCCGGAGCGCCGGCTGCCGGCCTCTGTCCGGACTCGCCTCCGAGGCGGGTGCGCCCATGGCCTGGGCCTGACCCTCAGGACCCACTCCCCTCGGGTGCCCGGCGTGTCCCGGTCCTCCCTGGAGTGAGCGTCGGGCCCCTGGTCCGGCTCATCGCCGCCGGCCCCTCCCCGGGCTCAGTGTGCCGTCGGTGTCACAGCCCCTGCTGCGGGGCTCGGGGCTCCGGCTCGGGGAGCCAGAGAGCCAGCCGGGCGAGGCTGGGGGGCTCGGGGGAGCCAGGGAGCCAGCCGGGCGAGGCTGGGGGGCTCGGGGGAGCCAGAGAGCCAGCCGGGCGAGGCCAAGGTACTCCGGGCACAGGAACCAGCCGGGGAGGCCAGGCGCTGAGGCGGGCGGTGCCCGGCGCTGGTGAGGGAGGATCCCCATGGCGGCCTGGCACCCTCACCTCCTCCTGTATCTGTTCGGGAGCCACCTCGCCCAGGAGAGAGGCCCCCCAGCCTGGACCCGCCTTCTACACGCCACCCGCCGTGTGTGGGTACCTGGGCCGTAAAGTCAGGTGGCGTCTCTGTCTTTATCTTTCATACCAGCGATCACCTTTTACGGCCTTGGGTACCGGCGAGCACAGACACCCCCCACTAACACAGCGCAGGGCTTCGGGGAGACCGGCTGCGGTTACGTTCCACGCGGCGGCAGGAGGACAATTACGCGGAGCTTTTATTCGGCCCCCAGGATCCCGACTGCATTATCCGTATTTCCTTTAATTTGTGGGATTTCTAGTAAATGGGCTTAAAAATAGGCCCGGGCAGGATGCCAGGCAGAGGCGGGCAGCGGCGGCATCTCTCTCCAAAGGCAGATGGCGACCCTCCTGTCCCCCGGGCCCGTGCCTCCCGGGGTCCCTGAGGTGCCTCTCCCCCCACCCAGGAGGAGCTGGCCCAGGGCCCAGCTCCCAGACGGAGGTCGGAGGTCAGCGGCCCTGGCATTGGGGGCCGGGACCCCTGGGGGGGGCAGTCACCTGCTGTGGGTGGTGCTTTGTCTCAGGTGCCCTGGTTTCCGGCCGCCGCCGCCCACAGGGCCTGGGTCTGTGTCGCGCCACTGTGAGGGCCCGGGATGCCTCCATACAGGAGGACTGACTGAGCCAGGGCACACCCAGCCTGGGTGTCTCCGGCCGGAAGGAGCCCCTGGGGAGAAGATGGGGCAGGCCCCGGGGGAGGGGCGGCGGTCCCTGAGGTTCTGTGGGCGTCTCCCCCGCCCCCCACGCGTCGTGTCTCTTACTGAGGGCAGCACGGCGTGGCCTGGGCCGCCAGCTCTGGGCCAGGTGGGCAGCTGCCGCCCTGTGAGCCCGGAGTGGGGCTGGGGGTGCATCTCCGTGTAACCGCCCCCCCCACACACAGTGGCTGATTTAGTGTTTGTGTGTCTGGCTGATTTACATCAGATTTTTAAGCATAATTAGAAAAGCGGGAGCTGGTGTCTTACCTCGACTATTTATGGCAGGATATGCAGATGAGGAGAGCGATGAATATTAACGAGGGAGCGTGTGGGGGCGGCTTCTTAATGAGCTGAGTGACCCCACCGGCTGGCACACCCCCACTGCTCCCCCGCCCACGCTGGGAGGACTCCAGGACCCCTGCCCAGCGACTGGGGACCCCCCCCCCGTCAGACCCCCAAGGCCCACTATGGAGGGAGGGGAAGGGGTGCCTCGTGGGCCCGGTGGGGCGGCCCGGGGCTTAGGGGCGACCTGTCTCGGCGATGGGAGAGGAGGAGGTGCCAGCCCAGGAGCTCGCTGGCTTTTTAAGTTATTAAACTGTGCCCCAGGGAGACACTCTTCAAGCTCACGTTATTTAAATTACAAATACGGGGAGCTTGTCAGCTCTGCTCACAACACCGCTTAATTCCCGGGAAGCCTCCGGAACCCTTTCCTGGCGGCCTCCGTGAGCTCGGGGCTGGAGGCGGGGCCGGTGGAGGCCCCGGGGCGGGGCGGGGCGGGGCGGGCGCTTTGCTGAGTGACCCCTGCTGGTGCTGCTCTAGGTTCACTCTGTTTGTTTAGACCCACCCCCACCCACACACAGTCAGTGCTGGGGAGGGAGCTGGGTGAGATGAGCCACAGCTGCCTCCCCCCGGACGCGGGCTTAGCCCAGCCCCAAAGAGCCTCCCCTGACCCTTGGCAGAGCCCTGCACAGGCCACGTGCTGTGGGACGCAGGGCCCTGTCCACCTAACGGGTGTCCACCTAGCTCGCACCCAACCCGGGCCCTGTGGCTGGGGTCTGATGGGGCCTGGTGGGGGGGAAGGGGTGCCCTGGCCCTCGGGTCTGGATTGGATTGCCCTGGCTGGTGCTGGGGTCTGGGGTGGGGGTGCCCTGGGCCTCAGGGCTGGGGTGGGGTGCCCTGGCTGGTGCTGGGTGGGGTGCCCTGGCTGGTGCTGGGGTCTTTGGTGGGGGCTCCCTGGGCTTCGGAGCCGGGGTGGGGGTGCCCTGGCTGGTCCTGGGGTCTTTGGTGGGGGCTGCCTGGGCCTCGGGGCTGGGGTGGGGCTGCCCTGGCTGGTGCTGGGGTCTGGGGTGGGGGCTCCCTGGGCCTCGGGGCCGGGGTGGGGGTGCCCTGGCTGGTGCTGGGTCTGGGGTGGGGGTGCCCTGGGCCTCAGGGCTGGGGTGGGGCTGCCCTGGCTGGTGCTGGATCTGGGGTGGGGGCTCGGGGCCGGGGTGGGGGTGCCCTGGCTGGTGCTGGGTCTGGGGTGGGGGCTCCCTGGGCCTCGGGGCCGGGGTGGGGTGCCCTGGCTGGTGCTGGGTGCGGTGCCCTGGCTGGTGCTGGGTCTGGGGACGGCTGGTACTGCCTCTCCTGGGCGCCGTCCTGGGTTTGCAGAGCCTGGCATGCCGCCCTCCGTGTGTGGGAAGAAGAGCTTCCAGGCAGACGTTTGTTATGCAGTTAAAACCGGCTTCTGTGCTTCCACCGGGCCAGGCTGTGGTCTGGGCGGAGGCTGCCCAGGTGCCTGGCCGGCTGCCCGAGGCCTCTCACCTCTGCCTCTCAGGCCGGGACTCGGAGCCGGGCGGGGCCTGGGAGGGGGCCCCGTGGGTCCCTCCGTGCTGGGGTCTCCCGAGCAGAGCAGCCTTGTGCGGAGGTCGGGGTGGGACCCCTGTCTCTCAGCAGAGCCCCAACAGCTGGGCAGGCTCTGCCCTCCGGCCGCGGGGGGCACAGCAGGAGGCAGGGGGCGTGGGGATGGGGTGCCCTGGCCCTCTCAGTGCCTCAGTTTCCTTCTCTGCACCCACCTGGAGGGGGTGGGCTGGGGCCCGGGGGAGGGGCTCCCGGCAGCCGAGACCCCGCCCTGGAGCGTGCTCCTGCTTCTCGGGGCTCACGGGCAGCTGGCCCCCACGAGGGGAGGCCGAGGAGGCCCGGCCCTGCTGATGGTGCATTAACTGTAATGGAAACCGAAGCCTGGAGCAGGCGGGGCTCTGCTTAGCTCCCGGGCCTGGCATGCCGAGCTGGGCAGCCTCAAGCCAACCGGCACCTCGGCCCCCAGAGGGCCCACCCCGCCCTCCGCCTGCTCTGCACCAGGAGGTCCGGGCGCTTCCCTCCTGCAGGCAGCGCAGTGGCCTGAGCCGTGATGGCCGCCGTCCGAAGTGAAGCCCCCCCCCATCAGCCTCCACGGAGCAGCGGGGCGTGTTCCTGAGGCGTGTGCTCTGTGTGCTCCCAGTGTGCGCGCAGCAGCTGGGCCTGTTCCTGAGGCGTGTGCTCCGTGTGTGCACACAGCAGCTGGGCCTGTTCCTGAGGCGTGTGCTCCATGTGTGCACACAGCAGCGGGGCGTGTTCCTGAGGCGTGTGCTCCATGTGTGCACACAGCAGCGGGGCGTGTTCCTGAAGTGTGTGCTCCATGTATGCACACAGCAGCTGGGCCTGTTCCTGAGGCGTGTGCTCCATGTGTGCACACAGCAGCGGGGCGTGTTCCTGAAGTGTGTGCTCCATGTGTGCGCGCAGCAGCTGGGCCTGTTCCTGAGGCGTGTGCTCCATGTGTGCACACAGCAGCTGGGCCTGTTCCTGAGGCGTGTGCTCCATGTGTGCACACAGCAGTGGGGCATGTTTCTGAGGCGTGTGCTCCCGTGTGTGTGCATGCTGACTCACAGAGGAACCTGCTGCCTCCCTGCCAGACACCATCCTAGGGGTGTGGGCACGGGTCCTCCCCCCAAACTCTTCGGGGGGGTGTCCCTGCCACCAGCAGCTTGCTGAGACGGGAGTCGGGAGGCCTGGGGGCCGGGGGCTGCCAGGGAGGGGACAGGCCCGGCCGGGGCAGGGGGGGTGGGGACCGGGGCTCCGTTCTCTCCGACCCCACCCCTCCCCCTTCCGTGGGTGTGTTTGATGACTTCGCGTTAGCTGAGGTCCAGGCCTCTTTAGATTGGCAAAATTAAATCCTGCAAAATCATTTAATTTAATTTATCTCACCTCCCGTTCTGTGGTGGTGATCCCACAGAAATCAAACCTGCGTTCCTGCGCCTGGCTGTGCCCTCGCCGCGGGAGGCGGTTAGACTGGAGCAGGCGGGGCCGCTGGGCTTCTGTGGGACTCGGCCCAGCTGGACCCTGGGCCCGTGAGTGCACGCATGTGTGTGTGCATGAGCATGTACACATGTACATACACTAGTGCATGTGTGCACACACGTGTGCAGGAGGGTGTGTGCGTGTATGGGAGTGTGTGTTGGCGCACACGGGTACCTGCACTCCCGGAGCCTATGCCTGCCCCTTCTTGCAGGGGCTACACTGCCTAGGGGGCCGACACCTCAGGGCCTGGGACCCCGTGTCCAGAGGGAGGGTCCAGAGAAGAGACTGCTGGTCACCCACGTCTTCTCATCCCGGCGGAGGTTCTGGGTCTACGTGGGGTGCCCCCCAGGCTGGACTCTGGCTTCGTGGTGTCAGCGGGGGGGGGGGGGTGTGCCAAAAGGGGGTTCCATTCTGAAGGGCATTCTGGGGGGGAGGGTTCTGTGGTGCAGTTGCTTTGAGGATGGGCACAGGAACTGAGGGATCTCTACCTGGCTCCTCCTGACCTCCTGGAAGCAAACAGTGGGGGGTGGGGTGGAGGGGGCGCTCCTGTGGAGGGAGACGGAAGAGGGGGCGTCGCTGGGGAAGCAGTCGGGGGCAGGTGGACAGAGGGACGAGGTGCCAGGCAGGCCCGCTGGCAGGGAAGGTGTGGGGCCCCCTCCTGGCAGGTGGCCGCTCTGGCCCGGCCCCCCCGCTGGCTGCCGCACAGGGTAAACCAAGCCTTTATTTCATTCTTTTCTCCTAAAGTTCAGCTTTGTTCCCGCCCCAGCCGAGGCTTCTAAGAAAGCAACCTAAAACCAGCTGCCGGGCTCCCCTGGGCCGGCCCCGGGCGCCAGCCTCGCCCGCACAGGTGGCACGAGGACACGCGAGCCCGCGCCTTCCCGGGAAGAATGGCCCTTCTCTGGCGGCGGCCCGGCCCCCGCCCGGGCGCAGGCCCCTGAGCCCAGGGCCTTGGGGGGGGAGGTGTGGCTGCGACGCCCCCTGGACTGCCGCCCTCCCGCCAGGTCACAGCAGGTAACAGCTCACCTGGCCGAGCGAGCGCCGCCGCCCTGAACGCCGCGGTGACCGCCCGAGAGCCCTGACCTGGTGCCCGCGAGGTCCCGGGTCTGTCGTCCGCTCGAGGCCACGGGACGTGGGCGTGGGCGTGGATGTGACGTGGACGTGGTGTGTGGGGGGCCTGGGCCTGGCACGGGGTGGTGCCTGAGAGGTCCTGGGCTCTGCCGTTCACTGGAGGCCACAGGTCATGGATGTGGACGTGGATGTGGATCTGGACGTGGACGTGGCAGGACGGGGCTTGGGCCTGGCACAGGGGGTGGTGCTCCTGGGACCTGGGACCGGCTGTTGGAGGGACAGGTGCCCAGGCTTTGTGCTGTCGCCCAGGCTGCCTTCAGGATGCCCCGGGCCTTTGGGACACAGCACGCCTCTGCTGGCCTCCACGCACCCGGCCAGGCACCCCCTGTCTGGCTCAGGTGACCCCGTGGTGCCCTGGTGGGGCTCCCCACGGTGAGGGCTGAGGGCCTGGGGGCCTGTGGGGGGCCCTCCACGCTGGGCTGTGAGCTGGCAGCATCGCCCCCTCCTGTGCCCCGACCACGCCCGGCGTCAGCAAATGCTCGAAGGCACTGGGCGGACCACCGTGCTCCCCACTCCTGAGGGCGCCCGGTGAGCTTCCTGGAGGCGGCGGCAGTGGGGCAGGGCCCGAAGGCAGTGGAGGCTCCGTATGAGGGGCTGGGGGAGCTCCAGGAGCAGAGGCCGGCTGAATCCTGGGGCCCAGGGCCCAGTCCTGCACCAGGCCAGGGGTGCACCCCTCCCGCCCCGCCCCATCTCTGGGTCCCTCTCTCTCTCCCTGTGTGGCCCTCTGGGCTCACACACTCAGGCCCCCGGGATCGGGCAAGGACAGGCTGGGGTTCGGCCCGCCGGACCCGCCTTGGGGTCCGAAGTGTGTGGAGCTGCCGGTCGCAGTGTGTTGGGGGTCCGAGTCCATCCCCTCGCTGGTGTACCCTGGCCACTCCTGCCAGCGCCCCAATCCCAGTCCCTGGGTGAACCTCCCCCCCTCCCCCCGTTATTTCCTCTCACTTGGGGTTCCTCATATGGGGGCGGGGGGAGATGGGGAGCCCCATGGCTTCCTCTCCTGCTGCCTGCAGGCTGGGGGGGCGGGGGGGCACGGATGGACCTGCCTGCCCGGCCTCCTCCCTGCAGCCTCCCCGCTCTGGCCACAGGGCTAGCCCTCAGGTGAGGACAGGGATGTGTCACTGCAGGGACCAGACCTGGGCCACCTCCATGGCAACCTCATCCCTCCTGTGGCTGCCGTGGTCATGCTCCGGCCCCAGTTGGCAGGTGGGGACACGGAGGCTGTTTGGCTCGGGGCCCACTGGGAGCCCAGCTGAGGAGGGGCCGTGCTCTGGGGCAGGACGGGCCCAGGGGAGGTTGGCACTATGGCCCACAGGGCAGCCCAGGCTGCTCTGCTGCCCTGTCTGCTGGGGCAGGTCGGCGGGGGGGGGGGGGGGGGGCAGGTAGGTCCTCCGAGGCGCCCTGGCTGCCCCAGTGCTTACATTCTGATCCAAGGGAGGGCTGGGGGATGTGACTCCCCCGGCGGTGGGGTGGGGGTGTTGGGCGGGACCTGCTGGGCCTGCTGCTCTGGTCCCCAAGGAGACGCGGGGAGTGGGGCGCCCCCCCCCCAGCACTGGAGGGAACAGGCACCGCCTCTGCCTCCCCACAGGGTCTGGGGTCTCCTGGCTCCAGCTCCAGGCTCATCCTCATCTGCCCCCTTCGCCTCCCTCTGCCCCCTCCCCCGCCCGGCTCCTGCCCCTCACCCCCCCCCCTCCCGCCCCCGCGGCGGGCGGGCGGGCGCGGCCTGCCGGCTGCGGGACTGTTTGGAATAGTTCAGATGCTTTGACACCCCGGCTGCAGGGCCGGCGCCCTGCACTGGGCGATTCATATGCAGAGCGGCACATAAATTCCCAGGCCGCCCGTGGCCCGGCTCCCGCGTCCCCGCGTACAGTACAGTATTTCTGCCATCTTTGTTTGCATTGCAGTGAGTCATCAAAAGTCTGTCTTGTACCAACACCCGGAGCCCGCATTCCTCTGGCACGCCATGCCGCTGTTTTCAAAGCCGGCCCGGGCGCTGGCAGGGGCCCCGGCGCCCGTCAAAGGCGGCTATTCATCCCCGCGCTGCCTGGATGTCCGTCCGCATCCGGCCCCTTCATTTAGATGCTGCGCGCTGCCCGGAGGGAGAGCCGGGCTGGGTGCAGCTGAGCCGGGCTGCCCGCGCGCTGCCCCCCCGCCCCTCCCCCGCTCCGCACCCTCCCCGCCCCCCGGCTCCCGCGCCGTTTGCTGCATTCCCCGAGCAGCTGGCGGCTGCGGGCAGGGCGGCCGGCGGAGCGGGCGGTGCGGGGCCCCGGGCGCGGCGGCCAGAGGTAGGTCCCCCTCCGGCCTGGCGGGCAACTTCTCGCGGCGGGGGGCGCCGGGGGACGGGGGAGGGCCCCCCGCCGCGGCCGCCCACCTGCCCAACTCCGTCCGGTCCGGGCGCCCCGCCCTCGCGCTGCCCCCCGCGGCCGCCCAGCCTCTGCGGCTCCGGCACTTTCCTCGGACAGAGCCGCCCTTTGTGTGGCTCCGCGGCGGAGTTGATCGGCGCCCTCCGCGCCCGCCCGCCCGCCCCTGCCCCCTCCGAACCCCACGGGATCCGCCGCCGCCGGCCCCGGCCCGGGGCGCCCAGCCAGCGGCATCCCAGCGCCGGTCCCCCGTGACCCTGCAGTCACCTGGGCTGGGGACACGGCCATGAGGACTGGCCGGGTTAGCACCGGGGCGGGCGGTGCAGGTGGGGCCGGGACGGGCTGCAGCCGGGCAGCCGGGCAGCCGGGCCGGAGCCCCTCCGCCCCGGAGTCTCCTCTGCAGGACGGCAGGGGCAGAGCCGGCCCGGAGTTCTCCCAGCTCCCCCTCGCGTCCCGGGCGCCCCCAGCCGTCCCCTGCGCTGCCGCCGCTGCTGCTGCTGCTGCTGCTGCTGCTGCTCCGGGGAAAACAAACCGGAGACCCAGAGCCTGGGGGTGCCGGGGGGCTGTGCCCCTCGCTCCCGGTCCCGGCCCCCGGCCCCTCCCTGGGGAAAGGCGGGTGAGGGGCTGCTTGGCTGCTAACTTTTTCCTGGGAAAGAGTTGTTTGCGCGGCTGCCCGGCCCCTCCCGCCCCTCCCGCCGGCCAGGCTGATAGCCCCCTCCCTCCCCAGCTCCCTCCACGGTGCAGGCCACCTCATCTCTGCTCTGCGGGGTGTCCCCCAGGGCTCGCCCTCTCCCCAAGGGTGGGGGGGGACAGAGCCGGCTCTGGGCTTCCGGCCTCTGTGCAGCTCTGAGCGAGGGCCCAGCCAGGGTCCCCCATGAGCCGGTCCCCCCAAGACCTTTGGACCGTTCTGGCTGCAGGGGGTCCGGGAGCCATGGGCTGGGTGTGTGCATTTCGGGGAGCTGGGTGGGGTTTCCTGCTGGGGGGCCGGGCCCTGCTGGGTGGGGGGCCCTGGGCGTCCAGGAAGCTGACCCGGCGCCCCCGCCTCTCTCCCGCAGATGTGCCCGCTTGGGCCGCTCCCGCGCTGAGAGTCCAAGGTCTCCCGCGCCCGCCCGCCGCCCGCCATGTCTCAGATGCTGCACATTGAGATCCCCAACTTCGGGAACACGGTGCTGGGCTGCCTGAATGAGCAGCGCCTGCTGGGCCTCTACTGCGATGTGTCCATCGTGGTCAAGGGCCAGGCCTTCAAGGCGCACCGGGCGGTGCTGGCCGCCAGCAGCCTGTACTTCCGCGACCTGTTCAGCGGCAACAGCAAGAGCGCCTTCGAGCTGCCGGGCTCGGTGCCGCCCGCCTGCTTCCAGCAGATCCTGTCCTTCTGCTACACGGGCCGGCTGACCATGGCGGCCAGCGAGCAGCTCGTGGTCATGTACACGGCCGGCTTCCTGCAGATCCAGCACATCGTGGAGCGCGGCACCGACCTGCTCTTCAAGGTGAGCTCGCCCCACTGCGACTCGCAGACTGCCGCCATGGAGGACGCCGGCTCCGAGCCCCAGAGCCCCTGCCACCAGCTGCCGCCGCCCGCCCCGGCGCCCCCCTACGCCATGTCCCCCGCTGTGGCCATCCCGCTGCTGACCCGCGTGAAGCACGAAGCCACGGAGCTGCCCCCGGCCGCCGCCGGCCCGGGCCTGGCGGCCAAGCGCCCGCTGGAGCCCGGGCCCCGGGACGGCGCTGCCGGCGTGGCGGGCACCGCAGTGGCGGTGGCGGCCGGCCCCGCCCCGCTCAAGCTGCCCCGCGTCTCCTACTACGGGGTGCCCGGCCTGGCCACCCTCATCCCCGGCATCCAGCAGGTGCCCTACCCCCAGGGGGAGCGGACCAGCCCGGGCGCCAGCAGCCTGCCCACCACCGACAGCCCCACCTCGTATCACAACGAGGACGACGAGGAGGAGGACGAGGCCTACGACACCATGGCGGAGGAGCAGTACGGCCAGATGTACATCAAGGCGTCCGGCGGCTACGCAGGTAACGCCCGCGCCCGCCGCCGGCGAGGCCGGCTCCTGCCCGGCTCCGGCCCCACGCGGGCACAGGCAGGTGGTCGGGGGCAGCCGGCGGCCACGGTGCTGGAGGTGTGCGGGGGTGGGGAGGAACGGGGCCCCAAAACCCAGACGGCAGAGCCAGCAGGAGCCGAGACCTGAGCGGGGCCGGTCCTGGGCCGGGCTCCAGGGCCTCCTCTGAGGGCTTTAAACTTGATCCTCGGTGAGTCGAGGGGCCGCAGGAGGGCAGAGCAGAGCCCGCTGGCAGCTAGCGAAGCCCTTCAGAGGCCCTGCCTCCCATCGGACACATGAAGAGACGGAGGGCCCCAGTGGACCAGGGCCCTGCCAGCAGGCTCACAAGACACTGTGTGTGACCCAAGCTGGTCCCTCACCTGCTGCAGCCGCAGAGTCCCCGTCTGCCCCGCAGTGAAGGCAGAGCTTCCCGGCCCCGGCCCGCCGGCCGCCCCTGTGCAGGGCCCAGCTGGAGGGGGAGCTGCCCAGCTGGGGCCCACATACCCGAGATGCCCTCTTTAGACCACGTCACGGTCCCTGGAGAGGGCGCAGGGTCTGTCGGGCTGAGGGTCCTGTTGTTGGGGCCCCGGATCAGGTGTCCCCCTGCCTCCTGTGTTCCCCGAAATCTGGCCGTGTGCCTGGGCCCGCTGCCTGCCCTGGTTTGCAGGCGGCCCGTGTCCAGGGCACTGGATCCGGACACACGGGCCAGCGGGAAGCAGCGCCCAGCACTGGGCCCCGGGCAGTGGGGACTCTGTGCCCAAGGGCTCCTCCCTCCATCCTGGGGGCAGGGCACCGAGCTGGGCCCTGGGGCGGCTGGGCCACCGGGCCATCGAGAACTGGTGGCCGGGTCTCAGCCTCCAGGCCGGCCAGCTGGGTCCCCCCCCACAGGCGGGTGGGGTGTTTCGAGGTGCCATTGCTTTTCTTAAATGCGTGTGGTCGTATTGGCGCGAGTCCCGTGGGTACTGACCAGGAAACCTGCAGGCAGTGGCCGGGCCTTCCTGAGGCCACGTGGGCCTCAGGCCCTTTAGGGACCACCAGGCACCCGCCTGTGTGTGCGGACAGCCGCCAGGGAGGCCCGGGGGGGGGGCATGAGGAGGGGCACCACGGCTTCCCCTCCCTGGGAGGCAGGCCCCGGCCCAGGGCACACCCCGTGCCCCTGAGTGCCCCTGTTCTCAGCTGCAGCTGAGTGGGGCCCAGGGGGGGAGGAGGGTAAGGGGGGTCAGGGCAGGATCTGCTGCTGGGGCCGTGATGGTGCACATTGGGACCGCCCTCCGGCACCCCGCAGCCGCGTGGCGTGTCGAGGGGAAGGGGAAACGCCGGCCGGGGTTGCTGGCCGCTGCCACCCGCCCCTCGGAAGAGCCTGGTCTGCGCTGGCCGCCCGAATCCATGGGCTCCAAGGAGCCAACAGAAGTGGCCATGGAGGGGCGGGGGCGGGAGGGGGAGCCGCGCTATCTCATGGCCCCCAGGTGCCTGAGCCTCTCCCCAGCCCCACCCAGGACCCAGACAGGGTGCCGGTCCCGGGAGGCCAGGGCCTGGGCCACCCCAAGCTGTGCACCTGCAGAGGCTCGCCCCTGGGTGGGGGCAGGTGGGAGCCCCGAGCCCCCGCCCTGCCCCCCTCCCTGGGTGTTGGGGAGCTGGGGACCCGGGGGCAAGGGGACCGGTGCAGCCTGGCGCTGGCCCAGGACGCCCAGCCCGCCCTCTCCTCCGGAGCCATAAGTGGGGCAGGAGGGGGTATGATTTCTTGGTTAAAATCTAGGTTATTGGCAGTGACGTCGCTGGCATCGTTGGGCGCTGGGCATGCTGGGAAGAGGGTAGTGGGGGAGGGGCCATGGGGGTGAGCGGGTGCGCGGCTGCCCCTGGGGTGCTGGGCCGGTACCCCAGCTCCTTCCGTGCCTTGGCCTGGCCGGGTCCGGGGACCCCCTCTCAGCCCCTCTGAGCCGAGCGGCGTGGGGTCCCAGCTGGGCCCCGCTGAGGGTCGGCTGGGCTCGCTTCCCCTGCCGATGGGAGGGAGGGGGATCAGAGCAGCACCCACCACAGAAGGGGGACACCGGTGACCCCCCCGGCACCCCCGCTCCCGCACTCCTGGGGAACAGGCGGCAGTGCCCGGGCGGCCAGCCCCTCGCTTTGGGAACCGGAAGTAAACATGCAGAGAGCCGATGGCGTTGGAGCTGCAGCCCCGGCGTGTTCCCAGCATGCCCCGTGCCCGGTGATGCCAGTGACGCCGTGGGCCAGGCCCATCCAAGGACGGGCCCTGATGGGGGTGCCGAGGGGCTGAGGGGCTGAGGGGCCCCCGCCCCTCTCACAAGGCCCCCTCCTCGCCAGGCGTAGCTGGGGGCCGTCCCCGGGGGCTCAGGGCAGTCCCCCATCCAGCCCTGGGGCGTGAGAGCGGGTGCCTGCAGGTCCAGGCAGAGGGGCCTGGTCCGTGCTGGTTTCGGGAGGGCGGGCACCGAGGGCGGTGGGCACTATGGGCTCCCGGCTCCCTGGGCAGGTCTGCGCTCGCGCTGTGAGCAGTGGTGACTGAGACGGGGTGCCCCGCCCTCACACTGGGAGAAGGCAGCAGAAGGACCAGAACAAGGACCACCTTGGGTCGTGGTGGGTGGCAGTGAGGCAGGGCCAGCCGCCTGGCCCGCGGGAGAGGTAGGTGGGGAAGAGAACCGACAGGGCCTGGTGGGTGGGGTGGCACCGCCGGGTCCCTGCCCTGTTCCCTGCGCAGAGGGGCCCCCGCCTGTGCCTGACCCCCTGCCTCGGCCCAGTGTTCCCTCGGTGCCTGCACTGCAGGCAGCCGCCCAGCTCGGCCCCAGCAGATGCTGGAAGCAGAGGCAGCTGCCGCCCCAGGAGGTCTGAGAACAGGCCCGGCTTCTCTTTAAAAGCCACGGCTGCCACGGCGCTCCTTCCCGAGGACCCCGGGGGCTGTGCCTGCGCCAGGATGCTCCGGCGCCCTCCCCGTGCTCCCGTGTGCGAGCCCCGCCCGGCCGGCCCCGCTCTGTGCACCCTACAAGGCCCCGCTGCCCTCTGACCTTCCACGCGCAGCCAAGGTTGGGGGCGTCCCACAGCTGGGGTCCCTCCAGCCTCCGAGAGCCCAGCCGCCTCGGGGCCCTGGAGAGGCGTGTGCGTGGCCCTGGCCTGGCCTTGGGCCCCTGGGGGACGTAACTTCCCTTTTGAAATAACCGCCGGCAGTGCCCTGGGTGAGGAGGTGCTGGTCCCGCTGTGTCTGTCCTTCCAAGCACCCAGGAGGCTGCCTAAGGGCGCGGGCACCCCCGGTGCCATGGGGGGGGTCGTCCCTGAGAGCCTCCGGGGCGGCCTCCGGGTGCGGGCCTCGGCCTCGGCCTCCGCTGCCAGGACGCAGGGCCTCCCAGCTTCCGAACAGCAGCGCGTCTCACCCTCGGCCCCGGCGCCGAGTCCTTGACCCGATCAGCTGGGGGGCGACTGGCTCACTTCCTGGGGTCAGTGAACAGAGAACCTGTGAGCCTCGGGGAGGCCCGTTGGCACATCAGGGGGAGGTATTCTGTGGCCCCGAGACAGCCCCGCTCCGCCCCCGCCGGCAGCGGCCCGCTCCCCCCACGCGGGTCCTCTGGCTGTTCCAGGACGTCCCCTCAGCGACGTCTGGCTTCTCTCACGGCCGAGTGCGTCTCCGACCCGGAGCCACTGGCCCGCCTGCCTTTCCTCTCCCTGTCTGTGGACGTGTTCACGTCAGTAACGGTGCCGTTCGCAGGGCCGCAGTCAACGGCGTCCCAGCCGGTCAGAGCCGGTCAGACACAGACTGGGCTCCCCCGAGTTTCCTGGTCCCCCCCTCCCCTCTGCCACGGGGTCCGCAGTGGCCAGGGTCCGTGAGGGGCGTGCGCAGCAGGAATCACATTTGCTGCAGCTTGAGATGCGCCCTGTGGTCTAAGCGGGACCTCGGTGCTCTCAGCGCTCGGTCTCCCGTGCCGGGATGTGCCGCCGGCGGCAGACATGGGGAGCTCCGGGGGGGCTGCTGTCACCACCCCGTGCCCCCCGCGTGGGCTGCTGGGACCATCGTGGGCGGGGACGTGCTGGGCCACCAGGAGGTGCGTGTGAACTCCCACTGCCAGACGGCTCCCAGTTCTCTCTTCGTTTAATCACGAACGGGGTTTGCGTTTTGCCCGGTGTTTTCTGTCCGTCTGTGGAGACGGGGACGTGGGTCCGTGCCGTACTTTGCTGAGGGGGGTGTTGCATCAGCCAGTTTTCAACGGCGAACCACCCTTGCATTCCTGGGCAAACCCCGCTGGGTCACTGCATCAAGACACTGTGTGTGTGCGTGCGTGTGCGTGTGCGTGTGTGTGAGTGTGTGTGTGAGTGTGTGTCCGTGTGTGTGTGAGTATGCGTGTGAGTGTGTGTCTGTGTGTGAGTGTGTGTGTGAGTGTGTGTCTGTGTGTGTGAGTGTGTCTCTGTGTGTGTGTGCGTGTGTCTGTGTGTGAGTGTTTGCGCACATGTGTGTGTCCGTCTCTGTGTGTGTCCGTGTGTGTCTGTGTGTGTCTGTGTGTGTCTGTGTGTGTGTGTGTGTGTGCGCGCGCGTGTGTGTGTCTCTATACGTGTGAGTCTGAGGGTGTATCTGTGTGAGTGTGTGTGTGTGAGTGTGTGTGTGTGTGTGTGAGTGTGTGTGTCTGTGTGTGTGTATGTGTGTCTGTGTGTGAGTGTATGTGTGTGTGTGTGTGAGTGTGTGTCTCTGTGTGTGTGAGTGTGTGTGTCTGTGTGTGAGTGTGTGTCTGTGTGTGAGTGTGTGTCTGTGTGTGTGTGTGTGAGTGTGTGTTTGTGTGTGTGTGTGTCTGTGTGTGTGTGTGTCTGTGTGTGTGTCTGTGTGTGTGTGTGTCTGTGTGTGTGTCTGTGTGTGTCTGTGTGTGAGTATGAGTGTGTGTGTGTGAGTGTGTGTGTGTGAGTGTGTGTGTGTGTGTGTGTGTGTGTCTTTGGTGGCATTGACCCATCTCTGGTCTATTCGGTGTGAATGCAGCCGGTCCGGCTCCCGTACACCTGGCGCCTCCATCTCTTCACCGTGAGCGCCTGTGACCCTCTCGTGTCCCACGGACGGTTCCTGGGGTGTTCGCCCGGCGGGCTCTGCCTCACGCCCCCGGCCGGAGCCTCTGACGGTTCCCTTGGGCTCAGGTCTGCGATGTGGCTGCTGGCTCCTGTCTGCTCTGGTTTCTCTTTAGCAGCACGAGTTGGGGTGTCGTTCCTCCAGCCTCAGCCCCCCCCATTGGCTCTGGGGGTGCACCCTTCCCCTAGTCAGCTCACCCAGGCACCCCTCGTCCCGTCACAGCCGGCAACCAAGCGAGCAGCCGGTCGACGTTGCCCTTTCACATCAGTGTGTCTCTCTCTCCCTCTCCCTGGACTCCAACAACCAACTTTAAAAAATCTTTAAAAACAAACAAACCCTCCCCAAGTCAACAACAAAACCGCCGGTGCCGCTGTCACGCGTTCTGCTTCCTCGTGGGCGACGGCCTCGTCGTGTTATTTTCGCTTGAAACAGCCAGTCATCCTCTCACCTTTTAAACTTAAACACAGACAGACGGTCCTCTGGGCCTAACCGTGCCGTCGTCACGTGATCCCCTCCACACCGAGACATAAAACAGCGTCCGGGCCAGAGGCCCCTCCCGGGCCCTCGCCGCCCCCTCTTCCGCCCCCGCTGACGCCGGCCGCCCGGATCTGGTTTCTGTCCCTGCAGTGGAGGCGGACAGACAGCCTCCCTTTGAGCCAGGACGCGCCGGAGACCCGTCGGAGGTGTTGTGTGGATTCCCAGTGGATTCCCTGCTGCTGCTGAGCCCGTCCCTGCTGGGCCCTGCCCCGTTTGTGTGTTCGCCCGCTAAAGGGTGTTTGGCGGCTGAGCTTGCGGAGTTGGAATAAAGCTGCGCGGTGGCACCTGTGCCAGGGGTGGCACCCAGGTCAGCGTTCCCATTCCTGTAACAGGCGAGGAGCCAGCCTGCGGGTCCCCCGGGAGCGTGTGCTCAGCTGTGTCCGACCAGCCGCGCGGGCGTGCCGGCTGCCCCTGCTCCTGCCGACACTTGGCTTTGTCTTGTGATCCCGAAGCCGGATTGGGGTGGCAGTTTGTGGTGCTTCTGTCTTTCTGTCTGGTCTGACGGTGAACATCTTCCATGCCTGTTGTTTCCTTTTTCTGGTCAACGGCCTGCCTCGGCGAGTCTTTCCCCTTTCCTGTTGTTGAGTGTTGTGTGCTCTTTACATATTACAGCCCAAAGTCCTCGGTTGGATTTGTGACTTATAAACATTTCTTCCAGACTCCAGCTGTCTTTCTATTCTCTTTACAATGTCTTTTATAGTGTATGTGTGTTGTTGTTTTTTAATTTTGACGAACTTAAATGATCAGCTGTTTATCTTATAACTCATGTGTTGGTGTTGACTTTAGTTCTTTCAATAAGGTTGCAGAATTTTTTTCCCTGTGTTTGCTTCTAGATATTTTATGGCTTTGGTTCCGTTTAATCTATGTTTCATTTTGAGTTAATTTTTGTATAAGGTGTAAAGTACAGGCCAATGTTCTATTTTTTTTCATTGAAAAAAAAATTTTTTCTTTGTTAGGGAGGAAGGGAAAGGGAGAGAGAGAGAGAGAAACATTGGTGAGAGAGAATATGGATCGGCTGCCTCCTGCAAGCCCCTCACTGCGGACGGAGCCTGAAACCCAGGCATGTGCCCTGACTGGGGCTGAACTAGCAACCTCCTGGTTCATAGGCTGACGCTCACCACTGAGCAACACTGGCCGGCCAGGTTCCCTGGTGTTTATGCTGATGTCCCGCCTTCTGTGGGAGACGTTTAAAAATGTCTTTAAAAGCCTCTTCTGTTTGCCCACACGCTCGCCCTGTTCCGCATATTCTGTGTAGATTAGCGCTCCCATCTGGCATCCCTCTCCTGCTCAGAGCATCTCACGTGCCTGACCATCCCAGTGACGACGCGTGGTGGATTCTGGGAAAAGCGTTAAAGCGTCAGGGTGCCACCTTTACAATAATCTCCTGATGGAAGCATAATATTAATATAAGACCGGTTCACGTGCATCCAGCCGCCCTCGCCCCCGAAGGCCGTTTTTGCCGGAATGGAATCCTGGGTGACCGTCCTCTCTCATCTCCTGGCAGCAGCGTCTCTCAGGGGCGTTGGGGTCCCCCGTCTCTGTTCCCAGGAGTGTCTTCTTTTCAAGCGGCTGCCACCCTGGGGGTGATATGACTCCGTGCAGCCTTATTGAAAGAACTAACGTCAACACCAACACGTGAGTTTCACATGGGTGCCTGCTGTGCGGGGTTTGTGTGGCCCGTGGTCAGCGAACTCACACAGCCACAGAGCCCGATGTCAACAGCACAACAATGGATGTTTCTTTGGAGAGCCACATTTTTTAAACTTAAACTTCTTCTAATGTCACTCTTTCAACATAGACTCGCCCAGGCCGTGCTGTTTTGTGGAAGAGCTGCACTCAAGGGCCAAAGAGCCGCATGTGGCTCGAGAGCCGCGGTTTGCTGACCTCGGGCTTAGTCTTTTGGACACTGTGTCTTCGCCCTAGGCCGCCGCGGCCGGCACTTCCTCATGTGCAGCCTCTCAGCTGCCTCCTGCACACCTCCCACTGGGGATGTGCCCGCAACCACGGTACATGCCCTTGACCGGAATCGAACCAGGGACCCTTCAGTCCACAGGCCGACGCTCTGTCCGCTGAGCCACACTGGTTAGGGCTGTTTACATTTTTTAAAAATTCTCTTTGCCATGTCTCCATCTGTTTCTGACCAGCTTTCCTCCTCAGCTGATGGATGTTTCTCTCTCTCCTCTCTCTCTCCCTGCCTCGCCGTTCCACTCTCTCTAAAGTCAGTAAAAACATATTTAAATGGCTCCCCAGGACGCTCTGTCTCCGCGGTGTTGCTGGGGACGCACCGCCCAGGTTAAACCCTCCAGTACCTCCCCTTCACCCAGGGCAGTGTGGGCCTCGGCCAGCGCTGACCGGATCAGACATGGCACTGGGTCATCGTCTGTGTCGCTTTATCCTGCGTCACCTCCCGCCTCCGTCCTGTGACTCGGTCCTCCCGGCCCAGCGCCCAGCCGCTCGGCAGAGCGTCCTCCATGCGCGCGCCGGCTCCGCCCCATGCTCGGACGGGCGTGCCTCTCGCCTGGATCCTCGCGGTTTCCGTCTCCGTGTGCCGTGTGGGGAGGCACCCGACACCCGCTGCCTCCGATCGTTCCGAGCGGGCGTGACCTCGCCGCCGGGTAGAGTTACTGCCGTCCCTTTGGAGAAGCGCTGAGCCTCCCGCCGCGCCAGCGCTGCCGGCGGCCCTTCGGAGCAGCACGCCCCCCACCCCCATTTCTTAAAAAAAAAAAATATATATATGTATACATGTATTTATTTGTTAATCCTCACCCCAGGGTATTTTCCCTTTGGTTGCTAGAGTGGAAGAGAGCGGGAGAGACAGAGAGACTTCCGTGTGAGAGACACATCGATGGGCCACGGCCCAGGCCTGGGCGGAGCCTGCCGCCGAGGCATGTGCCTTGAGCAGAATCAAACCCGGGACCCTATGGCCTACAGGCCGACGCTCTATCCACTGAGCCACACCGGCCAGGGCCCCTACTCTTTCTTTTTTACTCCTTTATTTATTCTGTTAAGTACTTGGTGTTAATGTAGAGGTTTCTGTTCTAACGAGTGTCTCAAATTCGACAGAGTAGTCCCAGCCCGGACCTCCCGTCCCCAGCCCGGGGGGTGGGCTTGGAGTCAGGGTTCTGTGCAGGTCTACTCACTGCTGCTGGGGAGCCTGGTCCGTGCTCAGAGCATTTGAACACGGGGGCTGAGCGTCCACCTAGGAACCAGGGGCTCAGGGTTCGATTCCTAGTCAGGGCCCAGGGTTGTGGGTTTGATCCCCAGTGGGGGTGTGCAGGAGGCAGCCGGTCCATGATTCTCGCTCTCATCATTGATGTTTCTGTCTCTCTCTCTCTCTCCCTTCCTCTCTGAAATCAATAAAAATATATGTATATATTTTTAACAAAATAAAAGCAGACACGGATGTGTGTGCGGCAGAAGCCGATGTGGCCAAGCGCCTGCCCGTGGCCTTGGTGGGGAACGCGCTGGCCCGGCCACGGGACGGGTGCCGGGACGGTGGGGTTTGCGTCTCCCCCTTTTCTTCATGGAGACTCACTTGGGACCCGCCATCCTGTCCGAGCCCAGCCTCCGGCCGTCTTTCTCTCTTGCATACGCCTACACGCTGCCGCTCACTTCGCTTCTCTCTTTGAGGCCAGTGTTCTGTCCTGGGGTGTCGAGGTCCTGTAGCTCCATGTTTCGGGGGGGTGGGGGGTGTCCACCTCCCGGTGGCGGCACGGCGACTCTGCAGCAGGCGCCGGGTCTGACGGCTGCCCGCCCGCCTCGTCCCAGCAGCTGTGCCTGGGCCTCCCGAGCAGGGCCCTGGGCACCCCTGCGGCCCGTCTATCTCACCCCAGGGGCGAGGGGGGGGGGGCAGGGGGGCACAGAGCGGTGTTTGTACTCAGGTGTCTGGGTTCTGTTCCCACCTCCGAGCTCCTCCCTCTCCCCACCCACTCCCAGCGGTTCCCTCCGTCCCAGACAGGAGTCCTTCCTTGGGATCGACCCGGCCAGTCGTTGTTGTCTGGGGGCGGCTTGTAGCCACGGCCACGCTGTTCGCGAGCCCCAGATCTCAGAGACCGCCTCCTGTTTTCTCGGGAAAGTGTCATCCTTCCGTGTCTGAGGTTCAGGTCCGAGGTCCCGTTCTGTTGTCACCGGGCGAGGGGTGAGGCTGAGGCCGGGGCTCTGTGTGTGATGCCCGGTGACCAGGCGTGCCCTGCGTGGCGTGGCGTGTGCCCTCTGTCACAGACCGCCGAGCGTGTTCGTGTGCACGGCCCTGGTTCTGGGCCACTAGCTGCCTCCGTCCAGTGTTAGTCAGCACCTGTGCCCGCTGTTGGGAGCCCCCGCCCTGTCCTGTGCCTGCTGTTCGGAGCCCCCTGTCTGTGCCTGCTGTTCGGAGCCCCCGCCCTGTCCTGTGCCCGCTGTTTGGAGCCCCCTGTCTGTGCCCGCTGTTCGGAGCCCCGTGTCTGTGCCCGCTGTTCGGAGCCCCCGCCCTGTCCTGTGCCCGCTGTTCGGAGCCCCCTGTCTGTGCCCGCCGTTCGGAGCCCCCTGTCTGTGCCCGCTGTTCGGAGCCCCCGCCCTGTCCTGTGCCCGCTGTTCGGAGCCCCCTGTCTGTGCCCGCTGTTCGGAGCCCCCGCCCTGTCCTGTGCCCGCTGTTCGGAGCCCCCTGTCTGTGCCCGCTGTTCGGAGCCCCCGCCCTGTCCTGTGCCTGCTGTTCGGAGCCCCCGCCCTGTCCTGTGCCTGCTGTTCGGGGGCCCCCCTGTCCTGTCCCTGCTGTCCGGAGCCCCCGCCCTGTCCTGTGCCTGCTGTTCGGAGCCCCCGCCCTGTCCTGTGCCCGCCGTTCGGAGCCCCCGCCCTGTCCTGTGCCCGCTGTTCGGAGCCCCCTGTCTGTGCCTGCTGTTCGGAGCCCCCGCCCTGTCCTGTGCCCGCCGTTCGGAGCCCCCTGTCCTGTGCCCGCTGTTCGGAGCCCCCTGTCTGTGCCCGCTGTTCGGAGCCCCCTGTCTGTGCCCCCCGTTCGGAGCCCCCTGTCCTGTGCCCGCTGTTCGGAGCCCCCTGTCTGTGCCCGCTGTTCGGAGCCCCCTGTCTGTGCCTGCCGTTCGGAGCCCCCGCCCTGTCCTGTGCCCGCTGTTCGGAGCCCCCTGTCTGTGCCCGCTGTTCGGAGCCCCCGCCCTGTCCTGTGCCCGCCGTTCGGAGCCCCCTGTCTGTGCCCGCTGTTCGGAGCCCCCGCCCTGTCCTGTGCCCGCCGTTCGGAGCCCCCTGTCTGTGCCTGCTGTTCGGAGCCCCCGCCCTGTCCTGTGCCCGCCGTTCGGAGCCCCCTGTCTGTGCCTGCTGTTCGGAGCCCCCGCCCTGTCCTGTGCCCGCTGTTCGGAGCCCCCTGTCTGTGCCTGCTGTTCGGAGCCCCCTGTCCTGTGCCTGCTGTTCGGAGCCCCCTGTCTGTGCCTGCTGTTCGGAGCCCCCTGTCCTGTGCCCGCTGTTCGGAGCCCCCTGTCTGTGCCTGCTGTTCGGAGCCCCCGCCCTGTCCTGTGCCCGCCGTTCGGGGCCCCCTCTCCCGTGCCCCCTGTTCGGGGCCCCCGCCCTCCCCCGCGCCCGCTGTTCGGAGCCCCCGCCCTGTCCTGTGCCCGCTGTTCGGAGCCCCCGCCCTGTCCTGTGCCCGCTGTTCGGAGCCCCCGCCCTGTCCTGTGCCCGCTGTTCGGAGCCCCCGCCCTGTCCTGTGCCCGCTGTTCGGAGCCCCCGCCCTGTCCTGTGCCCGCTGTTCGGAGCCCCCTGTCCTGTGCCCGCTGTTCGGAGCCCCCGCCCTGTCCTGTGCCCGCCCTTCGGTGCCCCCTGTCTGTGCCTGCCGTTCGGAGCCCCCTGTCTGTGCCTGCTGTTCGGAGCCCCCGCCCTGTCCTGTGCCCGCTGTTCGGTGCCCCCTGAGTGTGCCCGCTGTTCGGAGCCCCCGCCCTGTCCTGTGCCTGCTGTTCGGAGCCCCCTGTCTGTGCCTGCCGTTCGGAGCCCCCGCCCTGTCCTGTGCCTGCCGTTCGGAGCCCCCGCCCTGTCCTGTGCCCGCTGTTCGGAGCCCCCTGTCTGTGCCCACTGTTCGGAGCTCCCGCACTGTCCTGTGCCCGCTGTTCGGAGCCCCCGCTCTGTCCTGTGCCTGCTGTTCGGAGCCCCCGCCCTGTCCTGTGCCCGCTGTTCGGAGCCCCCTGTCTGTGCCTGCTGTTCGGAGCCCCCTGTCCTGTGCCTGCTGTTCGGAGCCCCCTGTCTGTGCCCGCTGTTCGGAGCCCCCTGTCCTGTGCCCGCTGTTCGGAGCCCCCGCCCTGTCCTGTGCCCGCTGTTCGGAGCCCCCGCCCTGTCCTGTGCCCCCTGTTCGGAGCCCCCGCCCTGTCCTGTGCCCGCTGTTCGGGGCCCCCTGTCCTGTGCCCGCTGTTCGGGGCCCCCGCCCTGTCCTGTGCCCGCTGTTCGGGGCCCCCGCCCCGTCCTGTGGCCGCTGTTCGGAGCCCCCTGTCCTGTGCCCCCTGTCCGGGGCCCCCGCCCTGTCCTGTGCCCGCTGTCCGGAGCCCCCGCCCTGTCCTGTGCCCGCTGTTCGGAGCCCCCTGTCCTGTGCCCGCTGTTCGGAGCCCCCGCCCTGTCCTGTGCCCGCCGTTCGGAGCCCCCTGTCTGTGCCCGCCGTTCGGAGCCCCCTGTCTGTGCCTGCCGGTCGGCGCCCCCTGTCTGCGCCCGCTGTTCGGGGGCCCCTCTCCGTGCCTGCTGTTGGGAGCCCCCGCCCTGTCCTGTGCCTGCTGTTCGGAGCCCCCTGTCTGTGCCTGCTCTTCGGAGCCCCCGGCCTGTCCTGTGCCCGCTGTTCGGAGCCCCCTGTCTGTGCCCGCTGTTCGGAGCCCCCGCCCTGTCCTGTGCCTGCTGTTCGGAGCCCCCTGTCTGTGCCCGCCGTTCGGAGCCCCCTGTCTGTGCCCGCTGTTCGGAGCCCTCGCCCTGTCCTGTGCCCGCTGTTCGGAGCCCCCGCCCTGTCCTGTGCCCGCTGTTCGGAGCCCCCTGTCTGTGCCTGCTGTTCGGAGCCCCCGCCCTGTCCTGTGCCCGCTGTTCGGAGCCCCCTGTCCTGTGCCCGCTGTTCGGAGCCCCCGCCCTGTCCTGTGCCTGCTGTTCGGAGCCCCCTGTCTGTGCCCGCCGTTCGGAGCCCCCTGTCTGTGCCCGCTGTTCGGAGCCCCCTGTCTGTGCCCGCCGTTCGGAGCCCCCTGTCTGTGCCCGCCGTTCGGAGCCCCCTGTCTGTGCCCGCCGTTCGGAGCCCCCTGTCTGTGCCCGCTGTTCGGAGCCCCCGCCCTGTCCTGTGCCCGCTGTTCGGAGCCCCCGCCCTGTCCTGTGCCTGCTGTTCGGAGCCCCCGCCCTGTCCTGTGCCCGCTGTTCGGAGCCCCCGCCAGGGCTGGCTGCTGGTTGAAGTGGGGCCGGGGGTGGTGAAGGCCGCAGCCCCGCTCGGGAGCCGTCCTGGGGTGGCGGGGGCCCCGGGGTCCCTGCTCGGGGACCTCAGTGTCCTGGGCGGAGTCTCTGCAGCGGCCACGCCCCCGCCCACCAGGGGCTGCCCCGCCCTCCAGGCTGAGTGACCCGCCCAGAGGCCACAGGAGCACGGAGCCCTCTCGTCCGGGCACAGCTCCCCGTCCCGGAACCCGCTAACGGAGGAAGCGGGGCACCTCTCCAGGCGCCCCCTGGGGCTGGTATTTTTAGCCGTCGTGGCCCTGGCTCGTGCCCAGCAGGCATAGCGAGCTCTCGCCTGCTCTGGATCTGACTCCGGCTCCTGGGGCTGGGCTGGGGGGCGCGGGGCACGCGGCGTGCTGTTTAGAGAAAGCGCAGGACGGGCGGCGGCCCCGGCTCTGTAAACGCACGGGCGCCAGGCTGCCTGTCTGCCCGCCATGCCCACAGTGGCAGGGGAGGGGGAGGGAATGTTGTAAGATGCTGGGGGGTCCCTGCACCCCCAGTGCCACCGGGTGTGGAAGATTCTCTATTGCTCTCGGCTGATCCCCCCAAACCGGCTGTGTCCCCCCACATGCCTCCTGGGGAATGCCCCCCCGACTCCGCCCTCCTCTGTGCGGCTGAGGCCTGCTAACTGGGGGGCCGGGGGGTCCCTCTCTCCTGGAATCGGGCCGCAGCTGGACTGACGTCACGGACTGGCCGGTGCCCCCCTGCGAAGGGTCCGAGCCAAGGGCACAGGGGGCAGAGGGGGGCAGTGGCCTGGGCCCCTGGGGGGACTCGGGCAGCACCGGGCCTGGGGGGCTGGGCCCTCTGTAGTCTGTTTTGGCACCGCCCTGCTTGCCCCTGCCCCTCGTCTCCTGGCCCTTGGGCAGCAGTGGGCATGGTGGGTGCCCAGCACGTGCCCCGTAGACCTGCCTCCTGAGCCCCCACGTAGCCGCAGGCCCCATGTAGCCGCAGGCCTGCTGGCTCAGGGCCCCTGACCGCACCCTCTCCCTCCCGGGGGGTCTGTCAGGAACGCTCGCAGCTGCCGTCTGCCATTGTGGCTGGCGAGTGCTTAGCAGACACGATCGAGCAGCCTCTCGCCAGGCAGGGACGGTGCAGCCTCTGGGGGGCGCCACTCAGGGAGGGGCTGTGCCCCCTCCTGTGGGCCTCGCCCGAGCCTCTGCTGGTCGATGGACCCTCCCAGGAGCCCCGGGGCCTCGGCGACTCGTTCCGGGCACACGGCCGGGCGGGCGGGCGGGCACGCCGCCCCTCCCCCCTCGCCCACTTGTTCGTCTGGTCCTCTCTGCAGACGGCGGGGGACGCCGGCTGGGCGGGCAGGGAGGGTGCAGAGTCATGCTCCGGGGCCCTGACCGCGGTTCTGTGCCCGCAGTGCCCGAGAAGCCGGAGCCAGTGCCGCTGGAGAGCCGCTCCTGCGTCCTCATCCGCCGGGACCTGGTGGCCCTGCCCGCCAGCCTCATCAGCCAGATAGGGTACCGCTGCCACCCCAAGCTGTACTCGGAGGGCGACCCGGGCGAGAAGCTGGAGCTGGTGGCAGGTGAGGCCCTGGCCTGCGGCCGAGCCGGGCGGCTTCCCCTGAGCCACGAGCCACGTCCTCCGCGCCGTCCGTCTCTGGCCCTCTGGCGCCCCCTCAGAATGTGCACGGGGCCGGTCAGGGCGCTGGCCCATCTCACCCCCAGCTCTGCCTGGGCCGGCGCGGAGGGCGGGCGGCAGCCTCGACTGTGTCGCAGTTTAGGTCAAAGATTGAACCAGGAATGCAGTTTGGAATCCCCCCATCCAGACCCTGAGCCCGAGTGCCCCCCGGCCCCCATTGTGCCCCCCGGGCCCCATGGTGCTCCCCGACCCCCATGGTGCCCCCCCCGGCCCCCATGGTGCCCCCCGACCCCCATGGTGCCCCCCGACCCCCATGGTGCCCCCCCGGCCCCCATGGTGCCCCCCCGACCCCCATGGTGCCCCCCGACCCCCATGGTGCCCCCCGGCCCCCATGGTGCCCCCCGACCCCCATGGTGCCCCCCGACCCCCATGGAGCCCCCCGACCCCCATGGTGCCCCCCGACCCCCATGGAGCCCCCCGACCCCCATGGTGCCCCCCGACCCCCATGGTGCCCCCCGCCCCCATGGTGCCCCCCGACCCCCATGGTGCCCCCCCGGCCCCCATGGTGGCCCCCTGACCCCCATGATGCCCACTCGCCGTGTCTGCAGGGCCAGGCGTTGTGAGAAGATCAGAAGCCCATCAGGGCCATGTCTTTGTCAGAAAATTTATCTTTTCTTTTTTAAATTGATTTCAGAGAGGAAAGGAGAGGGAGAGAGAGAAACATCTACGATGAGAGAATCATGGATCAGCTGCCTCCTGCACGCCCCCCACTGGGGATTGGGCCTACAACCCGGGCTGTACCCTGGCCGGAATCGAACCCGGAACTTCCTTGTTCCCAGGTCGATGCTCATCCCCTGCGCCAGGCTCTCAGGCTGTCAGGCTATAAGGGGAGACGATGCTGAGGGCATGGCACCCTCCCTGGTGACACCAGCCCTGCTGGCCTCCGCCCTCACCCGCCTCCGTGTCTGCATCGCACAGGCCCAGCAGGGAGCTCCCCGAGGGAGGCTGGGCGGGCAGCTCAGGGACAGCCCCAGGGGTCAGGGCCCCGGGCCTGGCAGGTCCCACTCACAGAGCTCCGGAGGCCCACTGCCCCCTCCTGCCCCCCCCGCCCCTGCTGCCCCCCCTGCTGTGCCCGGGCGGCTCACCGGGTGTCTCTGCTGCCCTCCCCGCCCCCACTCTCCCCCTTCTCCTCCCCCCAATGTGCCCGGCGCGGCTCACCGGGTGTCTCTGCTGCCCTCCCCGCCCCCACTCTCCCCCTTCTCCTCCCCCCAATGTGCCCGGCGCGGCTCACCGGGTGTCTCTGCTGCCCTCCCCGCCCCCACTCTCCCCCTTCTCCTCCCCCAATGTGCCCGGCGCGGCTCACCCGGTGTCTCTGCTGCCCTCCCCCGCCCCCACTCTCCCCCTTCTCCTCCCCCAATGTGCCCGGCGCGGCTCACCCGGTGTCTCTGCTGCCCTCCCCCGCCCCCACTCTCCCCCTTCTCCTCCCCCCAATGTGCCCGGCGCGGCTCACTGAGTGCCTCCACAGGCTCCGGCGTCTGCATCACGCGGGGCCAGCTCATGAACTGCCACCTGTGCGCGGGCGTCAAGCACAAGGTGCTGCTGCGCCGGCTGCTCGCCACCTTCTTCGACAGGTGGGTCCGCCCGGAAGCTGGTCCCCGAGCCCCAGCCCCTCCCCCGCCCCCCTCTGACCTCACCCAGCACCCAGCACCCAGCACCCAGCAGGCGGGGGAGGTCCCCCCAGAGTGAGGAGCCACTGCCTCCCCCCAGGGTGCACCGAGCAGCCCTCCCCAAGGGCTTTCCTTCCTCCCGCCCACCGGGCCTGGTGCCCCCCCTCCCCCGTACCCCACCCCGGGGTGAGCACAGTCCGGGGAGGCCGGGCTTCTGAGCCGCCCGGCGTGAGGCAAAGGCCAGCGTGTCCCGGCCTCACCGCCCCCTCCCTCCTCCTCCTCCAGGAACACGCTGGCCAACAGCTGTGGCACCGGCATCCGCTCGTCCACCAGCGACCCCAGCCGCAAGCCGCTGGACAGCCGGGTCCTCAACGCCGTGAAACGTGAGGCCCGGGGGGGGGGGGGGCGGGTGGAGGGATGGGGAGATGGGGGGATGGGGGAACGGGGGGATGGGGGAATGGGGGAACGAGGGGATAGGGGCCCCGGGGGGGACCGGGGGGCTGGGGGAATGGGGGAATGGGGGAACGGGGAGATGGGGGGATGGGGGAACGAGGGGATGGGGGCCCCAGGGGGGACCGGGGGGCTGGGGAATGGGGGGATGGGGGAACGGGGGGATGGGGAACGGGGGATGGGGGAACGGGGGGATGGGGGGATGGGGGAACGAGGGAATGGGGGCCCCGGGGGGGACCGGGGGACTGGGGAATGGGGGGCTGGGGGAACGGGGGGCTGGGGGAACGGGGGGCTGGGGGAACGGGGGGGATGGGGGAATGGGGGAATGAGGGGATGGGGGAATGAGGGGATGGGTGGCCGGGTGCTGGGGTGAGGGGAGCCGGGGGGTGGGGAGATGGGGGGCCGGAGGATGGGGGGCCTGGGGGGGAACAAGGGGATGGGGGGCCGGGGGGATGGGGGGCCTGGGGAGTAGCCACCCGGGTCTGCTGGGGTCGGGGTCGGGGGGGAGGAAGGATGGCTCTCGGGGGCTCAGCTCCCAGGAGCCGGTGCCCATGTGTGAGGAGTGTGGCCGTGGTACGATTCAGCACGTGAAATGGATCTGGCGTTCCGTTTTAAACAAAATGCGTTCCTGACACGGCGTCTATTTTGAGCCTCTGCCATCTGCTCGGCGGCTCTGCCTCCCACTCCCGGGGGCGTGGGGTGAGGCGTGGGGTGAGGCCAGCCGCGGTGGCAGACGCCGGCCCCCCGCCCCCCCATCTGGGGAGAAGCCAGCGGTGCCGGGCGGCCACGGCCAGCGTGCGGCCTCCCGCGGCCGCAGGTGCAGACAGCCAGTTTCCCGCTTAAACAACATCTGTTGTTTCAGAGCTGTGGTCGGCAAACTTGCTCTCGAGCCACATGCGGCTCTTTGGCCCCTTGAGTGTGGCTCTTCCACAAAACACGTGCGGGTGCGCACGGACAGTGTGATGGAAACTTGGTGGCCCATGGGCAGAAGTCGGTGTTCGGCTCTCCAAAGAAATTTCAGTTGTTGTGCTGTGGATATTTGGTTCTGTTGACAGACGAACTGCCGACCACCATTTTAGAGCACAAAGGGGGCTGTGCTGTCGGCTCAGTGTGGGTGCAGTGGCCCCCGGGCAGGGGCAGGGGCAGGCGGGCGGCTCGGAGTCCGAGAGCAGCAGCCCCTCACACCTTCCCCCCCGCCCCCGTCCCTCCAGTGAGGGCGGACGGGGTGTCCCTGCCCCTGACCACTATGGTTGGGGGGGGTCCTCTGTGCACCGTGCCCCCCCAGGGGGGCAGGCGGCCAGAGTGAGTGCTGAGGGGGGGCACTCAGGGGCCGGCCTGCAGGTGGGGGGCCTGCTTGGTGAGGCAGGAGCCGGGCTGGGGCGGAGCGCGGACCCCGTGCTGTGCTCTGAGCCGTGGGGGAGCCCCGCGCTGAGGCTGTGGGAGCGGGGGGGGCAGTGAGCACGGGCCGAGCGCGGCAGGTGGCGGGGCGCCCGGGCAGCAGGGAGGGGGTCAGAGGGCACGGGGAGGGGCGGCGAGGAGGGGCCCCCGCAGCGGGGTGCTCGAGGCTGCGGTGTCCCCTGTGCAGTTCGGCTGCTGGTTTTGGGGGGGAAACGGGGCTCCTGGCAGCCCCTCACGCCCCCCATTCCGTCCCGGCCCCCCAGTGTACTGCCAGAACTTCGCGCCCAGCTTCAAGGAGAGCGAGATGAACGTGATCGCGGCCGACATGTGCACCAACGCCCGCCGCGTCCGCAAGCGCTGGCTGCCCAAGATCAAGTCCATGCTGCCCGAGGGCGTGGAGATGTACCGCTCGGTCATGGGTGCCTCGGCCGCCGGCGTGGCCCTGGACCCCGAGTTCCCGGCCGCCGCCGCCGCCGCCGCCGCCCAGGTGTTCGAGCAGCGGCTGTACGCCGAGCGGCGGGGCGACGCGGCCGCCCTCGTGGCCCTGAGGACTGACGCCGTGAACGCCGCCGCCGACCTGGCCGCCCCCGCCAACCCCCCCTTCGAGGCCGGGGAGGAGGCCGAGGGGGCCGGCTCCGTCATCCAGGAGGTGGCCGCGCCCGAGCCGCTGCCCGCCGACAGGCAGAGCCCCCCGCGGCCCTTCGAGCAGGGCGGCCCGGGCTCCCGGCCCCCCACGCCCGCGGCCCGCCGGCCGGACGGCGCCTACGCGGGGACCCTGTAGGGCCGGCCGGCCTCCTAGCTGCTTGCATGCGTTACTAATACAACCAATGTGATCGAGCCACTCACCCACCGAACGGCCGTTGCCTGAAAACAATGTGATTCCTATCCTGCTTGTATTTAAGGTTCATGAAGGAGACGGGGCACCCGGACTGTGAGCCAGGAGGCCCCTGGGTGCTCGAGCTCGGTCTCCACGTGTAGCTTCTCCCCTTCTGGACGGAACGGGCGCGCGGGCCCCGGTGCCCGGCCCGAGCCCCACCCCTCCCTGCCCCTCTCCAGGGCGAAGCCAGGGACCCGCCCGCCCGCCCCCTGTGGCCTAACCCCTGCTGTTTCCTTCCTCCTGCACCGGGGCCAGGCGGCCGGTCCGTGTGCGTGTGCGTGTGCGTGTGCGTGTGGGAGGGTGACCAGCCGTGATGGGCCTTGCTGTCCCGGGACAGGAGAAAGGGCTCCTGGCTGGACCTGGGCTCCGCCCCCACGGCCCCCCTCCCCCTCGCACCGGGGCCCCCTCTCCCGGCTCCGGCCAGGCTGCCCGCTGGCCTGTGGGGCCTGGCCGCCCCCCGGTGCCCAGCACTCGACCGTGTTAGGATTCTGTGTGTGTGTTTGGGTCTGAACTCAGCTCCTCTGTGCACGACCTGGAACCTTTCAGACCCAAAGAGCGAATGGTGAGGGCGGACGGGGTGTCCCTGTCCCCGACCACTGTGGTTGGGGGTGGGTCCTCTGTGCACCGTGCCCCCCCCACAGGCCACACTGGGGGCAGCCGGCCCCCGGACGGGCAGCCAGAGTGAGTGCTGAGGGGGGGCACTCAGGGGCCGGCCTGCAGGTGGGGGGCCTGCTTGGTGAGGCAGGAGCCGGGCGGGGGCGGAGCGGGGCCCCCCGTGCTGTGCTCTGACCCGTGGGGGTGCCCCACGCCGAGGCTGCGGGGGGCGGGGGCGCCAGTGAGCACAGGCCGAGCGCGGCAGGTGGCAGGGCACCGGGGCAGCAGGGAGGGGCGGCGAGGAGGGGCCCCCGGAGCGGGGTGCTCGAGGCTGCGGTGTCCCCTGTGCAGTTCGGCTGCTGGTTTTGGGGGAGGAATGGGGCTCCACCTCCCCAGCCCCCCACCCCCTGTGACTCAGGACCCACAAAGCCGAGCCACATGGGGTCCCAAGGTGGGGCAGCCTGGGGCGGGGTGGGGGCTTCTTCCCAGGCTGCGCGGAGCCTCCTGCCCCCCAACCCCCAACCCCCCACCTGTGCCTGGCCTCCAGAGAGATCTGACAGCTTCCGGAAGGGGTGGAGACTGGGGGGGCAGGACCCTGGGTGGGAGGGACCCGAGCTGAGCTCAGTCCCTCCACCGCTGTCCCTGCCGGGGTCCTGTGCCCAAAGGGGCTGCGTCTCTGGGCTTCAGACCAGCCGCCTGGCCTCGCGCCCCCCCACCCCGGCCCATGAGGGACCAGACGTGCGTCCTCCTGGGAGTGAGAGGAGGCGTGCCCTCAGCACCCCCAGGTGACGGGGGCCCTGCAGGTGGTGGTGGGTGAGGCTGACCCCCCATCTCCCCGCGGAGTTTCCTTGATTTGCTCCCCCACCCAAATTTGCACTTTAATTTGACGCCCCCTGGGGACCTCGGGGCCCCGTCCCGGCTGCGAACGGATGGAGGCTCCCTCTGTCCCTCTCTCCTCCACCCCAGAGCGGGCACGGGCCCGCCCGGGGCCAGGAAGGGAGGGTGCTCGGCCGGCCAGCGTGGCCGCACGGAGAAGGCCGGGCCGAGGCTCAGGCCAGCACAATGTCCCGTGGCCTCCGCCCCCAATGGCTGACCGTCGCCGTCCGCCCTGTGGCTCCGGGGGGCGGGGAGGGGGAAAGGCCGAGCGCAGGTGAAACTTGAATCGTTCAATGTGAATGGGCCTGAGCTCCCGGCCCTGAGGGCCAGGCCGGCGTTTTGCACTAAGTGCCCGCGTGGGCGTGGGCGTGGGCGTGGGCCCGGCGTGTGGTGGGCGGCGTGGCTGATGATTGTATGCGCTGGCGCCCGGCCGGGCGTCCCTGGGGGCGGCGCGGCCTGGCCCGTGGCCTTCCAGAGTGCCTTAGCACCTTCCCTCTCCCCTCACCCGCCCCTTCCTCTGTTTACACGACTCATTCCCGCCTCGCCGGCCACCCTCGCCCCACGCCCTCACCCCACGCCCCGTGGACGGGAGACAAGCCACTCAGCGTCTGTGAGAAGCTGCACCTTCCCCCGAGCTTGACTGTTAGCGACACGCACCCACACGCATCTGTCACGGAGCGAGGCACCCGGGGAGGGGCGGGCACCCACGGGTGTGGCTGACGTGGCGGCCACGGGCCCGGGGTCCGGCCGCGCCCGCCTCCGCAGGGGGCGGCCAGGGTGGCGGAGGGCGAGGGTCCCTGGCCCCGGTGGGACCAGCGGCGGGACGGATACTGTGAGCGGCGGGGCCCCGGCCATGCCCGGTGGCCTCGGTACTTGAATTCTGTCTTGTTTTCTGCACTGTGTCTGGCCTCGGCCAGAGTTCTCTGTGGTCACTAACTGTGCATTGGATCCTGTTGTCTTACTGCCTGACCGGACGCGGACGCGAGGCCGGGAGAGCCCTCAGGGTGGACCCACAGCCCCTCCCGGCCTCCGGGCGGGGGCCCAGCAGTGGGGGACCCTGCAGTGGGGACCGGGCAGGCAGGGCTCCTGAGCCTCGGGTGTGTTTGTGTTGAGAGCGGGAGGGAAGACGGGATGGGGGACTGGGGTCCCCAGGTGAGGGACTCGGGGATGCGGCCCTGGCCTGTCCCCCTCGGCAGCAGCACTGGCCCAGGGCCGGCCTCCCCAGCAGTGGCTGCTCGATTCCCCTCCGACGGGTGATCTTTATGGCAATACTTTGCCGTAGGAAAAGGCCGATGGCCCAAAACCACCTGGAAACTCGGAGAGAGCCTGTTGCCTCGGCCGCAGTAACCCCGCAGAACGGGGCGCTGAGGTGCCCTGAGCTTTAGCTGCTGCTGCCGGGCCCGGCACCGGCGGCCCCACCCAGCACCCCCGCCCGGCACCCCCACCCGGCACCCCCACGAGGCACCCCAGGACTGAGACCCTGAGGGCCAGTGCGAGCTGTTTCTATCGTGGCGAAGGTTTTGGGTTGTTGTTTGTTTGTTTGTTGTGTTTCTTTGGGGGAAAAAACCTGGAAAGGAAAATTACGCAGAATCTAAAGGTTCGGATTGGACCACCTGCTCGAATTCCGATCGGTCGCTTCCCTGTTCGCGTTTTGCACATGACTGTACTTTCTACGTCCACAGAAGCCAAAACTCGCAATACTGTTCTCACCAGAGAAGAGAGCGGAGTGTAGAGTCGGACGGATGTTGTTGACTTGAACCTTCGGACGATCCGGGAGCCCTGGCCGTAGGCCGGTGCGGGCCGGGCCGCCGCCGCCGCGACTGTTACAACCACAAACCAAACACGCACGCCTGAGCCGGGGGCCGGCTCCACGCATGCACACGGCGCCGGGCCTCACCCCCCGCCTTTTTTTTTTTTTCTTTTTTTCCTTTTTTTTGGCTTTTTTCTGTCTTTGAAGGAGGAGGAAGCCTCGGGTGTCTGTCGCTGGGCCCGGCTCCGGCTGTCGCTTCCTCGCCACGGCTGACGCTGTTCCAATGACTCGGCCCCGAGACGCCCGCCGGGCCACACCGCCCTCCTCCCGGCTCCCGGCTCCCGGCTCCCGGCGTGCTCAGAGCCACTCCGTGTGTGGGTGTCCGTCACGGACAGATGGAGGACACGCCCGGTCGTTGTAAAGCGCTTTGTAAAGTTCACATTTACAGAATAATAAAGTCAGTTCAAACCCGGTGGCCTGGGCCGTGCTTGGACCAGAGGGTCGGGGGGGCACTGAGAAGCCAGGGAGGGGGCTGGGCTGTTCGGGCAGAGTGACTGCTGTGCCGGGCTGCCCTCAGGCCCCGGGGGAAAGCTCGCTGCCCACGGCCCGCCCCTGGCCCCGCTCTCCCTCCCCCCACAGTGTCTCCTGAGGGAGGGGCTGCTGGGCAGGATGGCCTGGGGTCCGGGCCTGGCTGAGGGCCTCCCTGTCTTCCTTGTTCTAAACCACGGAGGGCATTTCCCATAAACTGTTAGGGGGAGTGGAAGTGGGAGGGGAAGACGGGGAGAAACACCGATGGGAGAGCGACACATCGATGGGTTGCTCCTACAAGCGCCCCCACCAGGGCCCAGGCCGGGGAGGAGCCTGCCGCTGAGGTGCGTTCCCTTGACCGCCCTTCGGTCTGCAGGCCAACGCTCTATCCACTGAGCAACACTGGCCAGGGCTCATTTCCTTCTTGTGTGCCACCTGGGAGAGCCACCTCAGCCTGCTCCCCTGCCAGCCTCCCATGCCCCCTCCTGGGCCCGGCCTGCCCCCGGTGGATTGAGGAGGAACTGCAGGTGGGCGAGGAGGCTCCACCTCCCAGCTGCCTGGGGAGTGTCCGTCCTCCCTGCAGGGGGATGGCGTTCTGGGGTTCAGGCCTGGCCCCTCTTCTCTGCCGGAGCCATGGGACCTGCTTGGGCTCTCGGGCCCGGCGGCCAGGCCCGGCATTGGGGCGTTCGGTGGGTGTGGTCGCTGGCCCTGTGTTTGCCTCCCGCAGCGGGCATCTGGGCGGGGGGGCTCCCTGCCCCGGGAGGGTCTGGTCCAGAGTGGCCACCCCACCGGGTCTCCCCCCTTTCTCAGGCCTCGCACCCCCCAGTCTGCGAGCTGGGGCTCACTGTTTGCTTGTTTCTGGGGCGCTGCCTTGTGGGGGTCTCCCCAGGGGGGAGGTCCCCAGGGCGCACGAAGCAGGAGCAGGAGGGAAGGGGTGGACACGGCCAGGAGAAGGGCCCTCGCTGGGGACTCGCATCAGCGGGTGCTGGTCTGGGCGTCCTGAGCCAGCTCTCCCTCCCCCAGGGGGCCGAGGAGGCCTGTCCCTTCCCCCCCCCTCCCCTCTCCCCCATCCGCTCAGCGTGCAGGCCCCTCCCCTCAAGCCTTGAGGCTGGTGGGCGGGTGGGTTCAGGTCACCCACCTGGGCTGGTGGAGACACCAGCCTGTGGCCGTGGACAGTCAGGAGAGCCCCAAACCCCACAAGCCCCCCCAGGCCAGCTCGGCCCCCCAGGCCAGGCCAGCTGAAGCCCCGGGGTGTGTGTGTGTGTGGGGGGAGGGCAGGTATATGAGGGCGTCGGGTGGAACCCAGGCCCCGCCCCGTGCTCGAAGCCCTCGGCCCGAGCCTCAGCGGCCTTCCCCCCCTGCAGCCTCGGAGGACACTGGCCGCAGCTTCAGAACCGCCCTGGTCCTCGTCCTCGAGCCACAGTCCCCCCTCCTCCCTACCCTTCACCCTCCCCAGCCTCCCCTCCCCAGCCTCCCCTCCCTCAGCCTCCCCTCCCTCAGCCTCCCCTCCCTCAGCCTCCCCTCCCTCAGCCTCCCCTCCCCAGTCCCCCCTCCCCAGTCCCCCTTCCTCTCCCCCAGTGCCCCCTCCCCAGTCCCCCCTCCCCAGTCCTCCCTCCTCTCCCCAGCCTCCCCTCCCCCAGTCCCCCCTCCCCAGTCCCCCTTCCTCTCCCCCAGTCCCTCCTCCCCAATCCCCCCTTCCCAGTCCCCCCTCCCCTCCCCCAGTCCCCCCTCCTCCCTACCCTTCGCCCTCCCCAGCCTTCCCTCCCCCAGTCCCCCTTCCTCTCCCCCAGTCCCCCCTCCTCCCTACCCTTCACCCGCCCCCAGCCACCCCTCCCCAGCCTCCCCTCCCCAGTCTCCCCTCCCCAGTCCCCCCTCCCCAGTCCCCCCTCTCCAGTCCCCATCCCCCAGCCTCCCCTCCCTGGCCTCCCCCCTCCCCAGCCTCCCCTCCCCCAGCCTCCTCTCCCCAGCCTCCCCTCCCCCAGGCTCCCCTCCCCAGTCCCCCCTCTCCAGTCCCCCTCCCCCAGCCTCCCCTCCCCAGTCCCCCCCCAGCCTCCCCTCCCCAACCTCCCCTCTCCAGCCTCCCCTCCCCAGCCTCCCCTCCCCCAGGCTCCCCTGCCAGTCCCCTCCAGTCCCCCCTCTCCAGCCTCCCCTCCCCCAGTCCTCCCTCCCCAGTCCCCCCTCCTCCCTACCCTTCGCCCTCCCCAGCCTTCCCTCCCCCAGTCCCACCTCCCCGGTCCCCCCTGCTCTCCCCAGTCCCCCTTCCCAGTCCTCCCTCATCTCCCCAGCCTCCCCTCCCCCAGCCTCCCCTCCCCAACCTCCCCTCCCCAGTCCCCCCTCTCCAGCCTCCCCTCCCCCAGCCTCCCCTCCCCAGTCCCCCCCCAGCCTCCCCTCCCCAACCTCCCCTCTCCAGTCCCCCCTCTCCAGCCTCCCCTCCCCCAGCCTCCCTTCCCCAGTCCCCCCCAGCCTCCCCTCCCCAACATCCCCTCCCCAGTCCCCCCTCTCCAGCCCCCCTCCCCCAGCCTCCCCTCCCCAGTCCCCCCCAGCCTCCCCTCCCCAACCTCCCCTCTCCAGTCCCCCCTCTCCAGCCTCCCCTCCCCCAGCCTCCCCTCCCCAGTCCCCCCCCAGCCTCCCCTCCCCAACCTCCCCTCTCCAGTCCCCCCTCTCCAGCCTCCCCTCCCCCAGCCTCCCTTCCCCAGTCCCCCCCCAGCCTCCCCTCCCCAACCTCCCCTCCCCAGTCCCCCCTCTCCAGTCCCCCTCCCCCAGCCTCCCCTCCCCAGTCCCCCCCCAGCCTCCCCTCCCCAACCTCCCCTCTCCAGTCCCCCCTCTCCAGCCTCCCCTCACCCAGCCTCCCCTCCCCAGTCCCCCCCCCAGGTTCCCCTCCCCAGTCCCCCCCAGTACCCCCTCTCCAGCCTCCCCTCCCCCAGCCTCCCCTCCCCAGTCCCCCCCCAGTCTCCCCTCCCCAGTCCCCCTCCCCCAGCCTCCCCTCCCCAGTCCCCCCTCTCCAGCCTCCCCTCCCCCAGCCTCCCCTCCCCAGTCCCCCCCCCAGCCTCCCCTCTCCAGTCCCCCCCAGCCCTCTGTGCTGCCCGGCAGGAAGTGCTGAGCCAGCAGGACCCAGAGCCTCTGTCCTCCCTCCGGGCCTTGGTGTGGCGGCCCCCCCTTTGCCCCCTTGTGGGGTGAAGACGAACGCCCCGCTCCCCACCGGAGGGCTGTGGGTCAGGGCGGGATGGGGAGGCCGGATGGGGACCCCCAATTTGGAGGCACTGGGGGGCCGACAGGTCCTCCGGGCTCGGGCCCGGGCTGCAGGGTCCCGGGCGGCGGAGGAGCGGGTGCAGGTGCCGGGCCTGTCTCCGCCGTCCACCCCGGGAAGGGCGGCCTTGCTCTGGACCCAAGGGACCCCAAGGCGGGGACCCCGATGTCACATGGGGGGAGGGCCTCTGAGCGGAGCGGGTCGGCTCCAGGCGGCGGGCTGGGCAGAGCCGACCTCGGGGACCCGCTCCCAAACGCACAGACGGGCGAGCCAGCGCCCAGGCCCCGCTGAGGCCCAGGGGGGTGGGGGGGTATGGACGGATGGGGACGCGAGTCCCCTCCCGCTGCCTTCGGGCAGGGAGGCCCCCAGAGGGTGGGGGGGTAGGGACAGATCAAACGAGAGCCCCCCTCCCGCTGCCTTCGGGCAGGGAGGCCCCTGGGGGGTGGGGTGGTACGGAGGGACCCCCTCCCGCTGCCTTCGGGCACGGAGGCCCGCGCCGCTGGCTCCGGCTCACAGGGTCTTCCCGGAACAGGGGCCTCGCTGGGAAACCAATCTGATTAGAGAGCCGCCACCACCCTGAGCGCCGGCCGGGCGCACACAACCCTGGGAGCTTTCCGAGGGGACGCCTGCGGGGAGGGGCTCCCGGGCGCGGGCCCAGGAGGGAGAGGCAGGCCCCCCACAGCCCCCCCCCCCCGGGTGGTGCAGGAGGGGGCGGGTCAGGGGGTGAGGCAGACTCTGCCATTCTTCCCTGCCCGGCCTTGGCGCCTGCTGAGCTCCTAGGCCTCAGTTTTCTTCTCCACAGAATGGGGTCATGGGGGCCGCCCCCTGGGATTTGGGGTGCGCAGCTGGCGCCTGCGGGCGGCTGACACCCAGCAGGTGGCCCTGCACCGAGAGAATCCGGGAAAGCTGGGGCCGCAGCCCATGACGCCGAGGTGAGGAGGTGGGCGGAGACAGGCCCTGTGGAGGGGAGACCCTGGCCGGCTCCTCTTCCGCGAACGAGCAGCCGTCCTGCCTCGACGCTGCGGAAGGAGGGTCACGTCCCGTCCCCCTGGGAGCAGGATGGGGTGAGTGGACCACGGGCCTCACCCGCACGCAGAGGCTGGCTCTGCTCCTGCTGCCTCCTCCCCGGTCCTCCGGCAGAGCCTGGGCCGGGCCCGGGGCGGGGAGGGCTCCTGGGTGGGCCTGGCACCTGCAGGAGAAGCGCCCGGGGCCCAGGGTGGGGGTGGGGGCCCGCAGGCCCCATGATGCGTGGGGCGCCCTGGCCGTGTCCAGTGCGGGAAGAGCTGGGGCTGAGGTCAGGGGTCAGGGAAAGGGCCTGCCAGGGCCCCGGGTGGGCGCTGAGGGCGTCTGGGCAGGGACCGGCCTCGGAGCCGGCCCGGCTCTGCACGGCCGGAGCGGCCCCTCTCCCTCGGCTCCTCCGGCTCTGGGTGCCCGGCGCCCCGAGGACCCTGGGGGCGTCGCCCGGCCCGTCTCCTGCGGGCGGAGTCACGTGCCCACGCGTTTGTTCTGAGAGGGAGCAGATGGTGGCGCAGTGGCACTTCACTGAGGATTCCACACGCACATTAAATTTAGATTTAATAAGACAGCGCCACACCCGCTCCTCACGAGTGAGGTCCGATCCCCCCGCGGTCCGCCAGCTCAGCTCCGCCCTAGGCTGCCCGCCGCGGGGTGGGGTTGGGGGAAGGATCTCGGTGTCCGGGGCCCTCAGCGCAGGGCGCACAGCAGCTCTGGGGGGTGGAGAGGGCCCCACACGGGCCATCCTGGCTGACGCCACGGCTTCCCTCAGGGCCGCTGCCGGCCCAGCTGGTGGGTCAGGACTCCAGGCTCTTTCTCTCCCTCCACTGCCCCTCCACCCCCCACACACACTGTGCACCCCCTCCAGCCCCTCGGAGCCTCCGGCTCTCCCGGAGGCGCCCCGGCTGTGCTCCCACCGGCACGGGGTGGGGGCGGGGCTGGGCTTGCACACACACTGCGCTCGCTCGCTGTGGGGAGGGGCGGGCAGCGAGCACCACCACGCCGAGTGAGGGGCGTCCACGGAGCAGCGCCAGGCAGACACGGGCCAGGACGCGTCTGCCCACACGTCTTCGCAGGCCAGGGCGCCCGGGGCAACCCAGCCTGGCAGCCAAACCCCTCAGAGGGCCCAGGGTGACCCCTGACCTGCCCAGGGCCCCTGCACCGCCCCGGAGCGGGGAGGGAGGGGAGACCCCCGGGCCGGGCGGGGAGGGGAGCTCGGCCGCTGCTCTCTTCTCCGCTCCCGGCTGTCTGACGGGGAAGCTGTCGCCCACAGTCGGCAAACACCCTTCCCGCTCCGCCGCCGCCGCCTGCCAAGTGCCTCCACCAGCCTGGCTCTGGGGCCTCCGCAAGCTGCCGCGCTGGCAAGGCTCCTGAGGGCCCCACGAGCGGCTGGAGGGCTGTCCCCACACGCCCCCGCCTGCCCAGCCTCTCGCCCCGAACTCTGCAGCCCCCAGGGCCCGGGCATCCAGGAGGGGTGGGGACCCCGCACTCCCCTCGGCGCTGGCAGGAAGCTTTGGAGGAACCACGGACCTGGAGCACTGGGGAGCACTGGGGGGCACTGAGGGGCCCCGGGAGGGAGCACTGAGGAGCTGGAGCACTGGGGGGCACTGAGGAGCACTGAGGGGCCCCAGGAGGGAGCACTGAGGAGCTGGAGCACTGGGGAGCACTGGGGGGCACTGAGGGGCCCCGGGAGGGAGCACTGAGGAGCTGGAGCACTGGGGGGCACTGAGGAGCACTGAGGGGCCCCAGGAGGGAGCACTGAGGAGCTGGAGCACTGGGGAGCTAGAGCATTGGGGAGCACTGAGAGGCCTCAGGAGGGAGCACTGTGGTGCTGGAGCACTGGGGAGCACTGAGGGGCCCCAGGAGGGAGCACTAGGGCGCTGGAGCACTGGGGAGCACTGGGGAGCATTGAGGGACCCCAGGAGGGAGCAGTGTCTCAGCCTGGGGGCCAGGCCATCTCATGAGGCCAGCACGGGGCTCTGCCCGAATGCCATACCCCGGTCGGCCCCGGGTCCTGGCCCCTGGTGGCTGTTGGGGTCACAAACCCCTTTAGGAAGGGCGTCAGCACCACGGGTTGGTTGGTCCCTTGGGCATGAGGTTCTGACTCAGTCTGGCCCAGTCCGGCCCTGGTGCCTGGAACCCCCACCCCCAGGCTGCTCCCCGGCCTGGCCCTCAGGGCTGCACAACTTAAAACGGACACTTATGCCTTCTTGACTCAGGCCTCATAGTAAGTGTCTCTTCCCAATTATTGTCAGAGTGATTTGTTCTCTGGCAAAAAAGCTCAACCTGCTTCAGGCAGGGGCCTGAGGGAGGCCCGAGGGGGGACACGAGAGGGGGGACCCCCTGCCTGGCCTCCTTTGCAGACTCCCGAGGGCTGGGAGGTGCCCCTGACCTTTCTGCGTTGTGGGGGCTGCCAGGCAGGTGGGCAGCCTGGACCCTGGGCTGGCCGCAGGCTCAGGCCTCGGTGACACAATGTGGGTGGTTCCTGGGTGCTGTGCCCCCCACATGTGCACACACATGCACACACACATGCACACACATGCCCATGGCACATTAGATCCCTGGCTGCCACAGGGGGTGCAGCAAGCGACCCCCTATCCTCTGTGGCCTCCAGCGAGGCTCCCCTGAGCTGAGACAGGCCCAGCCTCACACCTATAACTTTAGATTAAAAAGCCACGTGTGTTTATGCATCCCCCGCCCCCGCTCCGCGCTCAGCCCATAAAGATGATATTATGGTACAAGCCATTATGCGCAGAGCTGACTATATATACATTTCTAAATGGCTCGGCAAACAGCAGCCTACTTACGGGCAGGGCCGGGGAGCCGGTTCATTTGGGGTAACAAATGGCCCTTGATTTGATTTTAAATGCAATGACAGCCGGATTTATTTCTTATTTAATCACTTCCCCGCGCGGCTGCCAGCGGCGGCACTGAACGGCGCGGCCGATCGGCGCGGCGCGAGGCGGAGCGTAGATTATGTTTATGGGCCGGCGAGCGCGCCGTGCGGGCGCGGACCGAATGGCGCTTTTGTCATCTGTACGGCCGCTTATATCACTCCTCTCCCCGCGCCGGCGTCCGCAATCAACGCACGGCGGTGCTTCTCTCTGCATCACAGACCAGCCACCTGGTTCTGTGTTAAATATTGTTATTGGTCCCCGGCGTCCGCGGCCCTCAGGGGATGTAGAGGCCGCACGGGGCTCCGTCCAGGGGCTCCGTCTGTGGGCTCCGTCCACATGGCTCCATCCAGGGGCTCCGTCCAGGGGCTCCATCCACATGGCTCCGTCCAGGGGCTCCGTCCACCGGGCTCCGTCCGCGGGCTCCGTCCTCGTGGCTCCATCCACATGGCTCCGTCCACGGGCTCCGTCCACGGGCTCCGTCCACGGCCTCCGTCCTCGTGGCTCCGTCCACATGGCTCCATCCACATGGCTCCGTCCACGGGCTCCGTCCACAGGCTCCGTCCTCGTGGCTCCGTCCGCGGGCTCCGTTCAGGGGCTCCGTCCGCGGGCTCCATCCGCGGGGTCCGTCCACAGGGCTCCGTCGGCGGGCTCCGTCCAGGGGCTCCGTCCAGGGGCTCTGTCCACCGGGCTCCGTCCACGGGCTCCGTCCGCAGGCTCTAGGGGCTCTGTCCGCGGGCTCCGTCCAGGGGCTCCGTCCAGGGGCTCCGTCCTCGTGGCTCCATCCACCAGGCTCCGTCCACGGGCTCCGTCCACGGGCTCCGTCCACGGGCTCCATCCACAGGCTCAGTCCACGGGCTCCGTCCATGGGGCTCTGTCCTCGTGGATCCGTCCGCAGGGCTCCGTCCACGGGGCTGCCAGGTTCCTCCCAGGTCCCTCCCGAGGACACACAGTGGTGGGGCCATCCTGGTGGCCCTGGGGGTGCAGGCAGCAGCTCCCGGCTCCCCGGCTGCCTGTGGGGCGGGTGGCTGGTCTGGGACGTCCCCAGGTGGCCAGTCAGTGGCAGTGGTGGGAGGGACAGGAGGTCATGCCTGATTCCCGGAACCACGGTTCATATTCTGCGCGACCGAGACAGCATCCGCCGTTCCCTGTGCCCAGGCCCCTTCCTGTCCAGGCCACCACCCCCTCCTCCCAGCCTGCCCTGGGGATGACAAGGCCCTCCCCCGAGAGCCGCTCGGGCAGGGACTCCACCCCCGACCCTCCCTACAGAGGGGGACCCACTGACCTGCGTCCAGGGCCCACGCAAGCCCTGGTTCAGAGCCCACCCCACTAGGCGAGGCTGTGGCCGTGTCTCACGCCACCTTCAGGCCTGGCTCCGACCCCAGGCCCCGAGGGGCAATCTGGGGGGCCCTCCTGGAGGGGGCGGCCGGGAAGGCCTGTCGTGTGAGGAGGCGGGAAGGGGCAGCCTGGGTGTGCAGGGGTGGGAGCTCGGAGGAGGCCAGGTGGAAGGGGCAGGTGCAGGCTCAGAGTCGGCGTAGCCAGCTGGGAGGTGCCACCCAGCTCCCTGTGCTGGCGAGCAGCCACGGGGCAGGCCAGGAGATGGCCCCACACGGAGCTCGGCCCTGGGCACCCCAGGGGCAGAGCCGGCATCAAACCCGAGTCAGGCCTGAGGCCAGGGCCGGGCTGGACGGCGGGTGGCGGGGCGACCCCAGCCCGGTCCCGCCTGGCAGGCCAGCCGGGCTCCTGGCACCCAGCCTCAGGGTGGGCGGGGCCCGACCTCACTGCTTCCTTTGCCTCCCGCCGGCTGGGGTGGAGGGCCGGGCTGGGACAGTGTCTGGGGGAGGGGGCAGTGCCTGCGGCCAGCTGCTGCCCCTGCGAGTGCCCTGGGAGGAGGGGGGGGGCGGCTGGCCGGGTTCCAGGGAACACCGTGTTCCCACCGCCTCCTTGGCAGGGGCCCGATCTGAACGCGGGGCCGGTGCCAGGCCCAGGCCGTCCGGCGATGCCAGGCGGGGGAGGGGCGGCTGTGAGCTCCCAGCATCCCCTACCTGAGTCCTGGGGCGGGAGGTCCCTCCAGGGCAGAATTGGCGGGAGGAGGGGGCCCCTCAGGATCCCCCCCCCAGCGTTCTGGTCTTATGGTGGCGGGCAGAAGGGGAGGCCGGCTAATTCCTAGAAGCTGCCAGCCAGGCCGCCTCCCCATCTCTGTGCCTCTGTCAGTGGGTCCCGTCCCCCCAGGGGGAGGGGTGACACGTGAGAGACGGCAGGGCCCAGCCCAGTGATGCCTACACTCTTCCCTCCAGGGCTCTTCCCACCTGGCCAGGTGGCCCCAGAGACTGGACGCGGGGGGCAGGAGGGGCGAGTGGCCTGGGCACACATCCTGCCTCCTTCCCCGATGGCCATGGCGGTGGGACTGGGGGTTAGGGGCCCTCCGTCCTCCCCCAAAACGGGACGAAGACCTGGCTCCGGGCCACAGGCTCCTGCACGCTCAGCCCGAGGAGGGGGAAGACGGGCTGAAGCTCATGCTCCCCTGGGGGGCGAGGGCTCCAGGCAGCCGGGGTGCCCGAAGTCTGCCAGGTCCCCGTCCGGAGGGTCCGGCAGGGGCTTGAGGCCCTGGAGAGGGGCGTGGCCGGAAGAGCAGGGCCTGTGCTGAGCTGGTGGCAGCCACGTGTGGACAAAGGTCAGCCAGGGAGGATCGGGGTCCAGGCCAGCCCCCCTGTGGTGTCTGGGGGTGCTCACCTCCTTGGAGGGGGGGCTCCCTCCGGGGACTGACCGGGTGAGGGGGTCAGTGAACACTGGCGTGGCTCAGGGGCTGACCTAGGAGCCAGGAGGTCACGGCTGGATACCAGGTCAGGGCACAGGCCCGGGCTTGGGCTCCATCCCCAGTGCGTGCAGGAGGCGGCCGGTCCCTGATTCTCTCATCACTGGTGTTTCTCTCTCCCCTCTCCCCTCCTCGCTCTGAAACCAACAGCCACCTATTAAGCAGTATCCTCACAGTTACACGCTCTGCTGGGGTGTCGGGTGGGACATGCCCTTGGAAACCATGGCCTCCTGGCTGGACGCCGAGCCTGTGTGGATCCCCCAGCCCCCAGGCCCCTGTCCCCCGCCTCCTGTGTCCGGGCCCCTGGAGGAGGGGCCTGGTCTGGGACACGAGGGTCCCGCAGGCCCAGGCAGGAGGGCGGTGAGGACGGAGGGGCGTGGGGCCTGGCGCTCGGGGCCGGGGGAAGGGGCCGGGCCTCCGGAGGGAGGGTGGCCGGAATAACCGCATTTTAACCCGTCATCATGTGGAGAGTTTTGTTATGAAAAACACCAGAAAGCCATTAATGTAAATCATGAAATATTCAGCAAGGAAGTCGCTGAAACGTCTCGTGTTCCCAGAAACGGTGCCGCGGCTTCCTGCGTCAGGCGCCCGAGCACCGGCTCGCGGGGGCGTCTCAGGGCCATTAGCGCAGAGCTGGGCATGAGGTCACCGCGGCGGACGCAGCCTCGTGGGGCGGGCGCTGGGCTGGGTGGCCGCCGCCTCCGCCGTGGCCGCCGCCTCCCCCCACGGAGCCACATCGACTCCCACCGGCACCCCCACCTCCTGCCCCCACAGCCGCCCGGCTCCCGGGCCCGTGGGCGGTCCCCGGGGGGCGGTGGGGGGGGGGCACTGCCCACTCAGGGCCTCATCCCCCGCCCGTGTGGGCGACCTCCACGGGCCAGGCCACCTCCACTCGCCGCCTTCCGTGGCCGCCGCAGGGCCCACCTCGTGGCCTCACGGCTCTCCTGACGTCCTCTGGATCCTCGTCCTGACCGTCCACGGTCATGTGGCCGGCGAGCGTCCAGGGGCAGACGCGGGCCCCCACCTGCCCACCCTGAACACGCACGGAATGCAACATCACCGGGTGCAAGCGAAGATGGGGCCGCAGCCGGTGTGGCTCAGTGGCTAGAGCGCCAGCCTGTGGCCAGCAGGGTCCCGGGTTCGATTCCGGGCAGGGGAACACACCTTGGCGGCAGGCTCCTCCCCAGCCCAGGCCCTGGTTAGGTGCATGCAGGAGGCAACCCATGGATGTGTTTCTCTCACACAGATGTTTCTCTCAGATGGTCTTTCCCTCTCTCATCCACTCTCTCTAAAAATCAACGGAAAAATACCCTCGGGTGAGGATTAACACAGAAAAGAAGAAGATGGAGACCCCGTGGGACACCCCCTGGGACGCTACCATCACACCCACGGAAAACAACACCTGCTAGGGAGGATGTGGGGAAACGGGGCCTCGGGCCACGATGGGGCGGAGGGAAAACGGGCAGCAATGTGAGGGGAGAGCAATGTGGTGGTCCCCGAAACACTGAACACAGAATGGGCATGGGGCCGAACCTGGTTTGGCTCAGTGGATAGAGCATCGGCCTGCGGACTGAAAGGTCCCAGGTTCGATTCCAGTCAAAGGCATGTACCTTGGTTGTGGGCACATCTCCGGTAGGGGGTGTGCAAGAGGCAGCTGATCGATGATTCTCTCTCATCGATGTTTCTAACTCTCTATCCTTCTCTCTTCCTCTCTGTAAAAAATAAATAAAATATATATATTTAAAAACAACATAATGGGCATGGGACCCAGCACCCCTCCTCTGAGTACACCCCCCACACACACACACCCGAACTGAAAGTGGGTCTGGAGACATCGCATAGCCACGCCCATAGCCCCAACGTGCAAACACCCGTGTCCGCCGACAGGAACAGGTAAACAACACGTTCAGAGGTGCCTACACGCAAGGGAGTGCCCCCAGCCCTGGAAGGAAGGACAGCGGACAGACCACACGCATGACGCGCAGGCATCACATGAGCAGAAGAAGCCGTCGCACAGGGCCAGCCTGTGGGACCCCACTCATGGGAGGTCCCTGGAGGAGTCAGACCACAGGCCGGAAGGAGGTGGAGGCGGGGCTGGGGAAGGTGGGAGGGCTGCTTGGTGGGCAGAGCCAGTGGGGGGCGGCACAGAGTCCTGGAGAGGGGAGGGCGGAGAGGGGACAGAGGAGAGGGGACGGAGGAGAGAGGATAGAGGAGAGGGGACAGAGGAGAGGGGACAATGCAGAGGGGACGGTGGCCCAGCAGCAGTGTGGGCATCTGTGATGTGCTGAGCCCTGCATAGACGTGGTCATATTGGTCCATTTTGTGTGACAGTTATTGCACCACAATCTCCTTTTGCCATTCCTCACCCGAGGGTACTTTTTCCATTGCTTTTCCCGGAAAAGTGGAATAGAGGGCAGAAGGGGGAGGGAGAGGGAAACATCGACGTGAGAGAGACACATCACTGGGCTGCCTCCCGCATTCAGCACGACCAGGGGTGGGAGTGGACCGGCAGCCGGGGGCAGCCCTGGCCTGGGAATTGAACCCGAGACTCGTGGTGAGCAGTGGACACGCTAGTCACCGAGCAGCACTGGCCAGGTAAGCGCCACGCGCTTAGACATAAACATAAAGAGCAGACGAGATGAGGAGGTGAGGATTGGGGGCGGAGGAGTGGTGGTGGGACAGGCACCTACGGGCAGCCTGTGGTTGGAGGCAGGAGCCTGGGTGGCCAGGTGCCCCGAGTTTCAGCACCTCGGAGAGAGGCGGCCGCACCTGCTCAGGGCAGAGCTTCTGGGCCGGCAGCCTGGAGCAGGCGGGGCTGGGCCGACTTTCCTCCCTCCCTCCCTTCCCTCTTTCCCCCTTTCTCTCCCCCCTCTTCTCTCTCTCTCTTCTTCTTCTTTTTCTTTTTTTAAAATATATTTTTATTGATGTCAGAGAGGAAGAGAGAGGGAGGGAGAGAGAAACATCAACGATGAGAGAGAATCATGGATCAGCTGCCTCCTGCACGCCCCCCACTGGGGATGGAGCCCACACCCCAGGCCTGTGCCCTGCCTGGGAATCGAACCCTGACCTCCTGTTCATAAATGGATGCCCAACCACTGAGCCCCGTCGGCCGGGCCCTCTGGGCCTCTGTAAAATGTATGGACTGTGTCGGGGTGACCTCGGTAAATACGGTTATAAGACTCGGGGCTTCGTCACTCCACCCACAGACACTGGTCTCCAGATCCAGAGATGCCATTCCTGTCCCCAGGCCGGGCCACAGGAGCCCCGGGATGGGGGGGGCGGTGCCCCTCCTGCCCCCCCGTCTGAGACCCCTTCCATCCCCCCGGGGTGGCTGGCCCCAGCTCCCACGATAGCTCCTAGTTCTTTTTTGTTTTTGTTTTTAAATATATTTTATTGATTTTGTACAGAGCAGAAGGGAGAGAGATAGAGTTAGAAACATCGATGAGAGAGAGTCATCGATCAGCTGCCTCTTGCACACCCCCTACTGGGGACATGCCCGCAACCAAGGTACATGCCCTTGACCGGAATTGAACCCGGGACCCTTTAATCCCCAAGCCGACGCTTTATCCATTGAGCCAAACCGGTTTCGGCAGCTCCTAGTTCTTGCCATTGGGGAGCAAGGGGGCGCTCTGGCACTCAGAGGGGCAGCCTCGAGCATGAGCCGGCTCTGCCCACCGAGACCCTCGGAAAGGGCTGGGGCTGCCCTGTGACGACACGCTGCAAGCCGCACAGATGCCGCTTCGCAGAGGGCGCGCCGCTCGCTCGGCGTCCAGGCCCCAGGAGGCCCGGCCCAGGGATGGTCCGCTCGGCCGCCCCAGAGGTGAGGGACCCCGTCCCAGGAACGCCCCTCTGGTCCTGGGTCAGCCATTTCCCCCGGGTCACCGGCGGCCACGAGTGCCCCTCTGATGGGCACGGCTTCCTGTGTGTGCCGCTCGTGTGGCGAGAGTGAGAGGAGGCCGCTGAGAGCCCTGAAGAGCCCAGCCCCAGAGGCCGACCTGTCAGTCCCATCCCGGCCGCCCGGTGCCACCCTGCGGCCGCCAGCAGAGGGCACTGTGGGCCCCTGGATGCCAAATCCATCGTCACCACGTGAGGAGGGACCCGATTCCCTGGCAACGCATCCTCCCAGGTGAACCTGCGTCACATCCCCTCCAGTTTCCTTTCATTCGCTCACTCACTCACTCACTCACTCAGGATGATGGGGAACTTGGCCGCTGCCTGCTCTCCCCGCACCCCGTATTAGGGGCTGGGGCGCAGAATGAACCTGTTGTGGACGATGAAGGGGCTCTGACCCTGGTCCCCGTGGCCTGATCTGGGGGCACTAAGAGGACCCTGAACTGAGGGGCGGCAGCCTGGCCAAGGGGCAGCGGGGTGGGCTCAGCGGGGGTGCTGGAGGGGGGCTCGTGCTGAGATGGTGAGACGGTGGCCCGGCCCACGGAGGGGCTGCCCAGACGCAGGAGCCAGGGTGGACCAGGCAGGGCACACCGGCTGTCCTGTTGGTTCAGCAGTGTTCCTGGCTTCCCCCGGGCTGGGCAGGAAGGCCTGGCACCCACACGGCCGCGCAGTCGGGGCTGGCTCCCCCGGGAATGGTCTGGCTGACCGGGACCATCCTGCGGTCCCCATCATTTGGGGGTCCGGACAATTCCTGCTCCTGACAGCCAACGTAAAAGTGAAATAAGGAGTCTGCTCTCTTACAAAGCACATTGCGACGCCGGAATATTCATGAGCCGCGGCTTGGCGGGAAGTGGCAGCAGCCGGAAGACGACCATTTGGTGCAGTCAGCAGCGGAGGAATGTAGGGAGAGGGACCTGTCACACCGAGGAAATGGGTGATTAATACCTTCCTGTTTGCGGGGCCTGAGCGGGCGCATTAATGTAATAATTAATTAACCGCGGGGCCACGTGCGTTCCCCGTTTCCGGAGGCCCAGCCCCACACATGTGGCCACACCAACCTCCCCCCGAGCCCAGAGGACACGCTGGGAGCTGGAGGGAGGCTCGCCTGCTGAGGGCACAGGACCACACCCCACACCCCACACCATAAACGCCCGAGACCTCAGTCAGGGGGCAATGGGGTGCCCCCCAAACTTGATTGCTCAGGAACTCACAACGACTTTGTGTGGAAATCAGGTCTCTGCAGGGGTGACTGGTCAAGGGTCTCAAGGTGAGGTCACCCTGGGTTGGGGTGCCCCTCCATCCAATGGCTGGAAGAACGGAGGACGGGGGGAGACGGGGCAGGCTGAGTGACGCCGAGGGTGCCTGGTGACACCGGGGGCTTGGAGAGGCCATGCACAGACCCTCCCTCCCCGCCGCCCGGGGTCCCAGCCCCGCGGACACCTGGCTCACTCTCGGACCTTTGCATGCAGACCCAGGAGATAGGGAATTTCGGCTGCTTGATGCCTGTCCCTGGTCTGTGAGGCTGTTCCTGCTGCCCCAGGACCCTCCTTTCTCTGGGCCTGGGGTACCCCCTGAAAGAGGTGGTGGGGCTGCTCCCTCTTGTTGGAATGCACCCCCAAACCACCCCACCTCCACCCTCTTGATGGCTGGTGGGCTCTTGGCCATCCTTCACGGCCTAGTTCCAAGACTCCCTTGGCGTGCTGGCCAAGCTGCCGCGTTGTGTCCTTGGTTTGGCACACGCCCGCTACCGGGCCCCAGCCGGGCCCCGGGGAGGGGAAGGGGAGCCCACTGTCTAGTCAGTCACCTGCTCCTCCCCAGTCCTCACTGCCACAGCAGGACATGGCTCGCCCCTGCCCTCTCGTGGCCACCTTGAGGAACTGCCAGCAGCTGCTGGTGGAGAGGATTAGGGCACTGGCGCCCTCCTGGGGGTGTGACTGGCCACCAGGAGAACCCGGGCGGGTGCCCCTGCGCCAGACTTGGCGTCGCCTTTGCCAGGAAGCCCTCCTGGCTGGTGGGTGCTCGGGGTCCAGGAGCTGAGTCCGTGGGTGGGGAGACCACGGGAAGGGGGTCATCCCCTTGGCAGCTCAGGCTCTGCTCAGAGACGGTGGGTGCTGGGTCGCAGCCAGAGCGGGGAGGGGGGAGGGAGGGCCGGGTGGGCTCGGCCAGCCCTCCTGGACTCAGGCCCGTGTGTTCAGTTCCTCCCAGCAACGTCCACCCGGATGCCCCCTGCACCACCACCACCACCACCACCATCTCCCCCCCCCCACCGCCCCTGCACCCCCAGGTAACCATGCCGGGCTGGGCTCACCGGGTTCCCGCCCACCTTCCCTGCTTCCTGCAGGGGGTGGCACTGAGGGTGCCCTGTCTCCCGGCGGCGGGGGCGATTCCGGTCACTCTTGGCTTTGTTCTCGTTCGCCCTGCTGGCCTGGGTCCCCCTGTCCTCTGGGATGGCGTTGCAGCCGCACGTCTGTCTCCTGCAGGGAGGCCCCATGCCCGGGAGCCTGTCCCGGCTTCCAGTTCGATCACCGCTTTACATGAGCAGTGGGGCTGGCTCGGGGCGGCCATGAGCAAACACTAGACAACCTGAATTCGGACAAGGTGGGAGCGGTCTCCCGGGGAGGCTGAGGATGCGTGTACAAACAGTGTGAAGAGTAAATGCCTGCGGGTGCTGGGTGCTGGGAGGGCTCCCCATCACCCGCCCGCCCCCGGGAACAGCTCATCTCTGAGTCCTGTGTCCTGGGTCCCGCTCACCTCTGCTGTCAAGGTTCCTGAAGGAGGGAAACGAGTGAGTGAAGGTTGGTCACCTGGTTGGGGTCAGGCCCAAATGGCAGCACTGATGTTTACCACCCCACAGAGAGGGTGTGCACGGAGTCCCCGGGCAGCTTCCGCTCCCACGGGTGCCCACAGGCCCGCCTGGATGTCCTCAGTGGCTCTGCAGCCGAGCAGAGGCCGGAGAGAGCGAGGGCCGGAGAGGGGAGTTCGAAACAGGTGCTGTGTGACTGACAAGGCCCCAGCTGCCACTGCTGCTGCTGCCCTCGGAACACACTTTGAGAAACTCTGTTCAAGGCCAGGACCTCCCAAGAGAAACACAATAGCAGCCACAGACACAATTTAAAGTTTTCTAGAAACCACCTCTTTAAAAAGCATAAAGAAACAGGCAAAGTCAATTCGATATATTTTACTTAACCCAAGACATCCAAAGTGCTATTTCAAGGTGGAGTCCATATAAAAACATTAAAGTATTTAACACTGGAGACCCATAGCAGGGATGCACGATGGTATCTCGATGTGGGGTTGGGGTACGAGAAGAGATAAGCCAAAGCACTTACATACTTACATGCACAGCCCATGGTCATGGGCAACAGGGTGGTGAAGACCTGGGAGAGGGGAGGGGCTGGAGGAGGGCGAAAAAGAGGGGGGAATGTGAGATATCTGTAATACTATTGACAATAAAAAACATATTTTACAAAGCATTTCACATTGCTCTTTTCCTCCTAATTCTCGGAGACCCGGTGTGTATTTTACAGCAAACTCAGCGGTCCCCGCGTGGCTAGTGGCGCTCAGCTGCAAAGCGCAGGCAGGCAGTTGAGGGAAGAAGGGAGCCGCAAAAAGAACTACATCTCCCGGGATGCTATGGGCGCACACCATGACGCTCTTCCGGCGCATCGGCGGATGCAAGCCGGATGCTGGAGAACCACATCTCCCGGCATGCCCGGGCGCGCCCTGTGACGTACTTCCGGCGCAGCGGCAACAGCGCGCCCCCGGCGGCTCGGCGGCAGTGCTGGGCGACAGCTCAGGCGGCCGCGAGTGACAGGCGGCCGGCCGACGGGGCCGGGGCGGGGCAGCGGGGCCCGCGAGCGAGCGAGCGCGCGGGAGGCCTGGCCCCGCCCCTGCCCGCCCTGCCCGGTGACCTTCAGGGCCGGGGCGGCGGCGGCGGCGCGGCGCGATGTTCGTGCAGGAGGAGAAGATCTTCGCGGGCAAAGTGCTGCGGCTGCACATCTGCGCGTCCGACGGCACCGAGTGGCTGGAGGAGGCGACCGAGGACACCTCGGTGGAGCAGCTCAAGGAGCGCTGCCTCAAGCAGGTGAGGCCGGCGGCCGCGGCCTCGGCCCCCCGCCCTCTCCCAGCCCGGCCCGGGCTGAGCGCCCTCCGTCCCGCCCCCCCGCGACTTCTACGGCCGGAGGCAGGGCAGGCCGGACACTGGGGCTTCGGAGGGAGGGCGCCGAGGGGCAGGCCCGGACCCCAGCGTTGTGTTTGCCGGTGTGGCAGCTCCCGGGCTGGGCCCCAGCGCCGAGGAAGACGGGGGGCGGGGGGTCTCCCGGCCTCCCCGCAAGGCCGCCCCCTTGGCGCGGCGTCCGGCGGGCTGGCCGGCCGCGGGGGCTTGACGGTGGGTGGTGGGCACCTAAGATAGCGCCCTGCTCCCGTGGCCTTAAACTGGACCGGCGGCGGGTCCCGGGAGAGGGCCCCCCGCGGACCGTTTGAAGCAGATCCGTAGGAGACGCTCCTGTCCGGGCCGCGCCGTGTCGGAGGCGGTTGTGATGGTTTGTCTCCGTACGCTCTCCACCGGAAGGCGACTGGCCGCCCCTAGAAACGGCTTCCTACCGGCAGGTCAGGTTGGAGGAGGGCCGGCCGGCGCGGGTCCGGGCGAGGTGCGAGCCTGGACTTGCCACCAGGTGTTTGTGAGAACAGTGCTGTGTCCTCCGGGGCAAACCTCCCGCTGTGGGGCTGCCCGGGCGTAGTTTTGGGTTACTCTCCGGGTGTGGCTCTGTGGACTGTCCTGGGACCACCTGGCTGGGCGGTAGAACAGCGCTGACCCCGACCCCCAGTCTCATCCAGGAGAAAGGGAGACTCGTGCTTGTGCTTGAGGGGCAGGGACGTTTTGGCCATTTTCTTGGTTTTTCTTGGGACCCAGCCGGGGTGTGTGCGTGTGTTTATTATTTTTCTTATTTATTTTATTTTTTCCCCCATTTCATGTATCCCCCTTACCCTATTTCACCTCCACGCCCTCCCTCCACAATCACCATGCTGTTGGAGGGGAGAGGAGAGAGGGTGGGGCGTGCCCCCAGCAACAATGCTGTGTCCTCCCCAGGAAGGAAGGCCCTGGAGGGTGGGTTTGCAGCCACAGTCCAGAGCCAGGGTCTTGACGGCCCCAAGCAGACGCGTGGATTCATGGACCACATGGGGATGGATCAGCTGCCCAGGGGACAGGGCGTGGGGAGGAGTCTGGGTAAACCCACGTGGCATTTATTTTCGCTCGCCGAGGGTACAGATTTATATAACGATGGTAGTGTCATTTTATGAAGGGGATCGGGAAGTGAGGATGCCGATTGGTCCACAGCTGCTCCCACTGAAGTTCAGGAGCATGGGGTTAATTGCCAGCCCGGGTTCAGTGCGGTGCTAGTGTTTTGTTTCGGAGATTTAGTATTCCAGCCAGAGTTGAGATGGATCGTTTGGGATCCTGCTTTAGATTGAGCTGTTATTCCAGCCTGCTGGCTCCCGGAGGCGGAGGATCTGACCCAGGGGAGTGTCAAACCAAAGAAAGGCCCGAGGGCTGAGCTGTCCGTCAGAGGCCTGAGGCAGCGAAGGAATTCTCTAGCTGAGCACTTGAATGTCACCCTGGAAACCCTTGGCGACAGCCTCGCTGCTGCAGCCTGAGGGGCAGTGAGCCTGTGCAAGCTCAGGTTCCTTCCCGGGGGTTCCCAGCATTCCTTTTCCTCCTCCCTCCCCTCTTCTGGGCTGTATTGCTTTATTTTTTTTTTAAATGTTTTTATTAATTTTAGAGAGAGAGGAATGGAAAGGGTGGGAGAGAAAGAGAAACATCGATCCCTTGCCTCCCATAGGCACCCATACTGGAGACTGAACCCACCACTGGGCATGTGCCCTCACCAGGAATGTGCCCGGGACACGCTCAGCCAGCGGAGCCAGGGCCGCATTGCTCTATCCGGAGGGTTATCCCCTCGCTCCGAAGAAGTTACCCCATGTTGCCACTCCGCCTCAGGTTTTACACAAACGGGGAGCTCAGCGTGGGCTCCAGCGCCCCTTGCCTGGGACTTCAGGAGGGGACAGGAACTGTCTTGTGCGGGGTCCATACGCGCTTAAGTTAAGAAAAGGACCCGTGATGTCCTGGGGTGCCTGTCTGGTACTCCCGCGGCTCTGCAGTCCCTGCCGTGGCACCTGCTGATGTGGCTGGGGCATTTCTCAGGTCACGTGAAGGTGTGTCTTCAATGACAAGTTACAGCACGTGCCAGAGAAACTCCCCCTCTGCTTGGGGAAGGAGCAGGCTGGGGTGTCAGCCCCCTCCCTCCCCTCGGCCACGGGCTCTGTGCGGCTGTGCCTTGGTTTGCTCCTCAGGCATCTCCAGTGCCTTCCACGGGAGCTGGGGGAGGTCTGCAGTGTGTTCGTCCCCCACTGTGTTCTGGAGTTCCAGGCCCTGGTCAGTGAGACCCCCTGTCCCTCTGATCTTCCAGGAGAGGCCCCCCCAATAGCACCTGTGGCTTGGGGTCTCTGGTGTCCTTGGTGAGCCAGGGCGGAGCTGCTGCAGGTGTCTTCTCGGTCGGGTTTGTGAGCAGTTAGTGGTCAGGCCCTGCAGGGCCTTCCTGTGGGCCAGCTTCTCTCCTCGGCCCTTCTCTCTCTCTCTCTCTCTCCCCCCCCCTCCCTCCCTCCCTCCTCTCTCCCTCTCTCCCTCTCTCCCTCCCTCCCTTTCTGTGTGAGAAAGACAAGCAAGCACACGGTCATCTGAGATCTTCAGATCCTCAGGACACGGGCCTGCTGTCTTCATGCTAAAATGCCTCCTCAGATCTCCCCAGATCAGAGGGAAGTGACTGGCAGTGCCACCTGTTGCCACAGAGTGCTTCCTGTCGGCTTAGCCGTCAGGACCCTCGGCAGGCTGTGGACACAGTGCGCCCGGGGTTGGGGTGGTGGCATTTCGTTGCTTGGCTGGTAAGGAAGCCCGTTCTCGTTAGGTTCCTGTGTGGCTGGTGGTCCAGGCTCTCGATTGCTGACTTTATTATTTGTTTTCTATCTTAAAATACTTGATTTCCCCCTCAGTGTGCTCATGGGAGCTTAGAAGACCCTAAGAGCGTCGCCCACCACAAGCTCATCCACGCTGCTTCCGAGAGGGTGCTGAGTGACGCCAAGACTATCGCCGAGGAGAACGTGCAGGACCGCGGTGAGCGCCTTGCGACCCCGGCAGGCGGGCCCGGAGGAGCGGCCGTCAGTGGCCACGTCGGGTCGGGGGGTGGGGAGACCGTTCGTCTTCTCCCTTCACTCAAACCAGCGTGTGTGGCAGGATGTTCGTGAGAACCGGGGGACTGGACGCGGACGGGCAGCGTCCGTCTCAGAAGGAGAGGTGACCCCACTGTGAGTTCTGTTTCGAAGCAGAGCGCAGGCGTGCAGAGCGGCCGCAGGTCCGTGCAGGCTGCAGGGACGCCCAGCGGCTGTTCCAGCCCCGGGAGCTGCTCCCTTCCACACACGTCCCTCGGTCGCTCAGTATTCTCTGTCCAGAGACATTTGGGGAAGATACCTTGGTTTTCTTTTTAAAAAAAATATTTTTATTGATTTCAAAGAGGAAGGGAGAGAGAGACATCAATGATGAGAGAGAATCATGGATCGGCTGCCTCCTGCACACCCCACACTGGGGATCGAGCCCACGACCCGGCGTGTGCCCTGACTGGGAATTGAACTGGGACCTCCTGGTTCATAGGTCGACGCTCAACCACTAAGCCACGCCCGTCGGGCAAAACCTCGGTTTTCTGTCTCCTTCAGAGGATGGTCTGGGTCCTGGATGCCCTTAAGTCCGTTTTGAAAGCACTGGAAGCGTTTGCTGACCTCCATCGAGTGTGGAGGTCAAGGCCAGAACCAGGTGGGAGCTGACCCCAAGCTGGTCTGTGGCTGAACTGACCGCGCCTCCAACCTCCCAGACTTCCAGTGGCCCCTCAAATGAGAGCATTGTGCACGACTCCCGCCGGGGAGGGGCTGAGTGTGCCTCCCCCGCCCTGGTGAGCTCTGTGACCCACGGCCGCTCTTGCCGAGCAGGGAGCCTGAGTGAGCCAGGGGCGAGCTTCCTTACCAGCCGAGCGCTGAGGGAAGACGGGCTGGAGTGGACGCCTGGGCAGGAGGCCCCGTGTCCGTGGTCAGCGGCTACTTTGTGGGCACGAAGCCGTAACCAGCTTGACGGGCTGTTTCTTCCCAGATGTCCTGCTGCTGGTGAAAAGGCGCGCGCCATCTCCGCTTCCTAAGATGGCCGACGTCTCCGCCGAGGAAAAGGTGAGCCGAGCAGGGGACTGGAGCTTTGTGCGGGAGAGCCCGCCCCTCCCCCCGAGGCGTCAGGGACACACGCTCTGCGTGCCAGTCGTTCACAGGCAGGCGGAGAGGGCACAAGGGGTTCTGTCTGGGCTGAGCGGGGTGACCGATGCCTGTCTGGTTGCTGGTCACATGACCGGCCCTAGACCACCTGGCTCGCTCAGAGTCTGGATGTTCTCGTGGTGAGGCCTACGTGCTGAGTCCCCACCAGTTCAGTGTGTGCCCCCAAACCCGTGCTGACAGCTCGGGGCATTGCTGACCACAGCCCCACAAAACGGGGTACATATGGGGTGGGGGCACATTCACCTCACTCAGGAGGGATGGGGTGCATGTCGGCATCACTGAGTGAACTCCTGGAGAGCCCAGAGCCTGTCTGGTCTGCATCTCGGGGCAGATTCAGGTCCCCGGGATTCACTCTGGGACCTCGGCTCAGCGCTCGTGCACAGCCGCCCGAAGCGTGCAGGAGGCTGGTGCACGGGGCCTCTGTCCAGGCTACGTTAACGTCACAGCTTTTCCTTATCTTCAGGCACAGAGTTTCTCCTTTTAAAATACATTTTTATTGATTTCAAAGAAGAAGGGAGAGGGAGTGAGAGAGAAACAATGATGAAAGGGAATCATTGGCTGCCTTCTGCCCAACATGTGCTCTTGACTGGAATCCAACCTGGGACCCTCCGGTCTGCAGGCTGACACTCTGTACACAGCCAAAACAGGGAAGGTAGATACAGAGTGTCTTATCCGTGATCTGAAGTGCTGGGGAGAGCACTCACTGGGAGGAAGCAGGCCGATGCTGCTGGGTAAGGCGCTGCTGCAGGTTCTCTGGGACGGGTGGGGAGGGAGGGGCCCTCTGGACGGCCCTGCTTATCTGCCAGCACAGCTGGCCCCCCCGGCAGGCCGCTCAGCCCATCTCTGGCAGACAGGCCTGGGCCTGCCTCTGCCCGCCGCTCTGCCCGCCAGGAGCTGCCGAAGCTGCGAGTGGACGGCCACCCTCAGCCTCCATCAGCTCTCAGCCACTTGCAGCCCCTCTCTGCGTGGGTGTTGTGATGTTGGTGTTTTATGGGTTGTGATGTTGGTGTGTTTTGTGGGTTATTGTAATTGTCACACAGTACCATGGGTCTAGGAAGGGTAGTCTGCTCTCCCACCTGCCAGGCATCCCAGAGGCCGTGGACCTAGTTCACCTGATCCCTTCACGCTCCCCAGCTCCACCCCACGCTGGCCACTCCGGGATCGGTGTCACCCTGCTGGCTCCGGAAGATCTGGTCCCCCACCCCCGCCCCGGGGGTCAGATCCCAGTGCTCTGAAGCAGTCAGGCCCGTCGGGGCTGTCAGTAAGCCTCCTCCCTCTAGTAAACGCACCCAGGCCCTGTCCGTCATGCAGCCCCCTCTTCTAGCGCCAGCAGCCGCCTCATTGTCTGTCTGGTTCCTCCCGGCACATCACTGATTTCCCACTCCCTCACCAGCACTGAAAAACCCCCATGAAAGGGTCCCGGTGCAGGCCCTCCCTTCCCACTTCCCGGGGCGCCTCCAGGCCTGTGTGCAGCCGGGACTTCCCTCCTATCGGCCCTCCTGCGTCAGGGCCCCTGAGCCTCTAGGTCCGCGTCCGCGTCCGGTTGCACCAGTTGCACTGATCACTGCCCAGACTTCCCAGCAAAACCACGCCTCCCAGGCTGCAGGTCCGCGTCTGGTGGCTCATAGTTGGGCTGAGGCGCCGAGTCCTTCCTGGCCGCCAGCCGGGGCTGCTGTCAGCTCCAGAGCTGCCTGCCTCGCAGCCCGTGTCCTCAGAGCCAGCGGCAGAGACTCCGCTGCTGCATCCCTCTGCCCAAGGCCGGCCTGGTTAGGTCGGGCCCACCAACAGGCACCTTCTTTTTTCTTTCCTTTTTAATATATTTGTATTGATTTCAGAGAGGAAGGGAGAGCGAAAGAGAGAGAGACACATCAATAGTGAGAGAGAATCATTGATTAGCTACTTCTTGCATGCTCCCTACTGGGGATCAAGCCTGCAACCCGAGCATGTGCCCTTGACCGGAATTGAACCCGGGACCCTTCAGTCTGCAGGCTGACACTTTCCACTGAGCAACACGGGCCAGGGCCGGGCACCTTTTTGTAAGTTGGCTGTGCCATGTGGCAGACCGGTACCCAGAGGGAGTCCATCTTGCTCACAGGCTGGGCATTGGGGTGTGCAGGCTGGTGGAGGACTTGTCCTGTCCACCAGCCTGGCGCTGTGCCCCTGCCCAGCCTGGCCTGGCCACGGGGGGCTGCTCCCTCTGCAGCATGTGGCCTCAGAGTGGTCCGTGCTGTCGCTCCGGGTGGTTTCCTGCCTGCCCTTTGCTCTCGTCAGTTCTGCCGTCTCTTTTCCCTGCGTGGGGGGCGGGTCAGGAGGAGCAGAGGGGAGTGTGAGTTTCCCGTGGCCGGTGGAACCACAGGCCTGTGCTCCTCAGAGGGTGGCCGCTCCCCAGCCCAGCGTGGCCACTGCCAGTTACGGAGCGGGGACTGCGCCCTGAGCAGCACGTGGTCTGTGTGTGCGGGTGGCACAGAGCCCTCCGGAACCATCTCCAGCTCCCAGAGGACCGACTGTCCCTGCCAGGCTCTGTCTGTTCCACTTGCACAATCTTGCCACTGTTACCCTCACGGTGGTTTCTGACTCTGATTATGTTTCTGTGTAGAAGAAACAAGACCAGAAAGCCCCCGACAGAGATGCGATCGCCCGAGCCACGGCTGGCCTGCCCGCCTGCAACATGGACCGGGCTGTGGTGCAGACCAGCCTCCGAGACGTGAGTGTCGCTGGGGGCGAGCGAGCGGGGGTCCTCGTCACCGTGGGGGGGAGGGGGGGCGCCACTGTGGGCGGCCCAGAAGGCTTTAAAAGTGCTGGGGACGCCGAAACCGGTTTGGCTCAGTGGACAGAGCATCGGCCTGTGGACTGAAAGGTCCCAGGTTCGATTCCAGTCAAGGGCATGTACCTTGGTTGCGGGCACATCTCCAGTAGGGGGTGTGCAAGAGGCAGCTGATCGATGTTTCTCTCGCATCAATGTTTCTAATTCTCTATCCCTCTCTCTTTCTCTCTGTAAAAATAAATAAATAAATAAATAAATAAATAATATATATATATATTATTTTTTTTAAAAAGTGCTGGGGAGGCTGGGTGACAGGGATACTAGAACTTGGTGTACCTTTTGTACCTTTTCTGTAAACCTGAACTTTTCTTGAAGTAAAAAGTTTATTTTATTTTTTTATTTTATTATTTATTTTTTTATTTTTTATTGATTTTTTACAGAGAGGAAGGGAGAGAGATAGAAAGCTAGAAACATCGATGAGAGAGAATCATCTATCAGCTGCCTCTTGCACACCCCCTACTGGGGATATGTCCGCAACCAAGGTACATGCCCTTGACCGGAATCGAACCCGGGTCCCTTCAGTCCCCAAGCTGACGCTCTATCTATTGAGCCAAACCGGTCTCGGCTTGAAGTAAAAAGTTTAGAAGACAGGCTAAGGCAGGAGGAAGGAGGATGCTTAACTGTCCAGGTTCTGTCCCGAGCTTGGCAGGAGCCTGGCTGCCTGGCTGTGGTCCTGGAAGTCGTCAGTGAGGGAGCAGCACCTCCCTGGGGCTCGCCCAGCCCTCGGGCGCCTGTGCCCTAGGATGGTCGCCCTTCGATCCATCACGTCTAGGCACGGCCACGAGCCCTGCTCCCTACAGCGCGGCCTCTTCCGGGGTCCGTGATGACCAGGGCCTGGGACCCTGTACTGTCTCCTGGGGGTGTCCCCACGTGGCATCTCACGGTGGCTGAGGCGGTTGTAGGACGGGGACCAGTGCTCTCCGTCACAGCCCCTCCCCCTCCACTCGGCGCCCTGAGACCCCTCTCCCCACTCACCCTCTCCCCACCCCTCCGTGCAGTTCCAGACGGAGCTCCGGAAGATCCTGCTGTCCCTCATCGAGGTGGCGCAGAAGCTGCTGGCGCTGAGCCCCGGCGCCGTGGAGTTATTTACGAAGGCCAATGGTACGTGCGAGCCGGGGGCGTGACCCCACGTCCAGGCGTCTGCGCCCCACAGCCTGAAGCCGGAGCTGCCCGGGCCGCTGCTGCTGCTACTGCTCAGTAGACATGGGCTGGGAGCTGCTCACCCCACGTTCCTGTTCCTACGAGTGACAGCGGACGGAGTGCGTCAGGTTTCCCGAGGTCCAGCAGAGTCCACAAACGTTTGGGGCTCAGACGAGGCCCTACAGCTCCAAGGGGTCCCGGGAAGCACTCCTCGGGGGCGGCCCTGCCGGGTCCCTCACCGGCCGCGTGTCGCCCACAGCGATGCTGGACGAGGACGAGGAGGAGCGTGTGGACGAGACGGCCCTGCGGCAGCTCACGGAGATGGGCTTCCCCGAGAGCAGGGCCGTGAAGGCGCTTCGGCTGAACCAGTACGTGGGCCGCCCGGCGCCGGTGGAGGGCCTGCCCCCGTGACCGCCCTGACCCCACCCCCTGAGTCAGGCAGTGTGCGTTATTCCAGAGGTCCTTAACGCAAGCCCCACAGGCACCGGCCTTGCTTTGTGAGGTGGGGAGGGGGAGGCGCGGGCACCCAGTGGGCGGCCGTGTGGCTCTAACAGCCCTGCAGTTTCCCGTCTCTGGTTACTTGTCTCCTCATGGACTTCAGAGCTGAGACGATCCGTCAGCCAGAGGACGGGCCGTGGCCACGTGCCTTTTCACTGTGGTCCTGGCCCTCGGGTTCCTTTGGCTCACAAAGTGGGTTCTGAGGTCTGGCCGCGGCCCCACTGGCCTGAGAAGATCCTCACGGCAGCGGTCGGCAGCGCCTGCTCGAGGCCTCCTCCAGTTGCCGGGCTTTTTGGGGGGAGGGAAAGGGCCCCGTGACGCTTGGGCGTGTTGGAAAGTCTCCTTACCTTTCAGCATGTCCGTTCCTCAAGCCATGGAGTGGCTGATTGAGCACGCGGACGACCCCGCCATAGATACGCCACTTCCAGGGCACACCTCGCCGGGCCCCGCGGGCGCCGAAGCTCCGGCCGAGGCTGCCGCCGGCCCCAGCGAGGAGGACGAGGAGGCCAAAGACGAGCTCACAGAAATCTTCAAGAAGATCCGACGGAAAAGGGCATTTCGGGCTGACGGTCGGGTACGTGTCCTGCTGGAGGCCCGCTGCTGCCCCCCTTGGGTGGCTCGCCTGGGCCACGCGCTGAGACAGTGGAGCTGTGAGGCCTGGGGCCGAGCTCAGTGCTCACTGGGTCCCGGAGGCGGTTTCCTCTGAGCAGCGTCGGCACATCTGCCACCTGCTGAGCCCACAGCAGGTCCGTGCTGTGACCAGGGCCTGGGAGCCGGGGATCCCTGTGGGTGCTCCTCCTATAGCAGTTGTTGTAAACGAGGGGCGGGTCTGAGGGCCAGCGTCAGCCTCTCCCTGATCTGTAGTCGGGAGAAGGCCCAGCACGTGTGCCGGGTGCAGACGGGCAGCCAGGACCCTGCCCGGGCTCCCGTGAGGATGGGGCGTCCCTGTGTCACCGCCGGGACGTTGGGCATCTCTTCCCGGCCGACATGGAGGGCGGTCTGTGACGTTAGCGGAAGAGGCCACCTTGTCCTGACTCAGCAGTGGTTCCCGGGGATTGTACACAACTCTGATGGCTTCTCCTGCATTCGTGACGGGCCTGGAGTTAAGAGGGGCCAGAGAGCCAGGGAAGAGCTTGGGAGGCAGGGATACTGGCTTATGGCTGTGACTGGCGTGGCTGATGTTTGTGCGTCATCCTGTGCACGGAGAGGCCAGTTCCCGGTCGGGGGGCACGTGCCCAGGTTATGGGCTCGATCCCCAGGAGAGGATCACTGAAGGTCTCTCTCCCTTCCTCTGTCTAAAATCAAGAAAAACGTAAAGAAAACACTGGCTGTGAGCTCACAGAGCAGGTGGCTCCGCATGCTCTTTCCTGAGTGCTCCGGGGCCTCCCCGTGCTGTGAGGCCACCCCAGGCAGCACGCGGACGGCGCGGAGAATTAGACTGTAGCTGGGGGCGGTCGGAAACGAGGGCGTTAGGGCCTTCCCGGGCGGTGAGACCCAGAAACCACGGTTCCCGTGGGCCCTGAGGCGAGCCTGGCCCCGAGGCATGGCCTCCCATCCCCGCGGTGTCCCCAGGGCAGGCGCCCCCCCCGCCCTGCTCGTCCCCAGGGTGGCTCGTCCCTCGGGCGGAAGCCTGCGGGGAGACAGCTGGGTGAAGCCCTCGCTAATTAATTAGCCGGGGAGCGGTCCGAGCTTCCTGGGTCCACGCATGGCATTGAGGCTTGGCTTCTCCTCAGGCCGTCATTTCCCTCATGGAGATGGGCTTCGACGAGAAGGAGGTGATGGACGCCCTGCGAGTGAGCAACAACCAGCAGAGCGCCGCCGTGAGTGCAGGGCGAGGGCCGCGGCGCCCCCTGTGGGAGGCTCCTCGGCGGCCGTGGGCAGGTTCTAATGGTGTGAGATTCACAGGACGAGGGGTTCCGGGCTTCGTTAGACACGTTCTGAGCTGAGTCCCGTTCTGTGAACACCCGGCTGCTGACGGCACTGCCTGGGGGTGTCTCGGCGGTGGGCTGGCTGGTCCCTTTGGGTGGGAGAGCCGTGGTCACATGAGTAGGGCCTGTCGGATGGTGACAGGTCCCGGCTGACAGCTGCGCCTTTGCCTTGTAGTGCGAGTGGCTGCTGGGGGACCGGAAGCCCTCCCCCGAGGAGCTGGACAAGGGCATTGACCCCAACAGCCCCCTCTTCCAAGCCATCCTGGATAACCCCGTTGTGCAGCTGGGCCTCACCAATCCCAAAACACTACTAGGTACGTGTACCCACCCCCCTTCGCTGCCTTGGGGCCCGCCCCAAATACCCAGATGTTCCTGAGTGATAGACGCGCAGCCCAGCCCAGAGCGGTCCCTGCGCACGTGGGCCCCCATGTGCTGCTGTCTGCGTCATGGAGCCAGGACCAGGGTCTGCTTGTGGTGGGCCAGCTCCTGTGTGCTGACCCCCACACTGTGAACACCAGCACAGCGGTCCTCCGGGTGCAGGGAGGGTCACACCCAGCACAGCGGTCCCGGGTGCAGGGAGGGTCACACCACAGCGGTCCTCCGGGTGCAGGGAGGGTCACCCCAGCACAGCGGTCCTCCGGGTGCAGGGAGGGTCACACCAGCACAGCGGTCCTCCGGGTGCAGGGAGGGTCACACCAGCACAGCGGTCCTCCGGGTGCAGGGAGGGTCACACCCAGCACAGCGGTCCTCCGGGTGCAGGGAGGGTCACACCACAGCGGTCCTCTGGGTGCAGGGAGGGTCACACCAGCACAGTGGTCCTCCGGGTGCAGGGAGGGTCACACCACAGCGGTCCTCCTGGTGCAGGGAGTTCACACCCAGCACAGCGGTCCTCCGGGTGCAGGGAGGGTCACACCACAGCGGTCCTCCTGGTGCAGGGAGTTCACACCCAGCACGGTCCTCCTGGTGCAGGGAGTTCACACCCAGCACAGTGGTCCTCCGGGTGCAGGGAGTTCACACCCAGCACAGCTGTCCTCCAGGTGCAGGGAGGGTCACCCCAGCACAGCGGTCCTCCGGGTGCAGGGAGGGTCACACCAACACAGTGGTCCTCCGGATGCAGGGAGGGTCACACCAGCACAGAGGTCCTCTGGATGCAGGGAGGGTCATGCCCAGCACAGAAGTCCTCCAGGTCAGGGGAGCTAATAAGCGTGTGCCTTGCCTTGGGCTTTAAAACACTGTATTTAAAAAGCCAAGAGCATTCCAGACTCTCAGAGCCTCTGGCCCCTCAGTGCCCTCCCTGCAGAGTGCCCAGGCCCTTAGCTCTGCTGTTCTGGGCGTGTTGTCACGTGGCGTTTCCCAGGCAGCCTGGGTGCAGTGCCTGCTGTGGGAGGGGAGTGCGTCTGGGCACACCTGGCAGTGGGCACTCTGTCTCCTGAGCCAGGCCCTTCCCGAAGCCAGGGCACCGCGGCTCTGTTCTGTTTTCGGCCTGGGATGAGGTGGGGGGAGGGAGGCGGCTCATGCTGCCCCTGTCAGGGCTGCTCCGCTCATTCTCATGCCTGCCCTCCAGTGCACACATGCGAGTCTTTGGGCAGGGACCTAGAGCCAGGCGTGTGCGTGCAGGGCGTGTGCGTGCAGGGCGTGTGCGTGTAGGGTGTTGCAGCGCTCAGAGCCCCGTGCTCCCCAGCACAGGGGAGGGCAGGTGCTGTGGTGCGTTGCCGTCTCCTTGACGCTCCAGCCGAGCCCTCCTGAAGGCCAGCGTGCCCAGGCCCTTGGCTCCGGAAGGCGTCAGCTGGATTCTGGCCTCCCGCTCTGTGGGCTGTTTTTGTTCACTGGGAGTTCCCCTGTTTTTCCCAGCCCGCCTTCCTCCCGCGGACACAGGTCCTGGGTTCCAGCGCAGCGGGCCGTGTCCGTGACTCATTGACGACACGGAAGCCCTGTGGTCCCAGGTCGGAAAGGTGTGCGTGAGGGGAGCTCCTCTGTACACAGTTCTTCCCCTGGCGAGCATCTTGCTGAGTTTGTCTCTGTGCTCTTTGTAGCCCTGGGTCCTTCCGCCCTGGAGCACCTCCGCTCCTCTCCCTTCCCCTTTCAGGGACACGGCCTGGTCTCCCCCTCCTGGCTTCCCAGCCTCTTCTGAAGGGCCGTCTCGGGGGCTGCGACCGGCCGCCAGTCGTTGGTGATTTTTCAGGATGTCCTTGGTCGGATTGAGGAGGCTCCCTTTCCCCCAGTTGGGGTGCTGAGTTTGGATCCCTGAATGCACCTCAGTTTTGCTGCTGTCCCCTCTGTGGCTACATCACGAGGTTTTATGTGTGGGGCTCCTGGTCTCTAGACCTGAGCCGGGCTCTGCAGCCCAGCACACCGCTTTCCTCTGGCTCCTGTTTCCTCAGACTTGTCTGATGCTTTCATTTATATTTAAAACAATTTCATTTTATTTTTTAAACCCGAGGGTACGTTTATTTATTTGAGGGAGGGAGGGAGGGAGAGAGAGAGAGAGAACGCTGATGAAAAGGATCTGACCCATCTCCCCGTGGCCAGGGCTGCTGTGGCTCGGAGCTTTTGCTGAAGGCACCTGTTGTTTTTGGGAAAACAATTTTGCAAAACTTTTAAAAATCAGTGTTCTCATGTTCAAGAACTGCTCAGATACATTGTTAGTGTGCTGTTTCTTTAAGTCACATTCTTAAGATGAACACTTACAGTTCTCCAAGGAGACGTTATGGTCCTTGCAACAATGTCTTTATATGTAAGTCCTTTCTGCATCTGATTGGGACTGGAATTACTGAGTCACGGCCTGACTATTTTTAAGATTCCTGGTAGCTGTTGCCAATTGCTTTCCAGACTTGGTGTCCAGTGAGCACAGAGGCCTGGGCTCCCTGCAGAGCTGGGTCGCTGCCCTCTGACCTCAGAGCTGCTGGTGTGACAGCAGGTCAGACAGTGTGGTAGGGCCAGGGGTCTCGGCGGGTGTCCAGCCCATGTCTATACTAGGAAGCTGTGGAAAGTTTCTCCAGCGCAGGCATGCCTGTGTTGTGTGTGCAGTATGTGTGTGCACTGTACACGTGTTGTGTGCGCACATTGTGCATGTGTGTGCATATGAGTGCGCACATTGTGTGTGCATGTGCGTATGAATGTGTATGCATTGCGTGTGTGTGCGTGTGTGCACTTGCAGGGGCAGAGGCTCATTCCCCTGGCTCTGTCCCCACAGCGTTTGAAGACATGCTCGAGAACCCCCTGAACAGCACCCAGTGGATGAACGACCCGGAGACGGGGCCCGTCATGCTGCAGATCTCCCGGATCTTCCAGACCATGAACCGCACGTAGGCGGCACCTGCACTCCCCAGGCCCCGCAGTCCCGGGCCGGGCCCTTTGATTCTCAGCCAGTTGTGGACAGAGTGGAGACCCTGGCTCCGCCGGCCGAGTGTGGGGGCCGGGGCTGGAGGGGGTATTCTGCCCCGCCCCCACCCCAACCCTACCCCCGCGCCCAGCCCTGATTGTCCTGCTTTGACCTCATGCTTAGATGCTCTGTCCCTGGTGTGCCAGGTGCAGCCCAGCCCCCAACAGTGTTTACAGACGTGGCTGTGCGGGAGGCGCGCCTCCAGGGCCCCTCGGGTTCCTGAAACGTTACTTGAATGGCCCGTGGACGCGGCCCATCCGTCACCTACCATTGGGAGGCCGCGTGTTCCAGCCCAGTGTTAGCACAGGCACCAGGTCAGGCAGAGGGTTCAGGGCGACTTCCTTCCGTGAATAAACCCCTCTGGCCTTCTCCGCAGCGTGGTCATTATTCGTGCCAGCAGGCGGCACGTCTGCCTTTTAGTGTGGTCCGCGTGCTCGCACTCACCTGGGCACTGGCTGCCGTCACTTTCACGCTGGGTCGGCAGAACCTCGTGTTTTCATTGTCCCTGGAGCTGGGTGCCTGGCCCAGGACTACGATGGCAGGGCTGAAACATCGCCTGGCTGCCTCTGGCCACTGCCTTTTAACCTAATTTATTGGTTTCAGAGAGCGGTAGGGAGAAAGATGCAAGAAAACATCGGTTGTTCCCCTCCTTAGGCTGACTCCTGTCATGCCTGACCAGGGATTGAAATTCAACCTGGGAGTGTCTGGACGATGCTCCAACCACCTGGCCTCCTGGCCTGGGCGGCCGCTTTTTAAAAAACTACCTTAATTTAGAATGAGAAAGCAAGTCCCCCGTTTTGAACTCTGCTCATTACTTGTTGCTTAAAGGCGTTGGTTGTCAGGTGTGTTCTTTAAGCGTCTCTTTGGAAGCAGCCACACCTGCCCCTCCTGTGCTCAGGAGCCCCGGCTCGTGCTCACCCACCTCCACTGAGTGAGGTCTCGGGAAGACGGAAAGGCCTGTCGCTGTGGCGGAGAGAGCTGCACAGGCTGTTTCCTCCTGGCCTTGCCCTGCCTGCGGGGTGGGTTTGGGGGCGCCCTGCGGCCCTGACCTGCACGGGGAGCTCGGTGCTTCTCGGGCGGCGGAGAAGCAGGCCTGGAGGGCCGGAGCAGCAGTGCTGCCCAGGGGTGCCGGTTCCCAGCAAGGCAGGCCCCGGGGAGCACAGGTTCCCCATAGGAACTGGGGGGCTGTTTTAAGTAAAGTGGACCCCAAAGAAGTGTGGAGCGTCTACCCTAGTCAACAGGTACAGTCCCCAGTTCCCTCCCCCCATCAACCCGGGCACATTGACAGAATTTATCCTTTTCAAGAGCATTTTGCTTCCAAAATTCAGAGGGCCCAACGGGGGGTGGGGAGGGGAGACATAGCAAGCAGTTCTGCCTGAGGCACTTGTATCCCAGCGGGTAGCTGGCCAGAGTGAAGTGTTTCAGAAAGGGCTGCCCTGACCACAGGGCTGGAGACCCCGGGGTTGGGTTTGGGTGACGTGGTATTGGCACACATGCTGACACCCACGCTGAGGCATCCCCCCCCCGCCCCCGTGCTCCCCATCCCGCCATGAGGGCAGAGCCCAGGGCTGGCGTGGGCTTTGGCAGGAAGCAGTGTCCACCCCTTGGTGATGCCGGATGGAGAGTCTGCAGAGTGAGGCCAGGCCAGGCCGGAGCCCACCTATTCTTGTCCCAGCAGCTCAGGGGAACCACAGGGCGGTCCTGGTTCACACCCCCAGGAGGCCCGAGCGGTGGTGGGCAGACTGACCCAGGAGGATGGAGGACCAGAGGGCCCCTCCACCAGGAAGAAGGTGGAACGGCCTCTCTGCGGTGTGGGTGTGTGGTGCTCAGTTCCAGCACACACCACGGCCTGGGTTCGTGGGGATGGCGAGCGGGACAGGCCCTGGCGGTGCTCTTGGCAACCAGAAGGGGACACGTGAGCCAGTACCAGGATGATGGGCATGAGCAGGTGGTTTGGGGCCCGAGCCCTGGGGATGACCCTGCGTGTCCCATGCCATCTGTGCTGAGATGCTCAAGTCCAGAGCCAGGACCTGGGAGTGTGACCGCTGTTGGAGAGGCATGTAACAGCAAGGCCGTCAGATGGGCCTGGCCTACCCGCGGGAAGGAGGCAGCCCGGGAACATGGAGAAGGTCGTGTGCAGGTGGATGGAGGCGGAGACCAGCGAGGCTCCTCACGCCAGGCCGCCCAGGTGGGGACTCCGCAGTCGGAGGCCATCAGGGTCAGGAAAGTGTGTTCACAACTTGGCCCTCCAGGCACCGCCCTGACACATATGTGACACTTTGACCCTCCCATCCAGTTCCCCTTCCATTGGAGCAGGAGGGTGGCCAGCCTCTGGCGGCCCTTCCTTCCCATAATACACCCAGAAATGGAAAACAATGCATTCATACATCCCCCAGAGGGGTGTCATGGGCACTTAAAATGGCACAAAAGGAAGTTTGCAGCCTCACTACCCACCCTTTCCTCCCGGTGCAGCCTTAATGCAGGCCCCCTGGAGGAGTTCCAGGGTCGCATGGAGCCTGGGGTTTGTGCACAACCTGGGCCTGGGGCGGCCTCGAGGTCACGAGGGGCCCGTGCAGCCCAGGGGACCCGGCCAGCCCCACCTCGGGGGCAGCAGCTGCCCAGATGGAGCCCTTACGTCCTGCTTTCTCCCAGGGGGTCACACTGTTCCCAGGAGGGAGACCCCATCTTCCTCAGGGAGGGAAGCAAAGGAAAGGGGGAGAATGACAGTGGTTTGAGGTCTCCCCTACGTTCCCTCCCAACAGAGAAATTAAATTTAATTAATTAATTAATTCCATTAACTAGGTTTCAGTCAGATTAGCGTTTTTCTCCCTGGGGGAAGGTTGGGCAGCTGAGCCCTCCTGCTTCCTGGCCTGGGAATGTATGGGACCGAGTGTCGGGTGCTGTGGTGCCAGGTCTGAGTTAGGAGGGGCCTGCACTCGGGAGCATTTATCACTGCAGAGGCCACAGGTTCCTCCCAGCGGTCGGGCAGCTGTGGGGATCTTTGGGTCCATGGTAATTTCGAGGACGGAGCCCTTGCTGGCCAGGCCTCCGCACGCCGGGTCTGTGCTCAGATCTGCTACATCTCTACTCACCCCGCAATGCCGGTGAGCACCCCACTGCCTGCCCAGGGTGAACCCACTGTGTCTGTGGGTTACTCACGAGCATTAGACAGAGGGTCGGCAGTGAAGTACGGACCCACGGGGACCTCAGCCCTTGGTCTTGGAGGGAGGAGCACAGGGAAGAGTGGCCAGAGAACAACAGGGCCAGGCCAGCCCAGGAGAGGACAGGACAGGTCCTGGGGAAGCTGGCCAGGCTCCTTCAGCCTGCGGGTTCCTCTCGAGCAGGAGGAGCTGGTCCAGAAGCTGAAGCTGTGGAGCTGGGCCCCAGGTTTGCTTTGTTCTTTCAATCAGTAAGTTACAGTTTTTATTTTTAAATACGTTGTTACTGATTTTTCAGAGAGGAAGAGAGAAACATCAATGGCTGCCTCCTGCATGCCCCCTACCAAGCCATCAACCACAACCAGGGAGTGCCCTGATGGGGAATGGAACCAGCAGCCTCCTATTGCACAGGCTGATGCTCAACCGCTGAGCCACACCCGCCAGGCTATCGGTTACATGTTTAGAGCAGTCTTGGGTTTACAGAAAACGTAGCATCCCCATACTCCTCTCCAAGTCCCTCCATGGCTTCCAATCTCACTCAGGGGAGAGGTCAAAGTTCTTACAGGGCCCTCCCCACTTCCTGTCAGTGCCTCTCCACCCCGGGTTCCTGACTCCATGGCCTCTCCGCTTCTTGCACACCAGGCACGCCCGTCTGAGAATTCTGTCTGCACTCCCCAGATATGCCCTCCTGGTCTCACTTCCCACAGGTCCCAGCCCTCCTGTCTCCCTCCTGCCAGGGCTGCCCGCTGCCCCATGCTCTATGCAGCCAGCGCCAGTATCTCAGCTCTGCAGGGCGGGAGGGTGGGGTTCTGGATGCACCTGGCACTGGCTGGGTGGCTGGGTTCTGAGCTTCCATCACTTTTTGCCTGGGTCTTCTTTCTGGCTGGAGGAAGGAGAGGCTGGTGGCACCTTGAAAGCCCCTGGAGGCTGGGAGCCCTGGCCTTCACTCCCACGACTCCTCACTCAGAGGGAAGGGTTTCTCCCTGCTTCCCTCAAGGCTTGGTTCTCTGGTCCCTGGTTGGGGGCACGGAAGCCGGAGCCCTGTTTGCTCCTCAGATAAGCACCGCGGACCCACGAGGTTTCACCATTACCACCATTGGCTGGATGCATGCCCTCGGCTGCCAATTTACCAGGATGAAGCCAGCCCTTCCAGGGTCCAGGTCTAGCCGGAACCTGTGGCTGCGCGCAGTGTGTCAGCCCACCCTGCCCTGGACCCTGGCTGGTGACCGCCTGGACGCTACCAGGGAGAGGGAGAGGAGGAGGGAGGGGAGCGGGATGCCCCTAAGGGGCGTTTCCCGGCTGCCAGTGCTGCAATGGGGAGGGGCCAGGTGCTGGAGGCTGCTCTGGGCGGGGTCCCGGGTTCCCAAGGCTCCCAGCGCGACTTTACAGCGGAGGGAGGGCATCCCCGGGGCAGCTCCCAGGGCGGTCCCGGCTCCTAGCCCCGCCGCGGGAGGGCCGCCCGCAGGCTGTCAGCACAGCTGTCTGCGAGGAGGAACCCCGGGAGGGAGGGGGTCGCCGCCCGCGGCGCTGGGGCTGGGCCCGCGCGGTCTCCCAGGGACGCAGGAGCCGTCGAGAGGGGCTCGGCTCCGTCGGGTTGGGCCGGAGCCTCTCGTCCCCACGACCTAGCGCCGAGGAGGAGGAGGAGACTCGGCTCAGACAAAGAGCTGCTGCGGGACCCTGCGGGCCCGGCCGCCCGCGCCGCGCGACCCCGCGCCCGGCACCCGCGGGAATGGGCGGGGCCTCGGGCAGCGCCCACTGCGCCTGCGGAAAGGGGCGGGGCGAGCGCGTGCCGGGGGCGGGGCCTCCGGCAGCTCTCACTGCGCCTGCGGAAAGGGGCGGGGCGAGCTCAGGTTGAGGGCGGGGCTACGGCCCGCGCCCCCTGCGCCTGCGCAACGCCCGGGCGGTACGCGCGCTCCCGCCGGTTGGCCGCCTCCTCAGCGGTCTCCGCCGCCGCCGCCCCCCGAGCCCGCGCACGCGCCCCCGCCCGGCTCGCGCCCCGCGCCCGCCGCCCCCGGCCCTCGCGCCCCGGCCGGGCCGCGGCATGCAGCATCAGCAGCCCCGGCGGCGGCGGCGGCGGCTCTGAGCGAGGCGGCGCGCCGGGCGGGGGCGGGGCGGCCTGCGGGCCCCGCGCGGGGCGGCCGTGCCCGAGTGTCCGGCGCCGGCCCCACGCGGCCCGCGGCGCCTTTGTTGCCGGCGCCCGCCGCGGCGCCTGCCAGCGCGCAGATGGTGGACGCGGGCGGCCGCCCGGGCGGGGACGGCTGGCGGAGGATGGAGGCCGCGCCCGACGGCGCCGCGGACGTCGTGCCGCTGGACCGCTACGACCCGGCGCGCGCCAAGATCGCCGCCAACCTGCAGTGGCTGTGCGCCAAGGCCTACGGCCGAGGTGGGCGCGGGGCGCGGGGCCTTTGTGCGGGGCGGGCGGGCGGGGCGCGGCGGGCCTCCTCCGGAGCCGCGGTTAGGGCGCGGGGTCCCCCTCACCCCCGCAGACCTGACCGCCCGCCGAGGGAGCGGGGCGGTGGCCGGTCGTGCGGAACCCGGTCAGCCCCCCGGAAGGCCCGGGACCCGGCGTCGGGTCCGTGTCCTCAGGCCTCGGGAGCCCGCGGTTGACCGCCCCGGCCTGGCCCGCGGACCTTGCGGACCAGGTGGTCCCCGGGCCCAGGTTTCCCCATTCATCTCCGGTGCTTTGTGTCCGCACGGAATCGCGCTCCGGCCTTTTAATTGGAAGCTTTTCCTAAAACGCCTTTGTCCTGGGGAGACACCCTGGGGCGGCCTGAGTGGGGTGCTGTACCCCTCCCGCCGAAGGCGGCTGCGCGGCCGTGGGGACTCGCTGGCAGCGTGTCCCGGGTTGGAGTGGAGGCGGGGGCTGTCCCCTCCTCCCGCCTCGGTCAGGGCTTCGGTCCCTAAGCTCCGCGAACCGCATTCAGGGTCCGGGTAAGCCGCGGGGCAGCGCTGCCACTCCTGTGATTAGCGAAAAGGTGGAATCCGTAAGGAGTAGGTCTGAGGCTTAAGGCCTGCCAGGTGTCCTGGGCATGGCCGGGGGGCACCCAGCCCTGACCTTGACCTCAGCAGCGACCTGCCCTCACACCCACTCACGCCGGGTGCTGGCCGTTCTTTGCCTTTCCTGATAATTAATTCATCAGGAACCCGTGTCCTGCGCCTTTCCTGGTGAGTTTTCCTCCTCCTCGCGCTGCCGGGTGCTGCTGGGCAGGGCTTCTCGCGAGGCCACCGGGCCTTCTCAGGCTCCATCCTGCGCCCGGTGCCCGGCTGCCGGCGCCTGTGCCGGGTCCCCTCTTGGGCGAAGCTTTTGCACCCGGAGCCTTAGGCTTGAGGCATGATGCGTGGACCCAGATTCCCTGTGAGGCCCCCCGGGGTCTCCCCAGCTCCCCTCCAGCTGTAGCCAGTGCCTGTGTCTGCCCTGGGCTGGCACACCGCGGCCTGTCAGCTGTCTGGGAGTCACCCGGCCTCTCCCCGTGGCCTCTCCCCACAGTCGTGTTGGGTTCGCCCGGTTTTATTTCCCCCGCACCGATGGCTCTGGAGTACCTGTTGACTCACTGGGAAGTAATGCAAAGCTGGTGTTAAAATAGGCTCTGCAGTGCGGACTCCACAGGCGGTATTTATAGAAGGCCGGCCCAGGGCGCTGAGGGAGCCTGGGATGGAGGCTGAACACGGGGCCCGTCACCCTGGTCTCAGGAGGTCTGGCCTCCAATCACATCTGCTTTTCCGTCTGTATCTACGTGGGGAAAGGGAGCAGGTGTACTTTTTTTCTCATCGAAAATCTCCCTTTAAATTTACAAATTTGGGAGATCCCCATTCAGATGACCAGGGGCCGCTCACCTCGGCCCAGCTGACGTGGTTCCGCCTGAGTCTCTGGCGTGGGGGCCACGCCCAGCGGGAGGTTTGCCCGCCCCGGTGGGCCCAGTCCTTGAGGGGTGGGCGGCCTTTGGCAGCCAGTAGAGCGTCCCCCACCCTATTCTGACTCAGGGCCGCCCCTGCTTCCTTCCCCGGACGCCTCCATGGCCTCTGCAGCTTGGTTTTCGGTGAGTCAGCGTGGTTCCTGAGAGTGGCTTACACCTGTGCCTTGTTGTACGCCGGCTGGTGAATTAGCTCATTGGCAGAACAGTCTTTCTGGTTGTGCAGGAAAGGGAGGCCGGCCGCGCAGGCAGGTGCTCCGAGGCGGCCTCTCCTCTCCTGCCTTTCCGGACCTCACAGTCCCCTGGCCGCTGTCCCCATTGGCAGCCCAGCTCACCCTCAGCCAGGCCTGAGGCCGGTGGTTAGGCGTTCCCTCCCACCTTCTTCCTCGCAGCACCGCTGCCAGGAACCGGGGGCCGTCTTGAGCTGATATTAGAATCTGTTCCTCCTTTTGGGGGTGACTCCCGAGTCATTGGCAGTGTTTTAGTTATTGTCTTATAAGTAATATACTGGACACGTTGAACCTTACTCATTTGGAAGTATCTGTAGGGAAGTAGACCTGCTTGTTAGCGGGAGTGTTTTAGTCTCTTTGGGTGAAAGTTATACAGGTTGGTAAGAAGTTTGAAGGGGTGACTCTTGAGTACTGTCCGTTTGAGAATGGCATGTGGACCAGGCTTTTGTGTTCTTGTTGGTTTTTTCTTTTCCTCCACGACCTTAGGAAACTTATTTGGTTTGGGGTTTTGAGCAATAGTGTTTGTTATGTCTCAAGGACAGTGTTGAAAAGTAACCCAGGGAAAACGCTAGGAGGCACTCAGCTGTTGCCAGCACGTTGCTATGTGCCCATGGCGGGTCGCCCTGAGGAGCCCTGGGAACCAGTGGGCGCTCCCCGGGGCTGAGCCACCTGGACAGGGCAGGGCCCCCAAATTCCACCTCCTGTACCGGCAGCAAACAGATGGAGAGACCCTGGGCTGTCCGAGCCGGCTGCTCGGGAGGGTCGGACTGGTCCTCGCTCTCGTTAGGGCTGTTCACTGATGGCACTGCTGTGGGGGGCAGCCTGTGCGGACGCCGGGCCTCTGTCCCGCTGACCCTCGTCCGTGACCCGTGCTGCTGCTCTCGCGTGGCCACAGGGCAGCGGAGTCTGTGCGTAAACCTTCCCTGTCGTCCAGCAGGCCTCCACTCTGCTGGGTGGTGGCCTTTGGTTTAAGGGAGTCCCAGGCGGAAGCTGTGAGGCCAGAATGAAACGAGTGCAGCCGCTGCTTGGCCCTGGCGGGGAGCCCCACTGCGGCTGAGGCCTCCCTGGCGGCACCCTCTCCTTTCATTCACCGCTCTCCCGCAGGTCACTGGTTTGTGGGTTTGACGGCGTTTTTAAGTAGCCTTGTTCTCAGCAAGGGATTTGGGTGCTTCTGGTGGGAGGTCACAGGGCACCAGAGTGTGTGTGTCGGTGGCACTAGGTCCTGTGGGGGTCGGGTGGCTGGCTGGTCTCCTCCAATGGCCTTGCTTCTGCTTGGCCCACTGGGACCACTGGGGTCCTGGGGTTACGACTGCCCTCCGGCCTTGTCCGCGGGACAGTCAGCGCTCGCCTGCTGGCCAGATGTGCAGGGACTCGGTCCCGACCCGGTGGGTGTCTGTAAAGATGGACCTGTTTGCCCACCTTCGCTTTCCTGTTCTGAGGCCACAGGTTCAGTCCTGACCCAAGAACATCCAAGTAGGTCACCTTTACGTTCAGACGGTCCCAGCCCTTCACGTGTGAGTGCCGGTCCCAGCCCTTCACATGTGAGTGCCGGTCCCAGCCCTTCACGTGTGAGTGCCGGTCCCAGCCCTTCACGTGTGAGTGACGGTCCCAGCCCTTCACATGTGAGTGCCGGTCCCAGCCCCTCACGTGTGAGTGCCGGTCCCAGCCCTTCACGTGTGAGTGCCGGTCCCAGCCCTTCACGTGTGAGTGCCGGTCCCAGCCCTTCACGTGTGAGTGCCGGTCCCAGCCCTTCACGTGTGAGTGCCGGTCCCAGCCCTTCACGTGTGAATGACGGTCCCAGCCCTTCACGTGTGAGTGCCGGTCCCAGCCCTTCACGTGTGAGTGACGGTCCCAGCCCTTCACGTGTGAGTGACGTCCGGCTCCAAGAGGTCTGTTGTGTGCGTTCTCCCAGAAGCCCTGTGTTAAAACGTTTCTGCTCACATTTCCCTTCCTGAGAGCTCAGAGGCTCCTGCTGTTGGTTTTTCCGGGTCCTGCCACGTGATATCACGTGTACTTTTTGATTCGTAGTTGAGCTGTTGAAAACCTCAGGTTGCTGTCATTTTTCATGGTGGCCAAGTTGGAGCCAGTTTCCCATCCAGCCATTCAGCCAGCCATCGCAGAGGTGTCAGGAGCATCCTGGGAACACAAGGGGGGGAGTAATGATGCCGCCTCCTTGTGAACTGTGGACCAGAATGAAATAGCTCAAGGACTAAACATCGCTGCCTGGCATTTCGCACACGAGCTTCAGGGCAGTGAGTGGGGTCGCAGTGCCTAGGCTCCAGGGGCTGTGGTCACTGGGAGGGGCACATATGGCAGCTCTGGGGGTGATAGGTCTTGAGAGATGGTAAGGTTTGAGGTCCCCCCACCCCCACCAGAGAAGAGAGGGTATCAGGCCAGTTCTGTGCACAAGTGTTCTGGGCCTTGTGATAGGGTTAGTGGACTGAAATGGAAGCGATTCATCTGGAGATAGTCTTGGCCAGATTGTGTGGTGGTGTCCAGGCTGGTGAGTGTGTGCTGGGAAGGTTTCCTGGGGGCGGGGGCGGTGAGCGGGACAGGGGTCTCCTGGCAGGTCGGATGGAGGACCGTGTCAGTGGAATGTCTGGGGCTGATGCGTATCTGTTATGAATGGTCTTTGTGTGGACGCGGGTCTTGGAAAGGAGGTGTAATGCCCAGTGGCTAGCCCAAGTGGCTGTGCCACCTTTTATTCCACCAGCGAAGCGTGGGCGTTGCCTCGCCCCCTCGCCCCCTCGCCCCTCGCCGCACGGGCCGCCCTCAGCCTGTGTTTCAGCCACTCCGGTGGCTGTGGGCTCGCTGGCTGTGGTGTTTCCCTGGGGACTGATCACGGTGAGCACTTTTTTAGAGGCTTATTGGATATTTGAATCTTTTTTCCGTGAAATGTCTTTTTTTTTTTTTTTTTTAATATATTTTATTGATTTCGTACAGAGAGGAAGGGAGAGAGTTAGAGAGTTAGAAACATCGATGAGAGAGAGTCATCGATCAGCTGCCTCTTGCTCACCCCCTACCGGGGATGTGCCCGCAACCAACGTACATGCCCTTGACCGGAATCGAACCCGGGACCTTTCAGTCCCCAAGCCGACGCTCTATCCATTGAGCCAAACCGGTTTTGGACCGTGAAATGTCTTTTCAGACCGCCGGCCAATCTAGACAGTTCTGTTAAACTTCCGAGATAATTGTACGTTAACATTCAGTTTTAAGAGTCACTGTGGTTTCCCCGGCCGTAACTTCTCACAAAACCATGGCGGACATTGACCTGTCGTCTGACAGCCTTCCAGCCCAGGAGGGCCTCTGCTGGTGCCGCACCTGCTTCCCTCCCTCCCACTCCTCCCCCCACCCCCTGCCTCTTCCCTCCCCCTGCATCCTCACCCCCACTCCGCCGTGGTGTCTCCTGCTCTTCCTTTCCCAGGTCCCTAAGGTGGGAGTGAGGACGCCTGGAGACCTCGCTCCTCTCAGCATGGGGTGCCCTCCGTGTCCCGTGGAGGTGCCTGAGCTGCGTTTCCCATGTGCTGTCTCTTCACTCCGTTTTGTTTATTTCCCTTTATTTGCTTTGATGCTTCCTCACTGACCCGTGAGTTATTTAGAAGTGTGAGTGCCAAGTGGGAGATTTGCCTGCTTTGTGTTTCGCTGTTCCTTTCCGTCCGATTCCATGGTGGTGAGGGGACAGACTGGGCCTGCCTCACGGCCCAGGCGAGGTGTGCTTGGGCGCCGGTTCCCTGGGCAGTTGGAGGCCGTGTCCTGGCGTTGGCGGAGTGCTCTGTGCGTGCCAGGCAGGCCTGCGGCTGGTGGTGGCTGGTGGTCAGCAGACAGGCCTGCGGCTCTCTCCTTGCCGCAGGCCTGTCTGCTGACGGGTGTTGAAGCCCCGTCTGCTTCCCTCTTAGCTCTGTCCATTGTCCTCCTGTCCCGAGGTTTTGTAGTCTTCCTGGGCGTGAGCCTTCACCCAGAAAGGCCCAGCTGTCCCCAGGTGGCTGGTGCGTTAGTGGGAGGCAGGTAATGCTGTGGGTTCACAGTGGTTTCTGCCTCACATGACCTTGGACACTGCGTGCTTTCTCTGTGCCTCAGTTTCCCTATTTGTAACGCGGAGACAGAAGTCTTGATTTAGTAGAATTGTGACGCTTAAGTAACAGGCTCACGTGGAGCTTAAGGGCACTAGGTCTGAGATGGAGGTGTGCAGGGCTCTGTGCTGCTTCGTTGCCATAGCAGCAGGCCCGGTGCCGACTCCCCTTTGCCATCAGAGGGACATATGTGGCTCCTCCCAAGGATGCTGCTGGGTGCCCCCACGACCGTCCCGCCCGCCACCCTGCCGTGGCCTACCCAGAGCGCAGAGCTGGTCTGGCTTTCCTGGCATCCACTCTCCCCTGGGGGACCCTCGCCTGCTTCTCGCTGCTCCTGAGGTCACTAAATGGGGTGCTGCCCACGCCCCTAGGGTGTGAGGGGCTAGTTTGCAGCAGAGAAGATGGGCATGAGGACCCGCTGGTGTCCTTTACGCCGTTAGTCAGGTTGTCAGTGGCCCTCTGTCCTCCGGGGCGTGTTGAATGTGCGTGTCACGCTCTGTCATCTTCCCTCGGCTCAGATAACATCCCCGAGGACCTCAGGGACCCCTTCTACATCGACCAGTACGAGCAGGAGCACATCAAGCCGCCCGTCATCAAGCTCCTGCTGGCGGGCGAGCTGTACTGCCGCGTCTGCAGCCTCATCCTGAAGGGCGACCAGGCGGCCGCCCTGCAGGGGCACCAGTCCGTCATCCAGGCCCTGTCCCGCAAGGGCATCTACGTGATGGAGAGCGACGACACGCCCGTGACGGACCCCGACCTCAGCCACGCACCCATAAAGATGGTGAGTGCCTGGCACGCCGACCCCCACCCCACCAGGACGAGTGTGCATGATGGGCGAGTGACGTCCCGGCTTCCAGTGCCATGGGCATCGCGGGTGCCCAGCCTGTCACGTCGTCAGCTGTCCCTCTGCCGCTGCGCTGCACGGACGAGGCACGCTGAAACCTCAGGTGCACCGCGGTGCACGTGTGTGTGTGTGTGCAGCTGGCCTGGTGTGAGTGCGTGGCAGGCGCCTAGGTCACGTGTGGCTGAGTGGTCTGGCCCCGGGGGAGAGCAGCTCCTCTTGGCTGACTTGGGGTGAGCGCTGAGCGCCGCCCTCAGACGTGTAGGCGTGTGGAGGTGAGCACGCCCTCGGAGGTGTGGGCGTGTGGAGTGCACGCTGCAGCGTTGGGGGGCGTGTGGAGGTGAGCACACCCTTAGACGTGTAGGCGTGTGGAGGTGAGCACACCCTTAGACGTGTAGGCGTGTGGAGGTGAGCACACCCTTAGACGTGTAGGCGTGTGGAGGTGAGCACGCCCTCAGACGTGTAGGTATGTGGAGGTGAGCACGCCCTCAGACGTGTAGGCGTGTGGAGGTGAGCACGCCCTCGGAGGTGTGGGCGTGTGGAGTGCACGCTGCAGCGTTGGGGGGTGTCTGTGTTGTGCTCGTGCTGTCGGATTGTTTCATGTTTACGTTGAGTAGTTGGTGCCAAAATAAAGTAGTGGGTGCCTTTTGTCCTCTCAGCAGCCCCTCCCGTCTTTCTCTGAAAGCCCACCCTGAGGTGCTTCTCCAGACCGTCCTGGGGCTGGGGCTGGGCCGCGTGCGTGCTCCCTGGTTGCCTCTGGGTGTTCACTGCATTCCGTTCCGTGGTCTCACTCTCGGTCTGGGTGGCTGGAGTGTGTGGGTCAGGCGCACCCTCCGGTGTGGGAAGAAACGGCGTGGAGGCACCGCGGGGTCTCAGTGCCGGCGCTGCTGATGGCGCCCAGCGCCGTGGGTGGTTGTGCAGCCTCGTCAGGCTCTCCGCCCTCCGTACCTTTACCGAGGACCCCAGCCCCCAGGGTGAGGGGCGTGAGGCAGGAGGACGAAGCCCTCCCCAAGGCACCAGGCTGGCCGACCCCGAGGCGGGGTAGCGAGCAGATGAAGCCTCGCTGTCTCCTCGCGGGGAGAAAAGTGGAAGGTGTCTGGGGCAGGGGGTGGGGGGTGCCTGGTGGGCGAGGCAGGTGGCCACTCTGACTGCCTGCTTGCAGAGCGCCCACATGGCGATGGTGGACGCCCTCATGATGGCCTACACCGTGGAGATGATCAGCATCGAGAAGGTGGTGGCCAGCGTCAAGCGCTTCTCCACGTTCAGCGCCTCGAAGGAGCTCCCGTACGACCTGGAGGACGCCATGGTGTTCTGGGTCAACAAGGTGAGCGCGCCTGGCGGCCGTCCTCGGGGGCGATGCTGAGTCCCCGCCCACAGGGCCCAGTGCGTGTGTGCGGCTGCGTGTGTGCGCCAGCACTGCCCGTGGTGTCGGGCAGGTGACAGGTGTCCCGAGGCGCGGGGCCGGCATGGGGCTGGGGTAGGAAATGCAGGCCTGGTGGGTCCACATTGCTGCTCCTCCTCCTGCTGTCTCCCCTGTGCGCTCAGGGAGGCGCTCCGTCTGACCCCGTGTTTGGAGAGAAAAGTGTCTGCTTAAATGCGTTTTTCCTTTTATATTTAGAAGCTTGCAATGTAATCTTTTATGCAACGTATATAAAGAATGGTTATTTCTGTCCTGGCCGGTTTGGCTCAGTGGCTAGAGCGTTGGCCTGTGGACTGAAAGGTCCCGGGTCTGATTCTGGTCAAGGGCACAGGCCTGGGTTGTGGGCTCAACCTCCAGGGGGGTGTGGGGTGTGCAGGAGGTACCTGATTGATGATTCTCTCTCATCGCTGATGTTTCTATCTCTCCTGCTCCCTTCTGCTCTGAAATCAATAAAAATATTTTTAAATGGTTATTCGTAGTAGCAGATGTCCGATGTGACAGAGGGTCCATGTGACCACAGGGTTCCCTTACCAAAGCCTTTTGGTTTATTAAGTCTTATTGAACACAAAACGGTGTTCAGTTGGTGACACTGCTGCTAAAGACACAAGGTGGAGCAGCTCCTGTGCAGTGTGAGCCAGATGTCCTGGCAGCATGTGGTTCCCGGTCGGGCACATGCCCGGGTGGTGAGCTCGATCCCCGGTGGGGGGAGTACAGGAAGCGGCCGATCCATGGCTCTCCCCTTGATGTTCCTCTCCCGCTCCCTCCTTACTGTTTACCACAGCGTGGATGGGCCTGGAGGGTTGTGTGCTCAGTGAAACAAGTCAGAGAAGACCAGCGCCCTGTGGCTCGCTGATACTGGGATTGGGGGAGTGAATAAACAAACAGAAATGGACCCAGGGGCACAGAGGCCAAGCTGTGGTTGCCGGAGGGGAGAGGGTCAGGGGACGGGCGAAATAAAAACTGTGTGTTGGGCTTGTCATTCTTTTGGGGTAAATTGCTTGCTTGTTCCCTTTGGCCACTTTTCTTTGGAGGTTATTTCCAATTGGATCAGTCACCTTTTAAGTGCATTTCCTTCTCCTTTAGGTAAACCTGAAAATGAGAGAGATAACGGAGAAGGAAGTGAAGCTGAAGCAGCAGTTCCTGGAGAGTCCTGCTCATCAGAAGGTAAAGGCAGGGCACCTCCTCGGGGCAGAGGGTCGCCGCGCACACTGCCACGCCTCCCCCACAGCGGGGGCATCTCCTGCATCGCAGGCTGGCTCTGCGACTCCTTGGGGCAGTGGGCACCAGCCTGCACCCTCTCCCTGCAGGGTGTCCAGTGTGTAACCGGGGGTGAAGGGGTGTTGGGAGATTCGGGGCCCGGGAGTCGGCTTCTACAGGTCAGCAAGTGAGGCACATGTTGCCGTCTGCCAGGGGCACCTCCCTCGTGGGGCTGTGGCAGGGCCTGTGGCGCCGGAGGAAATGGCGCAGGTGGCACTAGTGCGTCCCTGTCACTCCCGCCCTTCCTTCCCCGGCGTGGTTTTTCTGGTCGAGCACGTGCAGGACTGGAACCACGTTCCCTGAATGCATGCACGGCGTGGCCCAGCCGTGGCTGCCCGTGTCCCCTGGCTGTGGGGGTGGGTGGGCACCGCGTGCGTGACCGCGATTGTCCCTCCCGCTCTCCAACGAGGCAGACGACTCGTGCGCCCCCCTCGGTGCCTGGTCGCCCACCGTGGTGCCAGCCGCACCGAGTTCCCGGAGTGCCCACTGCTCCCAGAGCTCGTGTGGAGGTGCCGTGCCTTCCCCTTGGGTCCCGGTCCCTCGTGTCCACACCGCACCCACGTGTGTACGCCGTCTGTCCGTCCGCACGTGGGCCCATCCCGCTGACCCTCCTCTCCTGCCTTCTCCCCTGCCTCCCGAGCAGTCTCCCTCCAAGTGGTACTGGAAGCTGGTGCCCGTAAGTGGACTCCGTGCCCGCTGCCATCAGACCATCCTGTGCCGCCCCCTGCTTCATTCCCGCCGCCCGCCCCGCCTGTGTGTCTGGTGTCCTGGGTGGTTGCACTGTGCCGTGTGGTGCGGCTGTGTCAGCTGACGGGCGTGGCTTCCCGCGGTGGGCACGAGCTCCGGCGCGTTCACAGGTGGCGTGCGCTCAGCGTGCCAGACGGCCTGCGTTTCGGCTCCTGGCGCTCTGGCGCACTGAGGTGAACGTGACTAAAGCAGGGTCTTCGGAGAAGGACTGGCCACTCCAGGCGACTCTTTGCTGTCGACCCTCACCCGAGCACATTTTTCCGTTGTTTGTTTGATGTTTGGTTTTGGGGTTGGTTTGTTTTTAGAGAGTGGAAGGGAGGGAGGAGGAGGAGAAAGAGAGAAACATTGGTGTGAGAGACATCAATTGGCTGCCTCCTGCAGGCATCCTGACGGGGCTGGGGATCCAGCCTGCAACCTGGGTACATGCCCTTGATCAGGACTCACACCTAGGCCCCTTCAGTCCGCAGGCCGGTCGCCAACCATAGATCCGCACTGGCCAGGGCCCACGCTCTTTGTTTTGACCTTTCTGATGTGACTGGCCCTCATGGTGACCTGCGTGTCTTAGTGCCCACAGCACGGCTTTCTGGGAAAGGTGACCACCGCTGCCGCCTGCGTGGTGGGGAGGCCACCCTCCTTCCTGGCAGGGGTCCTGGTCCCCGCAGTGAGAAGGGCATTTCCCGGGAGAGGAAGCGAAGGGGCGGCTTGGCCCAGCCCTGGCTGCTCCGTGGTGCCACCCTGCAGGCATGGAGGGGGCACGCGAGGGAAGGTCCTGGCACACTGCCCTTTGCAGGCGGGCAGCTTAGCCTCCGAACTCTGCCCCTAGGCCGTGCCCTGGGCCAGACTGGCAGGTGGGTTTCCTGAGCAGTGGACCGGCTGCATTGTGGCTGATGATCTTGCTCTAATAATAACAGGGAAGAAGCATTTTATGGATATTTCCGTGTCTTGTAATTTCTGAAAGCCAAGGAGCGGAATGTTACGAGTGACGAGGTTTAGGAAGGACTGCGGGAAGCCGGCTGTCCTACGGGAAGGCGGGTCAGAGCCAGCTGACCAGGGAGGCCCGCAGCCGCCTCAGTTCCCTGTCGTGTTGACCCTCGCTATCGGACCACAGCGCCCAGCCAGTGGGTGGCGAGGATTGTGGGGACAGGTCTGGCAGGTTCTGAGGCTTCAGCTCATCACCCCAGAGCCTAGAGGGTTCACACTGACCGGCCGGTGGTCAGTTACACGGTTCCCCTGGTTCTGAGGTCACTCCATCCATCTTCAGCCGAGCAATCATGTGCTTCCCTGCATGCCGTGGTCATCACCGTGTGTGCTGTGTCCATGTGGGAGCTGGCCGGGCGCATGCCGTGTCTGCATGCTGGGGCGGGACCACTGCCAGCTCTGCCTTGGATGAGAAACAAGTGAACGTCTGCGCGGAGCAGCCCTGGTGACACCGGGCACCCGCTCCTGATCTCCGGGGGCGCTGCTGCCGTGGCTCTGCCCTGTGCTGCCTGGGAGGCGCCTTCGCTTCCGTGGCGAGGCCTTTCCTCTGGGCTGGCTCTGTAACCAAGCCCCGCGCCAGGGCAGCTGCCGGCCCCCTCCTGCACCCGCCCGGCCCCCACAGCGCCCCCTCCCAGGCGACCTGGCCTGCGCTCCTCACCTGCTCGTGGGGATGGGGCTTGGGGCAGCCCCACCGGGCACACGCCTCCCCGAAGGGGCCAGAGACCCTGAGAAGCTCGGGTCCTGAGTGGGCCCCGCCCACGAGCGCGGTTTCCTGCTCCCACACCACTGACTTCCTGGGCGAAATTGCTCTCGGGCACTTCCCAACCGCACGCTGAAGCCATTTGTATTCTCTTACCGCCGCACGGCGAGTGCTGCCAGCACCGAGCAGCTGCTCGGCTTCAGTGGCAGGACGTTGGTTCACACTTGTTTCTCCTCCGCGCAGCAGCGGCTCGGAGTGGAGCCGGTCCCGCCCTCCCGGCACTTAGAGCGGCGCCGCTGCCTCAGCGGCTGAAGGCTGTCAGCCGGGGTTGCTGCCAGCCAGTTCCCAGATCCTGACATGTGGGTTCTGGGCAAAGGATGTGATGCCGACATTGGAGCTTTTCCCTACGGCTGCCGTTCCAAGCACTGTCCAGCGCCCTGTGCTCACTCGGTCTGCTGGGGCGTGGGGCGGGGCACCTCGTGTAGAGTCTGTCTTTTGTCGACCGCAGGTGCGCTACCGCCGAGAGCACCTGTCGGCGAGGCAGCCGCCCTACTTCCCGCTGCTGGAGGACCTGATGCGAGACGGCAGCGACGGGGCCGCGCTGCTGGCCGTGGTCCACTACTACTGCCCCGAGCACATGAAGCTGGACGGTGAGTGCGCCCTGGTGCCGCCGGGCGGGGCCGGGGCCGTGGACGGGCGACGGGGCGAAGTGTGCAGTGTCGGTGGCGCCGGTGCAGGCTCTGCGGTGGGTTTCCGCTTGGAGGCCTTATTCTTGCTCCGTAATTAGTGCTAATTGGGGGAGAGGCTGTGAGGCCGCCAGCACCCTGTTTCTCAAGTGTCGTCCATGGTGGTCTCTCCCGCGTGCTGCCAGCATCCCTACGAGGTGCGCCGCCTCAGGGACGCGATGGCCGCAGGGTCACGTCCCTCGCCCCCGGGGCTCTGTTGCTCTGGTCGCCCCAGATTTTGAACAGGAGGGTGGGCCCAGCTGGTGTAGCTTTACCCAGCTAAGCCTGTGTGATTGGCTCAGGAGAAGGCCCACATCTCACAGGCGAGGGGACAGCCCGTGCAGAATGTGGGGAGTGCAGTGAGGCCTCCCCAGCAGATGGAGTCCCCGCTGTGCAGGAAAGACCTACCCTGAACAGCCAAACTTGAGAACTTTGAAAGAAAACATAGGAAAACCGTTTTTATAACATTGGGGTGGATTATTTACTTAAATTACAAAGCACAAATAATAGAAAAGATTCTTTTATTTAAATTAAACTATGTTAAAATTCAGTGGCACAGGACATTATAAACAAACTTGTGATAAAGAAGTTGTCAAAGGATGGTCACACAGCCCTTTTATAACCATCTACATGTATAAAAGGTCGTCCAGGTTACTGTGACGTGCACTGCAGCCGGCCGACTGGCCAACCTGCCTCAGCCCCTCCCCCCAGCTGCCCAGCCCCGATCTGGGGCAGGACTGGCTGATCAACCTCTTGCATCCCCTCCCCAATTGGCCCCTATTGGGATAGGCTGGCTGGACCCACCTGTGCATGAATTTGTGCACTGGGCCTCTAGTCCTATATAATACTATACAATAAAAGGGTAATATGCGAATCAAAGCATAATATGCTAATGATATGCTAAGGCTGCTCAACCACTCACTATAACATGCACTGACCACCAGGGGGCAGATGCTTCAACCAGTAGGTTAGCTTGCTGCTGGGGTCCAGCCAATCAGGACTGAGTGAAATGGGCTGGAAACTCCCTGGCGCCCTCCTGCAGTCCCTTCCCTGCCCCATTGTGCACCAGTGGGTCCTTCATCCTAGCTTGCACCCTCTTGCAATCTGGGACCCCGTGGGAGATGTCAGCTGGTTTCAGCCTGATCCCACAGGCCACTCTTCCTTGGGAGGGCGCCAGACGCAGGGCTCATGGCCGGTGAGCGCCGCTACAGCGTGTGAGCCTCTCCCGATGGGAACTGATTGGGGCAGTCAGGTTCCCACCCTGAGTCCTCGGGTCTCGGTGCCAAGTGGTTGCTGTCCAGCCAGTCCCTGTGGCCTGGACTCTCGGCATCGGGCCCTCAACACCCTCGACCTGCGTTTCTGTCTCTGGCAGACGTGTGCTTGAAGGAGGTCACGTCGATGGCTGACAGTCTGTACAACATCCGGCTGCTGCGGGAGTTCTCGAACGAGTACCTCAACAGGTGCTTTTACCTCACCTTGGAAGACATGCTGTACGCTCCCCCGGTGCTGAAGGTAACCGTGACCGCGCGCACACGCTTCCGACGCCCCGCTGCCCAGCTGCTCACGCGCCTGCTCTGCTTTCCTCGCAGCCGAACGTGATGGTCTTCATTGCCGAGCTCTTCTGGTGGTTCGAGAACGTCAGGCCTGACTTCGTGCAGCCGCGGGACGTGCAGGAGCTGAAGGACGGTGAGTGAGTCTCCATCCTCGGAGGCGTCCGGTCGCTCCCTGCGTTTCTGTGCGGCGATGGTGCGGTGTGAGCGCTGCCGTGGGGGTAGAGCCCAGCCTGTCTGAGGGTCCCGGGACCTGCTGAGCGTCTGGAGGCGGGGCAGCTGGGCTGAGCCTGCTGGCTGCTCCCGCCCGCAGGGTCTCGTTTGCCCCCAACAAGGCAGGATGCACCCCTGACCAGAGTAAGCGCTGCCCCTGGAGACTCGCCTCCAGGAGGGGAGGGAGCAGGTGTGTTCCTTCCCGTGGTTCCCCTCGGAGAGGCTAGCCCGGGGGAAAGTGGGTCAGGCAGCCCAATAAAATGAGGCCTTCATTCACCGAGAGGAGATAAAAAGCAAGAAAAAGAATCACTGTCCACACGGCAGAGGCTGCAGCTGACAACAGGTCACCGGCCCCTGGCTGACAGGAAGCTCACTGCGGCGTGAGCAAAGGCACCGCGACTGTGGACCCCACGTGCCCCTTGCTCACGGAAGGCGCTCACCCCTCCGTCCCAGCACGCCCGCCGCGGCGCGCCAGGCCCGAGGGGGCCCCGCGTCCCTCCTCCCCGTCCCCGCTCAGGCTCAGCACTGAGTCACAGCCAGTGTCTGAGAAGCTTGGTTTCAGTCAAAGGGGTGTTATTTCTGGTGCTCATGCAGGGCAGGGTTTTAGGAGCTTCTTGGGGACGTGAGGAGCTGACTCACGGATGTTCCTGTAACGTTTCTATTTCTGCAGCGAAAGCAGTGCCACACCAGAAGAGCAGCCGGCCGCCCATCCCCATCTCCAACGCCACCAAGCGCAGCTTCCTGGGCGGCCCCGCGGCAGCGAGCCCGGCCGAGCCGCCATCCCCGGCTCAGCCTCCGGCCGAGGGCTACCCCAGGCAGCACCTGCACACCGAGGAGCCGGACCCCCTGTGAGTGTCTGGTTTTGGGAGCTGAGTCCCTGAGCTCTGCCGCTTTTTGTGACTCTTCTTGGGTCTTTCTCCAGCCCAGCCTCTGGCCGGCCCCTCCCCAGCAGGAGGGGGCAGGATGCATTCCCGAGAGCTGCTGTGAAAATTGGGAACTCGGGTTTTTATCATAGACGGCGACCAGAAGCCAGCTGCCCCCGGCTGCCCCCAGCTGCCCCCGGCTGCCCCCAGATGCCCCCGGCTGCAGTTTTCAGTTACTTATTCCGGGTGTGCCATCCTGGTCCTCTTCTGGTGTCTTTCTTTTTAATAATTATTCTCAAGAAACAGTGAAATCCCTACGCATGGTGTGAGTTTGTGATGTTTCTGTGGTTTCCTTTGTATTTGCTTTTGGCCATGAAGGTTGCTAACCACCGGTTTCTTTCCTGACAGGGGGAGAGGGGCCTCTGCCTTCGGCCCTTCGCACCCCTTACTGCCCCTGCGGCAGCGGCAGCAGCGGGCAGCGCCCGGGGAGGACCCGCCAGGTAAGATGGCTTTGCCGCCTCCTCACACAGCTTCTGGAACAGCAGGCCTGGGGCGGGGCAGGCGGGTGTTAGTGAGGACTGCAGGGAGAGCTCGGACGGACCCTGTGCCGCAGACTGGTCCGCCGTGGGAACGCCGTTAACCCTGGGAGGTGCACAGGTCGCTGTGTGTGCCTGAGCGAGAGCCGAGTGCTCTCGGTGACTCAGAGCTCGGGCCATTCTGTTTCGCCGTGGAGTGCACGTTGCCGCTGACACTGGGAAGTTACCTGTGTGCTGGTCTGCTCTCGGGGGCAGTGCGGGTGCGTGGTGGTGCGTTTCCGTGGGAAACAGTTACTGTGCTGAGTTTCAAAGGACACAGCCTTGGCTTCCTGCTGAGCACGTCCCTGCCTCTTTGCCTGCAGACGAGCGGCACCGGTCCAACTCCCTGACCCGCGTGGACGGCCAGCCACGGGGAGCAGCGGTCGCGTGGCCAGAAAAGAAGCACAGGTGAGCCGCGTGAGAGGTTCCTAGACCCCAGCCCCCCGAGCGCGGAGCACGGAGGGCGTGCACGGGCAGCGGCGAGGGCACCCTGGCGGGTGGTGAGTCAGCAGGTGTGAGGCCCCCAGGCAGGGCCAGGACCCGCCGAAGTGAGGCCGCTGCTCTCCACACTAACTCCTGGGTTTTAGGAAATGGAGTCCTTTTGCATGTAATAGGTTTTTTTTATTACAACTTTTAATCATTTAGAAGTGTTTTAGCTTTAATTGTAGTATGATAATTATTGATTAGTAAGAATAAATGTAACAAGTGGAAGCTCAGTCGTTTTTAAGGGTGTAAAGGGGTCCTGGGAGCGGAGTGTTTGAGAGTCGCTTCCTGAGCCAGCTCTGCCCTCGGCTTGGGACGGGGTCCAGCTCCACAGTCGAGGTTCCCAGCTGAGCTGCTGGCTCCCTGGGGAGTCCCTCCGGCTGACTGGCTCCTCCCGCCACAGGCCTGCCTCTCAGCCGGCACCGTTCGCCCTGCACCACACGGCGAGCTGCGACGCGGACCCCGGCTCTGGCGACAGCGTCAGCTTGGCCCGCTCCATCAGCAAGGACAGCCTGGCATCCAACATCCTCCCCCAGACCCCGCAGAACCAGCCACAGCCCCCCGCCCTGAGGGCCAGCGTGAAGAGCCTCCTGAACAATGTGGACATCGAAGATGAGGACGAGGAGCTCGTGGCCATCGTTAGGACCGACGGGGCTCCCCACGGCAGTGACCTGGGCCCCCCGACAGGCGCCAGGCCCCCCCAGAGACCGGCGGGCCCCGTGGAGAGCAAGCCCGACAGTTTCTTCCTGGAGCCGCTGATGCCGGCCGTGCTGCGGCCCGCCAAGGAGAAGCAGGCGGTCAGCAAGGAGGACGAGTGTGGGGAAGGGCGGCTGAGGAGCTGCCCGGCCAGGAGGCCCGGCGAGGGCCCGGCTCTGGGGCGCAGGAGGGCACCCGGCGGCTACGGCACTCGTGACTTGAACAGGACCTTCACCCCGATCTCCTCCGCGGAGCTGTGTGCCGAGGCGGGGCCGCCGGCCGGGGACGCCCGCGGGGAGCCTCCGGCCAGCGGCACTTTCGACCCTTCCTCCCAGCGACAGTCCCCCGACGGCTTCTTCCTGCACACGGCCAGAGCCGACGCGGCCGCGGAGGGCAGGCTGCACAGTGGCCGGGCGAGAAGCCCGCCCGCCCCCGACCCGGAGCCGTGGACCGTCCTGAGGCAGGACTCGGACTCCGACGTCGCGGAGCTGGAGGAGGCCGAGCACGACTTCCTCGGGGCGGACTTGCCCGTGCTGCTGGGGCGGTGCGCGGGCGAGGAGGAGTCGGCCAAGCTGCAGGAGGACATGCAGGTGAAGGAGCACGAGGACAAGGACGACGCCAGCGGCCGCTCCAGCCCCTGCCTGAGCACCGTCTCACAGCTCAGCGGCGCCTCCGTGGCCAGCGGGAGCACGCGGATGACCAGCTTCGCCGAGAGGAAGCTGCAGAGGCTCAGCAGCTGTGAGACCAAGTCCAGTACGAGCAGCTCCCAGAAGACCACGCCGGACGCCTCGGAGAGCTGCCCGGCCCCGCTGACCACGTGGAAGCAGAAGCGGGAGCAGAGCCCCGGCCGGCAGGGCAGGGACCACGCCAGCCTCCTGGCCTCGGAGCTGGTGCAGCTGCACATGCAGCTGGAGGAGAAGCGGAGGGCCATCGAGGCCCAGAAGAAGAAGATGGAGGCGCTGTCCGCCCGGCAGCGCCTGAAGCTGGGCAAGGCCGCCTTCCTGCACGTGGTCAAGAAGGGCAAGGCCGAGACCGGCCCCCAGCCCCTGAAGCCGGAGCCCAGCGGGGAGGACCTCGGCGCTGCTCTGTCCAAGACGGAGGACCTCCTGGCCAGGGAGCAGGGCCGAGCAGACGTGGGCGAGGGCCAGGACGTGGACCGCGAGGGCCTGGCGCTCCTGCAGCAGCACCGGCAGGACCCGGCCGCGCTGCCCGAGCTGGAGAAGAGCAAGGCGCTGTCCACGGCCCTCCTGGAGGTGGCCGGGGACGGGCTGGACGCGGGCGAGGGGGACCTCTCCATCGAGAAGCTCAACGAGACCATCAGCACGCTGCAGCAGGCCATCCTGCGCATCTCCCAGCAGCAGGAGCAGCTGCTCATGAAGGCCCCTGCGCCCCCCGCCCCCGGGGCCCGGAACGGCGCCGCGGACCCCAAGGTCAAGGCCTCCATCCACTTTGTGGAGCCCCTGTCTCCCACGGGGGGGACGGGGCACCGCCGGCCCCCCCGCCTGGGGCAGGGGCGGAATTCCCGGGCGGGGCGGCCCGCCGAGCTGAAGGTCCCCAAAGACCGGCAGCAGGGCTCCCGGAGCAAGACCCCGACGCCCAGCGTGGAGGCCCTGCCGCACCTGCGGGCCTTCCCGCCGCGGACGCCCCCGGACCCGGGCTGGGACGGGCCGGCGGACCCCGGGAGCGGCCCCCCCGAGAAGGGCTTCTTGGACACCTACCGGCTCCACGACGCCAGCAACCAGCGGGCACTGCCCGTGCCCGCACCCCAAGACGCCAACATCCTGTCGGAGCAGATGAGCCTCAAAGAAGCGCTGGGCCTGGGCCTGAAGGAGGTGGGGCTCGGGGGCCCCGCTGTCTCGGGAAAGGAGGGTGTCCCCGCCGATGGCCCCCCACGGAGCAAGGCCAGCCTCATCGAGGTGGACCTGTCGGACCTGAAGGCCCCCGACGAGGACGGGCCGGCCGGCCCCGAGAGCTCGGTGGACCTCAGCACGGACAGCGACCAGAAGTCGGGTGTCGGCTTCTTCTTCAAGGTGAGCTGCGAGCTGCCCCGAGCAGTAAGGGGCATCGGAACCTTCGCTCAGGGCGGGCCGCAGCGCAGACGGGGCGGGGTGGGGGGGGGAGCTCCTGTGGTGGACACAGGGCCGGACAGGGGAATGGACAGCTTCACGAGCCGCCTCCTCCAGCCGTTTGTGTTTTGGCCTAACGCTGGGCTGTTGGTCAGGTGGGAGGAGGAAGAGCAAGTCTGGGCTGTGTTGAGTCTCAGCCTGGGCTGCAGACTGTTGGGTGGGGTTGGGTGCCCCAGGATGGGGACAGGCGTTGTGGGGATGGGGGTAGGTGTCCCTGGGTCAGCTATGGGTGCCCGGGGGCAAGGATGGGCGCTCTGGGGGTAGGGGTGGGTGCCTCTGGGGAGGGGGCCCCATTGCACCCTGTGTCCTGCAGGACGAACAGAAGGCGGAGGATGAGCTCGCCAAGAAGCGGGCGGCCTTCCTCCTGAAGCAGCAGCGCAAGGCCGAGGAGGCCCGCATGCGCAAGCAGCAGCTGGAGGCGGAAGTTGAGCTCAAGAGGGACGAGGCCAGGTAGCCTGGCTGTGGGCGGGGCGGCCGGGGTGGGCAGGGCAGGGCCCTGAGTCCCAGGCCCCGCTGCGGGAGGCCGTCCCTCTGACGGGGCTGTTGGATGCTGTCAGGCGCAAAGCCGAGGAAGACCGGATACGGAAGGAGGAGGAGAAGGCGCGGCGTGAGCTCATCAAGCAAGAGTACCTGCGGCGGAAACAGCAGCAGATCCTGGAAGAGCAGGGGCTGGGCAACCCCAAGTCCAAGCCCCGGAAGCCCCGGCCGAAGTCCGTCCACCGGGAGGAGCCGCGCGGGGACTTGGGAACCAAGTGCTCCTCCACCCGTAAGCAGGCGGCGGGCACACCCCGCCCTCCGGGCGCTGCGCTGGGGGTGGCGTGCCAGCGGCCCCCTGGGCCGGACGTGGGTTCAGAGCTCAGGCGGCACTCGGGGGGCCGGTCCCTTTGCTTTCTGCTGCACAGGCCTGGGGGGTCGAACCCAGAGCCCGCGTCTCACGAGAGCGTTTGTCTCGGCAGCGGAGAACCTGAGCCGGGCCCAGTCGGGCTCCAGCCTGTCCTTGGCCTCCGCGGCGACGACCGAGCCCGAGAGCGTCCACTCGGGGGGCACCCCCGCCCCACGGTAAGGACCGGAGGTGCTCTGCCGCCAGCCCACTGCCGCGGTCCAGTGTCGGCACCGGACAGCGGTCCCCACAGCCCCGTGTGTGCCGGTGTCTGCCACAGCCCCCGCCCCCCCCCCCCCCCCCCCCCCCCGGACCCGACTGCGGCCGGTGCTTGCTGAGGGCCCCTCAGCGTGGGTTCCCGGGCGTGGGTTCAGGTTGGGTGCAAACAGCGTGGGGAGGGTGTGTCCTCAGAGCCAGGACGCTTCAACGAAGGTTGTTTAAGGCGGCTGTTCCCCGGCCTCGAGTCCCCTGTGATTGACGAGTGAGCAGGAGGGGGTGCTGGGGCCTCGGAAACCCGTGTGCCGTGGCCTGTTCGTCACAGGTCCCCCCGCCCCGCCCTGCACTGCCCTGTGGCCAGGCCTGTCCCGCCTCTGCCATGTGTGTGGCTCGTCGCCTGAGCTTCATGGAGGATTCCTCTCGGACTGGGTTCTGGTTGGGTTTTCGTTCCTGGGATGGGTTACCTGAGCTGGATCTCAGCTCCAGCCGCCTGCTTCCTCTGCTCGGCGCAGAGACCCCGGCTGTGGTCGGTGCAGGCCGGTCGGTGAGGCCCCGTGCCCGCCCTCCTTCCAGGGTCTTGTCCTTGGTGTGGCAGCTGCAGGAGGGCCGGTCTGTGAGGCGGCTCCCTGCAGCCGTCCGCTCTGTCTAGCGTGGGAGGGCTGGGTGTCTGCGTCTCTGCAGGGTTATAACTGTGTGTTCTAACAGGGTTATAACTGTGTGTGGTCGTGGTGTCCCCTCCCACTGCCAACGGCCCTTCTCGCCCAAGGGTAGCGGGTCCCGCCCTGTCCTACCACCGTCCCCTCTCCCTTTCCTCAGGGTCGAGTCCCTGGAAGCCTTGCCCATCCTGAGCCGCAACCCCAGCAGGAGCACCGACCGGGACTGGGAGACGGCGTCCGCCGCGTCCTCCCTCGCCTCCGTGGCCGAGTACACAGGTGACACCCGCCCCTGGGGTCAGGCTCCCGCTCGGGGCGCAGCGCGTCCCCACCTGAGAACCACTGCTGTCACTCAGCGGCCTGGGGGCGGCGACACCGTCAGCTGGCAGCCCAGCCCCGGCGTGCCCTGAGCACTTGGGCACCTTGGGCTTCGGAAGTTAGTTTCGGCTTCGTCTCGTTCTTACGTCTAAGAGACTGGCCTTAGGAAGGGGTCTTTTCCTTTGTTTACTTAAAAAGTAACTCGGATTCTTTCGAACAAACCAAGTGGGGCTCCCGCTTTCAAGTGTCCCGAGCCTCGCTGCGCCCGCCCAGGACGCTCACGCACCTCTCCCTGTCCCCAGGGCCCAAGCTCTTCAAGGAGCCCAGCAGCAAGTCCAACAAGCCCATCATCCACAACGCCGTCTCCCACTGCTGCCTGGCGGGGAAGGTGAACGAGCCACACAAGAACTCCATCCTGGAGGTGAGCCTCCGCCGTCCTCGCTCCCCCCGGAGACGGCGTGAGCAGCAAGGTGGCCCGCGGAGTGCTGGTCACACGCACCTGTGGCCGTGCGGTGTGCGTGCGGAGCGCGGCGCCGGGGCCGCGGGAAGCAGAGCTGGACGGAGAAGTGGGAGGGGCTGCCCTGGGCGGCGGGCGGCGTGCCAGGCCGCGGTGGGAACGGGTGGTGGTGGTGGGAGTGGAGAGCAGAGGAGATGGCCCAGCAGAGTGAGGACGCTCCTGAGAGGGGCCCACGTGCCGGGCGGGGGCGGGGCTGCAGGAGCGGGGGGCTGGGGGGGGGGGCTGGCAGTGGCTCCGTTTGGAGCCAGGAGGATGGAGCTTCATGGGGTGCGGGTCGTTCGTGGGGTGCTGGTGGCTGTTACCGCCCAGGGCCACGCCGCTCCCACCTCGCAGGAGCCGCCCTCGGCGAGGAGGAAGGCCTGGCGGCAGTTGGACAAGAGGCTGTGGTGGCGTCACGAGCTTCCAGCCGTGGCCGCTCTCAGTGGGCCCCCTCTGAGGCTCTCCCGCCCCCCGACGCAGGAGCTGGAGAAGTGCGAGGCCAACCACTACATCATCCTGTTCCGCGACGCCGGCTGCCAGTTCCGGGCGCTGTACTGCTACTACCCCGACTCGGAGGAGATCTGCAAGCTCACGGGCACCGGGCCCCGCAGCATCTCCAAGAAGATGATCGACAAGCTCTACAAGTACAGCTCGGACCGCAAGCAGTTCAACCTGATCCCCGCCAAGACCATGTCGGTCAGCGTGGACGCGCTCACCATCCACAACCACCTGTGGCAGCCCAAGCGGCCGGCCGCGCCCAAGAAGACCCAGGCGCGCAAGTGAGGCCGACCGGCCAGCGGTGCCCTCGCCGCGATGCCCACGCCCGCCCTCCTCTCCGCGGGTACGGAGTGCGGAGTCGCAGACCTGCAGGAGACGGACAGAGGCAGGGTCCCTCCCCGCCCAGGAGCCGGGAGGAGTGGGGAGGTGCTGGCCCGGTCCGAGCCAGGCTGCTGCGTTGTGCTGTCCCCGAGGCTGCCGGCGGCTGTGCGTGCAGCAGGTTCCTGTTACTTGAAGTCCGTCAGCGTAAACCACAGCGATTTCCTTTGTCTATGACCGCCCCCTCCCCTCCCCGCCTCCTGCCCACGGCCCAGCCCCTGCAGGCGGCGGCCTTGAGGGGCGGGGGGCACGGTTCTCCCTCGGGCGCTCGACCATCTTCTGGGAAGGAGCTCGTCTGGGGTCTTGTTCACTTGGAAACTGATATTTATTGATGTGTCAACTGCCAACGTGTACGTCCCGTCCTAAGGTTTCTGAAAGGATGCTTGTTCTTGCTGCTCAGAAGTTTACGAGCCGCTCGGCATGGGCGGTTCTCCGACGTGGCCACGCCGGGCTGCGGGGCGAGGACAGGCCCAGGCTGCGGGAATAAAGCCAGTTTGGAAAGCACCTTGCCACTCAGCGTGCTCCTGCGACGTGAGCCTGGAGCGTGCGTCCTCGCCCACGCTGGCTGCACGGTTTGGCCGCCGGCTCAGAACACGGTCCTGTGCCGTGTCCTCCGAGCTCTGAGTGCGGGGAGGCTCCGGGCCTGAGCACAGACGTTCCCCGGCCCCGCGGGACCCCGCTGCTCTGCGCAAAGACCAGCCGTGCGTGTTGTTTGCACATGTTTTCTGGGAGTGTTACTTGAATCTGTCTCCGGCTGCAGAACACGGCAAAGGTCGGCAGAGACGACGTCAGATGTGACTGTCCCGTAGTTGTAGGTGGAGACGGGGCAGGGGCAACGGTACGAGCCCTGAAGCGGCGTAGGGACCCTGTCCCCCCTTTCCCCAGCCTCCCAGCTCCCAGGGCCGCTCGGCACGTGTGCGGCTCCGCCGAGCGCGGCGGGAGGCCCCGTGAACGCTGGCACACGCTCCGCACAGCGTGCGTCCCTCACTGTCTGTTTGATATTCTATGATATTTATTTTACAAGAGCACTAAACTGTAATAAAGTGAACGACTTGCTTTTTAAGAAGCACGTGTGTGAGGTGGTCGCGGCTCATGTTCCTGCTCAGGTCCCAGCACCTGCTCCTGGAGCCTTCCCTCATCTGTCCGACTCCCCTGCCACTTTCCTCCATCCCTTTCTGGGTCCTGGGCAGCCCCGAATCAGGGGCCACAGACCGAAAGTAGAGGCAGGCATTTCCTCTGGACCTTCAGCTCCATAACGATCTTGACGTTTTCCTACCTTCTCCCATGCCTCTATTTACCTCTCCTTCCTCAGAAAACCATGGGCAATTTTACTCTCAAAATCCAACAAATCAAAAGCTGTTCATACCTCACAGCACAGCCCGTGCTTGGAGCACAGCCCTCAGCATGGACATGCATACTCTCTCCCTGCGATCCCGAGTTTCCGTGTTATACCTAGCTAGTATTGAACTGCGCTCCTCACTTCCTTGTTGCTTTCTGTGTATCCCTGGAGCATCCTTTCCCCCGACAACTGCCGTTCCCTGAGCTCAGACCCGCGCCAGCACAGCCAAGGGTTCCGCAAGCATGAGGGAGGGCGGTGAAGGATGTAGAAAAGACAGAGCCCTAGCTGGTGTGGCTCAGTGGATAGGGCCCCTGCCTGCAGACTCAAGGGTCCCAGGTTCCATTCCCGTCAAGGGCCTGTACCTTGGTTGTAGACACATCCCCAGTAGTAGTTGTGAAGTAGGCAGCTGATTGCTGTTTCTCTCCCTTTCCCTTCCTCTAAAAAGTCAATAAAATATATAGTTTTAAAGAGAGACAAAAATAAAATAATCTAAGACTTGTCCGAGGCTTAACCCTATAGCCGCTCCCCGCAGGGGCTGACAGCCTTTCCCAGGGACCTGCTCCACCCCGGGACCCGGCCTCTTCCTGTCTGTCCTCTGCCCGTCCGTCCTGTCCTGGCCTGGGGTTCTCTGGGCCTTTCTCGATGTGGTTTGTCTCCCTGTGAAGCTGTGCAAGCCGCCCCCCAGGTCGGCCTCTGTAGGCCCCAGGGGCTGGGTGGCCACCCCTGAGGCCCCGGGCTCGGCCAGGCCTGGGGCTGCCGTCCAGGCGGGACCGTGCCCTTCCCGGCTCAGCGCTGGCGGCCAGAGCCCAGGGAAGGTCCTGCGGCGCCGAGGCCTCAGGCGGACACTGCAGGGCCTGGTGGACGGGCTCAGGCCAGGGCCCTCTGAGTGCTTCTGCCGCCCTTGCTGGGGACGGGGGGGCCTGGCCAGCTCTGGGCTGGGAATGCCAGGAAGCGCCCAGCCCCAGCCCGCGAGGCCCCGGGCAGATGGACTGACGTCCTGGACTTGGTGCCACTCGGCCGCCGCCTGGACCTCAGGCCCCAGCTGGTGTCCACCCTGCAAGATGGGCCCGCCCAGCCCTCAGGGACCAGGAGAGCCTGCAGCTCACGGGGTCAGACCTGAGCCACCAAGGAAAGGCACCTTAGAGGCACTCCACTGGGGTGCACCAGGGTGGGAGGGGTGCCTGCCTCTGGGCTGTGGGCTCAGGCTCTAGGACCGGCTCCTGCAGGCCAGACAGGCTCCCGGGGGGCGGGACCGACGGCAGCCTCCCTGAGTGTCTTCACCGCCCCCTCCTTGGCCCGCATGCCACTCCATGTGAGGGGAACCCGAGCCCCAACCTGGCACCTGGGACCTTGAATCAGGTGACTTCCCAGGATGTGTGGGGGTCGGGCTGACCCCAGGTGGAGGTCCCCTCCCCCACAGGGACCTGGGCCAGGAGTGGGGGGCTCTATTGCAGGTGATGGCACCAGAGGGGACTCGGGAGCCCCCCCCCCCCAGGGCTGGGCCTCAGGCTACCTCCTGCACCCACAGCCTCACGCCACCTGGGCTCTGGGTCCCACCCATCGTGGCCCCTCATGAGGCCCCCGGCTACTTGGGGGCCTGCAGCCCTCCCTCGGGGTTGGTCCCTCTCCCACCCCCACCTGGAACCAAGTCGGGCTCATCCCTTGGCAGCTGGGTACACCCCGAGCAGAACCTGGTGCCGGTGGCCCACACATCCCCCCGGGCAGCCCTGCCCGAACAGGCTGCACCCAGCACAAACCACACAGCTGCGGGCAGTGCCTGGTCCCTGTGCCCACCCCTGGGCCGGCCAGGGAGCCCTCCGTTCCCACGCCTCGCTGCCCGGCTGCCGGGACCTCGTGGGCCCTGCCTCCTGCTCCAGGGACCTGTGCTGGGGGGAGGGGGGGCATCCCCGTGGTCCCAGGCGGGTGGAGCCAGTGCAGGTGTCTCTAACTTGAAGTGGGGCAGCTGGGAGGGGAGACCAGGCCTAGAGCGTGAAACCGCCCGGGGAGCCGGACAACCAGGCTTGTTTGCAGAAAGCATCGTTTAATAGAAGGTTCCGGCACGGACCGCGCAAACCTGTCCGTCAGTCACGAGGGAGCCTCGGGGGCACCTGGCAGGCGGGCACCCAGGGCCCGCCCTCGGAGAGAAGGCCTGATTCGGCCGGTTGTGCTTCAGGTTGGGGTTAAGGGCGTCGAGCAGGCTGGGGGGGCGGTCCACCCGGTGCCCGCGGGGGCGGGGCTGCAGAGTCCCGTGTGAGACGCCTCCTCCCTCGCCCCAGTCTCGGCTGTGGGAGCCTGGTGAGTCCTGGGCCCCTCTGGGGGTCTCCCGGGGACCCCACCTCCCTCCACGCATCAACACGCTGTCCAGAGCCGCCCCCTCGGGCTCCCGGTGGACCTGGGGCCCCTGTGCTTGTTTCCTGTGGACGGCGCTCCGCCGGGGCCCAGGACCTGGTTCCTTGTGCCCGAGACCAGCGGGCCCTCGGGGGAGAACATGAGAACGGGCTCGGTGGGCCGCGCCTCTCCCTGCGGTGAGCGTGCGTTGAGGGCAGCGTCTGCAGCTCGGGCCCCGCACCACACGCGGTCACAGCCGTGTGGTACGTTCGTGCAGACACGGACCGTGAGCTTCGTAAAAACGTTAAAAAGGCTTCCCGCCGGCCTCCCCTCGGCCAGGAGGCCTCCTCTGGTCCCGGCTCTGGCGCAGCCCCGGCCGGCGGGCGGGCGGCCCGGGCAGAACATGCCGCTCATGCATCGTCCGCGTGCCGGCAGGCGGGGGCCTGGCTCAGAGCTGCGTCTCGTCACGCGTCTCGGGGCTGCAGGAGGCCAGCCTGCGGCTGCAGCTGTTGTGGCGGCTCTGGGCGCCGCTGGGCACGTGAGCCAGGGGGTCGCAGCGGATGAGGTACCTGCAGGGGGGTGGGGCCTGGGTCAGTGCCGCCCCTGATGAGGCGCGGCCAGCGTGCCGGCCGGGTGCCCGGCGTGGAGGGACGGGCACTCACACAATGTCGTTGGGCTCCAGCCTCGTGTCGGGCGGCGGGTTGATGAGGACGTAGGAGAGGGTGTTCTGCTGGTCGTTCATCTCGTCTGCAGGGGAGACAGGGCCCCGCGGCCGTCACCCCTCGGCCCGGAGGAGCCAGGGCTCTGCCAGCACGAAGCTTCCCAGCCTTCCTGGCCATCCTGCCTGAGCCTCAGCCTGGCAACTCAGCCAGGACTGTCCCCAGGGGCACCGGCCCCGGCCCCCGGCCGGCACAGGGGTCCCCCATGGACACCATCACCAGCCAGCACAGGGGTCCGCCTGATGGACTCTGGCCCCCAGCAGGCAAAGGGGCCCCATGGACACCGTCCCCGGCCCCAGCCGGCACAGGGGTCCCCCATGGACACCATCACCAGCCAGCACAGGGGTCCGCCTGATGGACTCTGGCCCCCAGCAGGCAAAGGGGCCCCATGGACACCGTCCCCGGCCCCAGCCGGCACAGGGGTGGCCATGAGGGGCAGCGGCACCAGCTCCTGCCCACACCCAGCCGCTTGCTGAGCCAGAGCAGCCAACGTCTCACAGATGGGGCAGCCCCAGCAGGCACCGAGCACACGTGCACACACACCTGCCCCTGCACACACCGTGGACACCTGCACACACCACATGCCTCTGCACACCTGCACACACGTGACCCAGTCCTGGGTTTGTCCCGCCCCCAGGGCCCTGCTCCTCCTGCTCTGAGCTCCTCCTGCAGCCCCACCAGCTCCTGGGACCGCCAGCCCAGTGGGACCCCTTGGCTCATGCAGGGCCTGTGGGGGGACCATCGGCGCCCCACTCCCAGGGTGGCTGTAGGTGGTGCCCACAGGGTGAGGACAGGCTCCAGAGAAACACCATCACCTCACAGGGGTCTCCTGGCCACACAGGGGGCGGGGGCCAACCAGGCGGAGCCCGAGCCCCCTGCACGGCTGTGGCCGCGTTTGCCCACCGGGGGCGTCTGAGGGCACCTCCTCCCCAGAACGGCCGTCAGGTCACAGGGACGGCCTTCCCAGGTTCTGCCCTGGTGGGCTTGCCCCCCTCCCGGCGGAGCGCACGGTGGACAGGCCGGACTCCGGGCGAGGGGACAGCAGACAGGCCGGACCCCGGACGAGGGGACGGACCGGACGAGGGGACGGGCTGCGGTGTGAACTGGAGCCTGCAGCGCGAATCGGCCCCGCAGTGTCCGAGCCCCAGGCGGGTCCAGCTCAGAGGCTCCCGGGGCGGGGGACGGGGGGCACAGGGGGACCTCGCTGACACATGTGGGGCCCTTGGGGGGTCACCAGGTACCAGCCTCCAGGCCCTTTGCCCAACAGCCACGCGCTCTTCCCGAAACCCTTGGCCTAGGCCCTGGGGCGGGCGCTGCCCGGTGCCGAGTGGGTGTCTGTGCTGAGCACCCCTCAGGCCCACACGAGGGAGGGCTCAGCAAACACCACCTGGTGACCCCCAGTGACCCTGCAGGGCGGCCACCTCAGGGAGCCTCGGCAGGAAGCAGGGGGGTAGGGATCATCACAGCCCTGTTTGTGGGAACGACACTGGCTGGTGCGCCCGCCCCCCCGGCCTACAGCTGCCCCCACCCCGGGGCGCCGTCGGCGTGGCAGGAGGAAAAGCTCGTGGCCTCTAGTGCCAATGCCGGCTCGAAGGCCCGGAGGCTGCGTCCCTGGCCTGTCAGCTCCTGCACCCTGGACGGAGGGGCGCCCCAGGGCCACGGAGTCCCCAGGAAGGAAGGGGCCTGGACGGCAAGGCGGTGGCCGGGGTCTCGGGCCGGAGGTCAGCCCTCCACCTGCTCGGGCGGCCCACAGGGTCTGGGGGGGTCCGGCCCCCCTTCCGGGCCTCACCACGTCCACCCCGACTGCAGGACCCTGGCCTGGGGCCATCCATCCGGGCGCTTCCCACAGAGACCGGGGGCTCGGTGGTCGGGGGCAGCTGCAGGCCAGGCGACTGCCCTTGAGGTCAGTGCAGCCTGACGCTCAGACAAGAACAGGGACGGACCAGCCAGGACCCCGGAGCCTGTCCCAGCCACCGCCGCGGGGGCGGAGGGCGGCCGAGGCCCCTGCCTGGGCGCCTGGGAGCGCGAGGCCCGCCTGCAGGGACCCTCCCTGTGGCCTCGCCCCCTGCTGGCCGCCAGGCCGCCCTCCGCAGAGGCGGGCGTGCCCCCAGGCGGCGGCCCGTCCATCCGTCCGTCTGCCGGAGCAGAATTACCTTGCAAATATCCCAGGTTTACCCGATTCATGACATCACTGGCTGTTAAATTTGCTACATCCTCTACGGAACACACAGGAAGAGGGACAGACAGAGACAGAGAGAGAGAGGTCAGCAAGCAGCAGGCCCGGCTCAGCGGGGAGGGCAGCCGGCTGCACGCGGGAGCCGGCCGCCTGGGAAGCGATGGGACCGAGTGGACGTCGGCTCCTCTGCCGGCTCCGTGGGTGAGGCCGGGTCGGGGTCACAAGCCCAGGCTTGGGGAGGCGGCTGGGATCTCCACCTGCCACTCCCCACGGCCGTGAACACCACGCCCCCCTCAGCATCACTGCTCCTCGGGAGGGGGGACGCTGCCAGCCGGGCAGGCATAGCAGGGGGGACGCTGCCAGCCGGGCAGGCACAGCAGGGGGGACAGGCAAGCTGCGGCTGCGAGTGGGGGCAGGGCTGCGAAGGCCCCGATGGCCCCCTGACCCCCAGACCCCGGCCTCGCTCCCCCACAGGCCCAGGGCTGAGGACAGCCTGGCCCTCGTGACCCCTGGGCGCCCAGGACGAGCCCCAGCCGGTGGATCCGCTGGGAAGGGGCTCGTGGGCTGACCCGGGAGGCGGGCGGCAGGAAGCAGCTGGGAGCGGACCGAGCCGGCCGAGCAGAGCGGAGGCCCCGACGGAACCCGACGCAGCGGCTGGACGGCCCCGGAGCGGCGGGCGGGAGCCGGGCCCTCGGCCGTCACCAGAGGCAGCGTCCCCGGAGGGAGGGAGGGGACGGGCTCCTGAGCCAGCGGGGCCGGTTCTCGGTGACGCTCACAAACGTCCCCGCAAACGAGCTGCAGAGAAGGGGGGCCCGGGCCCACGGAGGAAGGCGGCGAAGGGTGGCTGAGCCGTGGGAACAGCCATGGGTCCCACGGGGCCACGGCCGGTGTCCTGCCGCCGCCCGCCCACTGCTTCGCCGAGCTCCGGCCGACGGTGCCCTGCCCGTCCCTGTTCTCCTCGCGGCTCCGTGGCCCCTGCCCTGCTGACAGCCTGTGGGTCTGACAGCCGGTCCCCACCCAACCTGTGCCCGAGGCTCTGGGCGCCCAGCCTGGCCTCCCCGCCTGCGGCCTCCCAGCTGCTGCCCCTTCGTTGCAGACAAGGCCCCGCGGGCGGGAGCACGCCCTCCGTCTGGGCCGCGGCACCAGTGACAGGCGGCCCGTGGCCTCCCCTCCGAGGGCTCTGACCGGCTGGTGCCTGGAGCGGGCCGGCGGGCGGGCGGGCGGACAGGGGGACGAGGGGGCGGGCGGGCGCCGGGCTTACCGTAGCCCGTGGTGGGCAGCCCCAGGTGCTTCATGCGGTTCTTGACCAGCTCGGACAGCTCCTGCCGCTCGGAGCGCCGGGACAGGCTGAGGCGCTGCTGGCTGATGCTCTCGGCGGCCGCCCGGGCGCCCTGCCTGGAGCTCCTGCGGCTCAGCCGCCGGGCCCACTGCAGGCTCTTGCGCCGCAGCAGCGGGTGCTCGGCCGGGTCGCCGCCCGCCGGGTGCCGGCCGTGGGTGCTGCCGCCGGCCCCCGCCCGGGCGCCCCAGGGTCCCTTCACTTCCTGCGTGTCCTCGCAGTCCTCCATGCTCACCGAGACCTGGGACTGCCGAGGGGCAGTGAGAGCTGGAGAGCGGGGGGCCGGGGAGGGGCCGGGGTGCGGGGCCGGGGGGTGGGCACGGCTGGGGAGCCAGATGGCTGATGGGAGCACAATCCCAGCCTCCTGTGGGGACCGCAGGGCCCAGGGACAGAGTGCCCTCCTCTCTATCTGGGGGCGGGGGGCTGACACCCCTTAGCCCGAGGCCCGGCTCCCGCCCCGGCTGCAGGCCTGTCCGCCGTCAGCTCCCTCACCTCTGGGCCTTGTGCCAGGGGGCCCGCCTCTCTGTGCCTCAGTTTCTCCACTTTGTGGGGCAGGAGAAACCAGAGCATGGTGGACTGGGAAGCGCAGGGCCTGCGTGTGGGGCTCAGTGGGTGCATGGGACCCCCACCCGGCAGCACCTTCGGAGGCAGAGGGCTGGGGCTGGGGCAGGGCGGGCGGTCCCTGGGGCTGGTGCACGTGTGGCTCGGCGGCCGGGCTCCCCTCCCTGGGCCTCAGTTTCCCCGTCTGCACAGGAGGGGGACGCCCACACGTCAGGACCAGCCTGTGGCACTGCCCGGGGCCTGCACCGCCCAGGCCAGCAGGTCTGGCCGCCGGGTGGCTCGGCTCAGGCCGGACTCCGCCGACGGCAGGCGCCTCAGGGGTACGCCCAAGGGGGCTGCTCACCTGGACTCGGAGGTCGTGGGGCTGCAAAGGAAACGGGAGCCTGGGTGCCTGGGGGTGCCCTCCCCCCAACTCCGCCCTCCCCCTCGCCCACTGCGGTTCTGGGGAGGCACAGCCCCCAGGTACCCCATGCAGAGCCCGCGGGCTGGACCCCCAAACCCCAGTGGAGACGCTGAGCTTGGAGGCGTGCTGTCGGCTCGGGTCCCCCGGGTCCCGCGCACCCACCTCCGTGGGGAAGAGGTGGCTCTGGGTGCGGTAGACGCCGATGGGGATCTCGGCGCTGGAGGAGCAGAGCTTCTGGAAGAGGCGGCCATAGGTGCCAATCCACAGATCGGCCTCCGTGATCTTCATCTGGAGGGGGGGGCGGCTGAGCGGGGGCGGCTGAGCTTTGGGGGGGCGGCTGAGCGGGGGGTGGCTGAGCTTTGGGGGGGCGCGGCTGAGCGGGGGGGAAGGGGGGGCTGGCCCCGTGCCGCCCGGGTACCCCCGGCCCCGTCACTCACGGCGCAGAGGTAGCCGGAGCCGGGCGTGGTGTCCAGCCCCAGCAGCAGCCTGGTGATGGAGATCATGTAGTCCTTCACGAAGGACTGGGGGGAGGGGGGGCGAGGTGAGGCCGCAGCGCCCCCACCCGGGCCCCCAACCCCAACACGCCCGCAGGCCCCAGCCCCGGGGCCCGTCCCGCGCGGAGGCTGCCCCGGCTTGTCCCTGGTTCACTGGATCGGACGGTCAGAGGGACCTGGGAGTGAGTGCCCAGGGCTGGGCAGGCCGGGGGCACCGGGAGAGGCGGGTCCCTCAGAGGGGGAGGACGCGAGCAGAACTCAGGGGCCGGGAGAGTGGCTGCGGGCCCTCCCTCTCCCTCTCCTCCCCCCTCCCCCCGCCCCGCTGACCTGGTACAGCAGCGTGTCCAGCATGCTGATGCTGAAGACGCGGCCGGCGGCGAACGGCAGGCGGAACATGAAGGCCAGGTTGGAGCCGTTCTCCCGCTCCCTCTGCGGGGAAGGGCGGCTCAGGGGGCTGGGGCCCTCCGCCCAGGGGCACACGAGTGTGCGGGCGTGTGTGGGGTGTGCGGGGGTGGTATGCACGCGTGTGCGTGAGTACATGCACCGGCAGCTGAGCAAGCACCAGCTCCGTGTCCCGCCGGTCACACTGGGGCCCCAGCTCGGAGCGCAGAGGGGGGCCGTGGGAGAAGGGGGCCTGGGGCAGTGACGCGGGCGTCACGCCGTGCCCCGCGGGCCCCTGCTCTGCTGCGACCTCAGAGGCTCAGCGACGGCGGGCGGGGAGGCCTCACCTTCTCCAGTTTGGAAAGAGCCAGCGAGTAGCTGTCCTTGGCGCGGAACTGCATGAAGCGCATGTTGGAAGGGTGCGTGAGCTCCGTGGTGATGCTGAGGCTGGGGAAGAGGCTGTGGGGGAGGCGCTCAGGCAGGGCGGCCCGGAGGAGGGCTGGGGCCCGGGCCCGGTGGGCGGCCGCCCCCACCCCCACCCCCGCAGCGCCCGGCCTCACCGGAACATGGTCTGCACGTTGACGATGGTCTTGGCGTCGGCCATGTAGTCCTCCTCGGCGCTCATGGTGCTCTCCTTGTCCACCACCACCAGGTTGTCCGCGTAGATGATGCCGCACTGCAGCAGGCTGTCCAGGCTGAGGCCACGCGCATCAGAACGCCCGTGCACCTGGCCCCTCTGCCTCCCACCCGGGGAGGGGAGGGGAGGGGAGGGGGGGAGGGGAGGGGAGGGAGGGGAGGGAGGGAGGGGAGGGGAGGGAGGGAGGGGAGGGAGGGAGGGGAGGGGAAGGGAGGGAGGGGAGGGAGGGAGGGGAGGGGAAGGGAGGGAGGGGAGGGAGGGGAGGAGAAGGGAGGGAGAGGTGTGGAAGCAGAAGAGGAGGGGAGGGGAGGGGAGGGAGAGGTCTGGGAGGGGAGGGAGGGGAGGGAGGGGAGGGAGGGGAGGGAGGAGAGGGGAGGGGAAAGGAGGGAGAGGTCTGGGAGTAGGAGGGGAGGGGAGGGAGAGGTCTGGGAGGGGAGGGAGGGGAGGGAGGGGAGGGAGGGAGGGGAGGGGAGGGAGGGAAGGAGAGGGGAGGGAGGGGAGGGAGGGGAGGGGAGGGGAGGGGAGGGAGGGGAGGGGAGGAGAGGAGGGGAGGGTAGAGGAAGGGAGGGAGGGGAGGGAGGGGACGGAGGAGAGGGGAGGGGAAAGGAGGGAGAGGTCTGGGAGCAGGAGGGGAGGGGAGGGGAGGGGAGGGGAGGGAGAGGTCTGGGAGGGGAGGGAGGGGAGGGAGGGGAGGGGAGGGAAGGAAGGGGAGGGAGGGGAGGGAGGGGAGGGAGGGGAGGGAGAGGTCTGGGAGCAGGAGGGGAGGGAGGGGAGGGAGAAGTCTGGGAGGGGAGGGAGGGGAGGGAGGGGAGGGAGGGAAGGGGGAGGGGAGGGGAGGGAGGGGAGGGAGGGGAGGGGAGGGAAGGAAGGGGAGGGAGGGGAGGGAGGGGAGGGGAGGGAGGGAAGGAGAGGGGAGGGAGGGGAGGGGAGGGAAGGGAGGGGAGGGAGGGCTGGGCCCAGGCCTCACTTGTCCACAGAGCCCTCCATGTAGTACACCATCGGGAAGCAGCAGATGGCCTCCAGGAAGTGGTGGTCGGGCCTGCGGGACAGCAGGCCCTGCGGTGCTGTCCTGGGGAGCAGGACTGACAGGCAGGGCTCCTGGGGGCGGGGCCTCTGGAGGCCAGTGGGCTGTTCCTTTCTCTTCGGGGAAACCGAGGCCTGGGGAGAGCTGGGGGCTTGCCCAGGCCGGACAACCAGAGTGGACCCGGGCTCTGGGCTGCCCGGCTTTGGGGTTCCTGGGGCTCACGGTGTGTATGTGGGGGAAGCGGGGGAGATACGGGAACATGAGATAAAACAGACAGTTATCAAGGGGCAGAGGGTGTGAGAGCCAGAGCTGGTGGGAGCTGGGACACAGGTGGGAGCTGGGCATGGGGGGGGGGGGGCGTGGGGGGGGGAGCCCGGCCGGGGGGGGGGGAGCCGGGCAGCTGCAGGGGGAACCGGGGTGCAGGTGGGGAGCTGGGCGCTGAGGGGTGATCCGGGCACTGGCGGGGAGCCGTGCGCTGGGGGGGTAGCTGGGGCGCTGAGGGGGGGAACCAGGGCGCTGGGGGGGAGCCGGGCGCTGGGTGGGGGGGAGCCGGGCAGCTGCAGGGGGAACCGGGGTGCACGTGGGGAGTCGGGCGCTGAGGGGTGAGCCGGTCACTGGGGGGGGAGCCGTGCGCTGTGTGGGGGGGAGCCGGGGCGCTGAAGGGGGGGAACCAGGGCACTGGGTGGGGGGAGCCGTGCGCTGCGGGGGAGCCGGGGCGCTGAAGGGGGGGAACCAGGGCGCTGGGGGGGGGAGCCTGGAGGCTGCAGGTGGGAGCCAGGCGGCGGCAGGCGGAGCCGGTGCTCTCCCAGGGCCGCGCCCTCCGCCGCCCCCCCTGGCCGGCCCGCGGGCCCACCTGTTGTCCAGCAGCAGCACGATGGGGTTGAGCTCCCGGCGGGAGCGGTAGTAGGCCCGCAGCGGCACGATGAAGTTGTACAGCCCGTTGCCCGCCGTCTCCGCCGACACGATGATCAGCTTGTTCTTGAAGCCGTAGGCCTTGGCGTCCTCGTAGCTGTTGTGCTTGCAGCCCTGGGGAGGGGGCGGCGCTGACCTGCGGCCGGGCCAGGCTCCCGGGACCCCCCCGAAACCCCCGGGGCCAGCGAGGACACGAGGACCTCCGACCACACGCTGGAGATCGGCTCCTGGGCCAGACACGTCCTGACTTTGGCGTGTGAACTGCCCCCTGGGAAGACACGCCTCTGGGACGGACAGGGGCGTCCAGCAGGGACGGGAGGGCCACGGGCATGAGCGCCGGGGCGAGGGGTCAAAGTCGTCCCCGTGACGCCTGTGCGGCCAGCCGGGCGGCCTACCTTGTCCAGCCGCAGGCAGCAGAAGGGGGCCTTCTCGGGCAGCAGGTGGCACAGGGTGGGCGAGCTGCCGATGTAGGGCGAGTTGGGGGGGTAGCCCTTCACGTACCTGGTGGACACGGGCGCCTCAGCGAGGCCTGCCCCTCCCCCGGGGCCACCAGCTCCCCGCACCCTCCCGGCCGGCAGCAGCGACCACCCAGAGCGCCAGACCCACGGACGAGCCTGCCGGCAGCCCGGTCTCCGCTCCCTGAGGCACCGGCTCTGCCCCCACCGGCCGGCCTGGGAGGAACGGACGTTCAGGCCGTTCGGACCCCAGCTAGTGGCCGAGCTGAGGACAGACGGACAGCAGGCAGGACGGCAGCCCAGCCAGCAGCCAGGCCTGGAGGGAACCTCACCGAGGGCCCGGGTTCCGGTCTGTGGCCTCTGCAGACCGCACCGCGGAGCCCCCCAAGGGGGCCGGGCGTGGGATGGGTGTTGGGTCCCCGTGGCTCCGCTGCTGGGGGGCCAGGATTCGGAGCACGCGGGGAGGACAGGTGCGACACAGCAGCGGTCGCCAACCCTCTGGAGCTCGGTCGGCGGACCACCGATCGGCGACCGCGGAGAGCAGGACGGCCCCTCTCAGAGCCCCGTGCCCCCTCTGCTGCCGCCTCTCCCGGCACCACGGCCTCACCGCCGCCCACGGGGCACTCACTCCGCCACCGACAGCCCCTCGTCCTCGGAGGGCATCGCCTCGTCCTCCGACTGGTCGCTCAGCAGGTCGCAGGGCAGCAGGGCGGAGCTGTCGGCCAGCTCCATGACGGGCGCGATGCTGGGCCGCCGGCTGCCCGAGCCGTTCTCCGAGGGCAGCGCCAGCTTGCTGCCCCCGTCGCCCTGGGCCGGCTGGCACTCTGTGTTCTGGAAGTCCATGGCCACTGTCCCTGGGACAGAGGGGCGACCGGCTGGTACCCCCCCCCCCGACCCCGGGCTCTGCAGGGGGCAGCGGTCCCCCCGGGAGGTGGACACAGCCTGGCCCGGGAACCAGGGTCACGCCCACCTGCGCCACCCCAGGGGGTCTGGGCCTGAGCCGTGTTCTCCCTCCTTACAAGGGGCTGAGGGCCGGTGCAGGGTGGCCTCCACCCCACAGACGTCGGACACCTAACAGAGAAGGCCCCACGGGCGGCAGGGGTGCCCCTGGACGCCCCTGGACGGCCATGCACACAGAGGCCCAGGCCTGGAAGAGCTGGGGCGGAGGCCGGGGCCGGGGCCGGGGCCGGGGGCGGGGCAGGGCCGGAGCTCACCCACGGAGGCGATGATGCTGTGCACGGGCAGGCGCGAGGAGGCCTGGCCGCGCCCGGGCGCCCCGAGGCCGCGGCCCGCCTCCTCCTGCCGGAAGGTGAAGGCCGAGTTCTCCTCCTTGGTGATGTTGATGTAGAAGCAGGTGTCGGAGGCGGCCAGCGAGTGCCGGGGCCCGGGGTTCAGCAGGATGCTCTTGTTCTCCTCGCGCTTCAGCCCGATGAGGCACACGCCGTACCTGCGGACGGCGCGGCTCGTGGGCCCCGCCCACAGCGCCTGGGGCGTGGCCTAATAGGGCCACCAATGCTGTGCAGGGGGCGTGGCTCGCCCACCCCACCAATGCCGTACAGGGGGCGTGGCCCAATGGGGTCCACCAATGCTGTACAGGGGGCGTGGCCCAATGGGGTCCACCAATTCCGTACAGGGGGCGTGGCCCAACGGAGTCCACCAATACTGTAGAGGGGCGGGGCTTGTCGGCTCCCACCAATACCATACAGGGGGCAGGGCTTGAAGAGGCCCCACCCAGCGACCTGCCTCCAGTCCACTGCAGGGGTTTGGGGCGCTCCCCTCGGGTTTGGGGCGCTCCCTTCACACTTGACGGATGACCCGAGGTCAGAAGCGGAGGCCATGTGGGGGGTGGACCCAGGCCAGATGCAGACTGATCGCCAGCCCCAGGGCCCGCCCTGCCGGGACCCACAGACACGGGGAGCCCCCCCCGCCCGCCCCCTAGGAGCCCCAACCCCCTCAGGAGCCCCCCCCAGCCTCCACCACCCCCCCCCCGCCCCCCGGAGCCTACTTCTTGTGCGCGTGGAAGGCGGCGTAGGTGAAGCTCTTGCCCTGGTACTCCCGGAAGAACTTGCTGTCGCCCATGCGCACGTGGTACACCTCGTTGCCCGAGCAGCGCCCGTACATGCGCTGCCACTGCTCCGGGGACTCCTGGCCCTCCCTGCGTGGGCGGGAGACGCTGGCCAGCCCCTCCACCCCAGCGCGGCCGGCCTGACTGACCCCTGCCTGGCTGGGCCCCGGAGCCTGCAGGTCACCGGGCTGATTTTGTAAAGCCCTAAACGCAGGGTTTTAGGGGACCCCGAGATGTCTCAGGGTCCAGGTGGCCTCCACGGCCGTGGGCCCTCCCAGGCCGCGTCCTCCTCCCTGCCTGGGCCGGACCCAGGGCTGCTCAGGTCCCTGTCAGGGGGACCCCAGTCTGGTCTCCCCAAAGAGAGGACAGCAGCCTGCTCTGTCCAAGGGCTCAGCTGGGATCCCACCCCCCAACCCCCCACCAGGTACTGTGAACCAAACACCTTTTCCCCAAAGCCAGGCCCTGCCAGCGGTACTGGGTCCAAATGCAGTTCTCCTGGCCGCTACGCCCCCCTCACCGCCCCCCCCCCCCGCAGCCACCGCACCCTCTTGCCCTCGAGGGGCCCCGTCTGGAGCCCCCAGCAGTCCCCAGACATCCCCCCTCCCCGACCTGGCTGCTCAGGGTCCCCAGCACCTGCGTCCTGAGTGGCCTGGCGTCCTCAGCTGTGATCTCCCCACAGCACCCGCCTCTGAGGAGACCCCTGCCCGCTGCCCAGTCCCTCTCCATCACAGCCCCCCCCCTGCCCCCCCGGCTCCGGGCGCGGCGCACTCACTGGCCGCGGGACGTGTGCACCAGCAGCGTGATGAGGGTGGACGTGGCCGGGCAGATGCAGTTCAGGGCCAGCATGGCGTACTTGCACTCCTCCTCACACACCACGTGGTCTGCGGGCGGGACGGTCGGTGGACGCCCCCAGCCCGCACTGCGCCCCGCTCCCCGCTCCCGTCCCCCAGGCGCCCCCCAGACATCCACGGGGGTGCTCAGCAGCACACCTGCCTCCCTGCCCTGGGCTCCTGCCCTCACTGCCCCCCCACCCCACCCTGGGTCCTGCCCTCACTGCCCCAGCCCACACTGCGCCCCGATCCCCACTCCCCTGTCCCCCAGGCGCCCCCAGACGCCCCATGGTGATGCTCAGCAGGTGCTCCTGTCTCCCCGCACTGGGTCCTGCCCTCACTGCCCCCAGCCCTGGGCTCCTGCCCTCTCTGACCCCTGCCCTGGGCTCCTGCACTCACTGCACCCAGCCCGCACTGCGCCCCGATCCACGCTCCCTGTCCCCCAGGCGCCCCCACAGGGGTGCTCAGCAGCACACCTGCCTCCCTGCCCTGGGTCCTGCCCTCACTGCCCCTGCCCTGGGCTCCTGCCCTCACTGCCCCCAGCCCTGGGCTCCTGCCCTCACTGCCCCCCGCCCTGGGCTCCTGCCCTCACTGCCTCCAGCCCTGAGCTCCTGCCCTCACTGCCCCCAGCCCTGAGCTCCTGCCCTCACTGCCCCAGCCCTGAGCTCCTGCCCTCACTGCCCCCAGCCCTGGGCTCCTGCCCTCACTGCCTCCAGCCCTGAGCTCCTGCCCTCACTGCCCCAGCCCTGAGCTCCTGCCCTCACTGCCCCAGCCCTGAGCTCCTGCCCTCACTGCCCCCAGCCCTGGGCTCCTGCCCTCACTGCCCCCCAGCCCTGGGCTCCTGTCCTCACTGCCCTCCCCGCACTGGGCTCCTGCCCTCACTGCTCCCCAGCCCTGAGCTCCTGCCCTCACTGCCCCCAGCCCTGGGCTCCTGCCCTCACTGCCTCCAGCCCTGGGCTCCTGCCCTCACTGCCTCCAGCCCTGAGCTCCTGCCCTCACTGCCCCAGCCCTGAGCTCCTGCCCTCACTGCCCCAGCCCTGAGCTCCTGCCCTCACTGCCCCAGCCCTGAGCTCCTGCCCTCACTGCCCCCCGCCCTGGGCTCCTGCCCTCACTGCCCCCCAGCCCTGAGCTCCTGCCCTCACTGCCCCCCAGCCCTGAGCTCCTGCCCTCACTGCCTCCAGCCCTGAGCTCCTGCCCTCACTGCCCCCCGCCCTGAGCTCCTGCCCTCATTGCCCCCCGCCCTGGGCTCCTGCCCTCACTGCCTCCAGCCCTGAGCTCCTGCCCTCACTGCCCCAGCCCTGAGCTCCTGCCCTCACTGCCCCAGCCCGCTGCAGGACTGCATGGGTCCCCTCCACCGCCCTCGGCGGGGACGGGTGCCCGCTGCCCCAGCTGCGGCTCGGCGCCCCCCGCCCGGGAGGAGCAGCTGCCCGGTGCCCTCCCCCCCACCCCCCCCCCATTAGTACCCGCGAATTTGACGTGGAACTTGTTCTCGGGCTTGAGGATCTGCACGTAGAGGGGGCAGTTGGGGGCGAAGTCCTTGACGGCCCAGGCCCGCAGGATGGTCTGGTGGTCCTGGGGGCCGGGAGGGGGCGGTCAGCGCCGGGCAGCAGCCGGGCGGGGCGGGGGCGGGGGCGGGGCACTCACCGCCGCCGTGCGGTCCACCTCGTTCCGGCTGCTGAGGATGAAGCAGGCCTCGCCGTTGTCCATCCTGCGGGGCACACGCCCGAGCTGGACCGCCCACCGCACGCCCGCCCGGCCGCCCGGCCATCGGGGGCTCCGGGCGGGGCTGGGAGGGGCGGGCCCCGCCGAGACCCCACCCTCTGTGCTAACGACGTGCCGGGGGCCCTGGCTGCCAGGGGGGCCCTCCTCTGTGCCCCACTAACCCAGGTGGGACTGGGGGGGACACTGAACCCCGACCACCAGCCTGTCCCCTCCTGGGGTGACCTGTAACCAGGTCCACCTCCCCCCGCCCCACCCCGTCCCCTCCGAGCCCCTCCCGGACCCTGAGGGGACGGTCCCGGGCCGGGCGTGGGGCTCACTTGGCTCGCATGAGGTCCTGGTCCTTGAGGGCCGAGCCCTGGAGGTAGATGACGCGCTGGGCCCAGAGCGGGATCTGCAGGACACGGCGCACCTGGAGGTCCATGTCCGTGGGGCACAGGATGACCACATAGTAGTCCTGCGGGCGGGGGTGTGGGCCCGGGCACGGGGTCAGCCCGGCCCCACAGGCCACATCTCCCCGGCCGCCCCCGGTCCCCCAGGCCCCTCCCCAGCGTGGGGCCCGGGCACGGGGTCAGCCCGGCCCCGCCAGCCCGCCAGCCCCACCTCACCAGCTGCCCTGCTCCCAGCTGCCCCACCCTCAGCGTGAGGCCCCGGGCACGGGGTCAGCCTGGCCCCCCAGCCCGCCTCGCCGGCCGCCCCCGGTCCCCCCCCCAGCGTGGGCCCGGGCGTCCGGGCGCACCTGGAGCCGGGGGTGGGCGTAGAACTCGTTCAGGAAGTCCATGAGCAGGTCGATCTTGAGGGAGCTCACGCACAGCACCACGTGCTTCTCCGTCTGCGCCCGGTGCCGGCTGTAGTTGCCCCCCGACTTCTGCCGCTCCATCCACAGGTACACCAGCTCCTCGCACTGCGGGGGGAGCCGGTGAGCGCCGGGGGCACGGGGCCCGGCTCTGGGGGACGGGGATGTCAGAGCCGGCCCTCTCCCGGTGGGCACAGCGGGCGGAGCGCCCCGGCAGACGGGCCTCGGTGACGGGGGTGACGGGGACGCGCGGCACGGGCAGGCACGCCTTGCGCGGCCCCACGGCTGCTGCTGCACCGGCGACGGCGCCTGCCTCCCAGCCCTCGGGACGCTCTGCCGGCCCCCGCCCCCGCCCCCGCCCCCACACAGCCCGGGTCCCGGGGGAGAGCACAGGGCAGCCCTCGCTCTCCGCACTGAGGGCCTCTCATCCCGGCCCTCCCCGCCCCCAGAGGGAGCGCACCTGCAGCAGGACCACCAGCCTCGCTGCCCCGCCCCCCCCCCGCCGCCCCGGGGGGCCCACCTGCAGGGGCAGCACCACGAGGGCCACGCAGATCATGATGACCACCAGCAGCTGGGACGGCCAGATCTTGGGCGTCACGTCGCCGTAGCCCACGGTGGAGAAGGTGACGATGCAGAAGTAGAAGGAGGTCAGCAGCGACAGGTTCTCGCCCGCCCGCTCCAGGTGCTGGATGCCGCAGGTCCTGCCGGGCGTGGGCGGGTCAGGGGGGGCGGGGCCTGGCCCCCGAGCCCCGAGCCCTGCGCTCCCGCCCCCGCCAGGCCGACCCCGGGGCGGTGCTTCCCGCGGAGCCACACCCCGGGCACGGGGTCCCCTCTGCCGGGTGGCTCCCCGAGCCCCGCACAGCGCACCAGGTGTGGACGCAGAGCCGCACGGCGGAGGGTGGGCCTGGGGTCAGGGGGCCTCCACCCCTCTCAGGGCCTCGTCCCCACCAGGAGGTCAGAGTGTGCGGTACTCAGACCCAGAGCGGCACGGAGCTGGACGGTCCCTCCCAGGGCCACTCCCAAGAGGTGCCACGCAGGGCCTGGGCCTCAGCACACACCACGGGCAGCGGGCACCGGGCTGGGGACCCACCCTGGGTGCATGGCGGACAGGCTGCCGGGAGGGAGGGGCCCTGTGGACGCCCCTCCTCTCCGCGGAGGCCCGTGCTGGGCGAGGCCCCCTGACCGGCCTCACCAGCGCCAGGCGGGACCTTGGCGGGGCGCGGGCAGGTGTGGGGTCCGGGGCGCCCCGACTTGCTCTCAGCTGAACCTCAAACCAAAGGGGCCAGTCCCAGCACTGAGCCGCCTCCTGCGGCCCCGTCCTCCCGCCATCGCCGCCCCCCAGGCCTTCCGACCGCCGTCCGGGCCCGGCTGCCCAGGAGGGCGGCGCTCACCCCGTGAAGACCAGGCACAGCAGCGTGCAGAAGAGGATCAGGACCTGGTTGAACATGGCCGACTGCGTCCGCAGGATGGCGCGGTGGAAGTCGTTCTGTGGGCGGGCGCGGGGGCAGAGCTGGGACCCGCCCAGAGCCCAGGGCCCCCCTGCGGCTGCGCCCTATTTACAGTTAGCACCGGGGGAGGGGGGCGGGGGGGGGCACAGCACGGGCGGCTGGCACTTCCCGGCGTGCACCGCCTGGGCCTCGGTGGAGGATCTGCTCGTGGCCGTGGGCTGGGCCGGTGGTCCTGGTTGTGCCCGCCCTCCCCTGGCACCTTCACCTCCTGCCCCCCAGCCCCGCCCCAGGGCAGGAAGGGGCGGTCTCTGGGTGACGGACGGCATGGGGGGGCAGCTCACGATCATGTTCTCCAGCGCGTGCTTGGCCAGCCAGCAGTTGAGGAACACGGGGATGAAGAGGTTCCGCAGCGGCGCCCAGAAGATCTGCGGGAGACGGTCAGGAGGTCGGGGGTCAGGGGGTCGGGGGTCAGGAGGTTAGGGGTCAGGGGGCGGGGCTGGCGTCGGGGGAGGAAGGGGGCCTGGGGGGCGGCGGCTCAGGCAGCTCACCCACCGTGATGATGAAGGGCAGCGTGTTGATCATCTCCAGGATGAAGGACACGCGGAAGATCTGCTCCCAGATGTTGCCCTGGGAGCCGGGTGGGGAGAGATCAGCCAGAGGTCAGGGGTCAGAGGTCAGGGTGAAGAGACCAGCCAGAGGTCAGGGCAAGGTGGGGAGAGAACAGCCAAAGGACAGGGCAGGGTAGGGGTTAAAGGTTAAGGTGAGCTGGGGAGAGACCAGCCAGAGATCAGGGGTCAGAAGTCAGGGTAGGGTGAAGAGAGATCAGCCAGAGGTCAGGGTGGGTAGGGTCAGAGGTCAGGGTGAAGCTGGAGGGTCAGAGGTCAGGGTGAGGCTGAAGGGTCAGAGATCAGGGTGAGGTTGTGATGAGAGGTCAGGGTGAGGCTGGAGGGTCAGAGGTCAGGGTGAGGCTGAAGGGTCAGAGGTCAGGGTGAGGCTGGAGGGTCAGAGGTCAGGGCGGGGTGGGGTGGGGGGCACGGGGTGAGGGCCAGGGGGAGGGTGCGGCACGCACCTTGTAGCTGAGGTAAATGAGCAGCATGGTCTCCAGGAAGCTGATTGTGGCCACCACGACCTGGGGGAGGGGGCGCTTAGCGGGGGCGGGGCCGGCTGGGGGCGCCGTGCCCCTCCCACTCACCTGGGTCACCCACAGGGCCATCTTCCGCTCCACCCACAGGATGGGCGCCCTGGGGAGAGAGGTGTGACTGGGCGGGCGTCCAGCCTGGCCCGGAGAGGGGACTCCTGGCAGGGCCCCCGGGGGCGGGCTGGGCTGCCGCCTGCGTGGTGAGGGCCGGCGGCGGCTCGGAGGTCTGGGCAGCCTGGGGCCCGTCCTCCTCTCCCCTCCTCCGGTCCCGGGACGGCCTCCCCACCACGGCTGCAGGACCGCCGTGGGGTCAGGGGACGCGGGGAGGGTCCTCCGAGACGCTGGGTCGTGGGGGCGGAGGCCCCGGGCGCCCCGCGAGGCAGGAGGCCGAGGGGCCCGGGAGCCCTCCGCTGGGTGTGGGAGGCGGCGGGGAGAAGGGCCCCCTCCGGTGGCCACACCTGGGACTCGGCCCCTCAGGGACCCCCTGGCACTGCCGACGGGCACCTGCTCCCCGGCTCAGAGCACCGCTCACAGGTTCTCCCCTCGCCCCCCGCCAGCGGCTCAGGGGCAGGCAGGGGGCTGTGGGGACCCCTGGCTCTCCCACTGCTCCCGGGGCCCTCGGGGTGCCTTCAGGAACACCCAGTCCTGCCCACCGCCACGCTGACCCAGGCTCAGGGAGCCCCGGGGCCCCGAGCTGAGGCTGGGCACGTCCAGCAGCCTGGGCCGCCAAGCCTCCACCCCCCCTCCCCCAGCCCGCACCCTCCCCATCTCCCCCCCGGCCCGCACCCTCTCCCCCTCCCCCCCGGCCCGGCCGCCCCCCTCTCCTCCCAGCGAGCACTCACCAGTTGATTGTTGGGGACGACTCGTTGAAGGTGTAGTTCTCCTTGGGGCAGCCCCAGCTGCAGAGACAGAGCTGGCTGGCCACGGTCCCGGCCCCGAGGGCGCCTGGAGCACGGGGCACCCTCCCCCACCCCGGGCCACACCCCTGCATCTCAGAAGGGCAGGCAAAGCTAGGAGGACACCCCCACACCCCGGGGATGAGAGAGGGGTGCCGTAGAGAGCCAGACTCAGAGGCTGCTGGACGGGCTGTGTGTGGGCGCAGGTGGCAGGGGGAACTCCGGGGGGCTTCCTGGAGGCGGAGGCACAGACAGGGCCAGGCAGCAGCCCGGAGACAGAGCAGCTCGGCCCACAGCGCTGACCGCAGGAGGCTCGCCCTGTCGCTCCGACGACGACCCTCCGGACCCACTGCCCACTCGGTGAGAGGGACGCGGACGACATGCCCCTCAGCCCCGGACGTAACCAGCCCCGAGGCCCTGGACGGAGGGTGCCGGGCGGCCGGGCGCTGGCCAGACCCCCGGCCACGCCCACCGCCTCGGCCACGGCAGCGGCCGGCCCCGGCCACCCACCAGCCGATGCCCAGGGCCGGATCGTCCAGCAGGACGCGCACGATGTAGAGGAGACACGTGAGCAGCTTCAGGGAGAAGTTGAACAGCCGGATCCTCAGGCCTGCAGGGGGCGGGCAGAGTGGGGTGTCAGGCCCCCGACCACGCGGGGTCCCCGGCTAACGCTCCTCGCTCTGCACCCTGGACCCGGGGCGGGCCGCCCCCGGAGGAGCCGGGTGCCCATCCGCTCCCTCCACGGGCAGGAGGGGGGAGGGGCTGGGGAGCACACCCATGGCCCGCACTCGGGCGTGACCTCTGCACCCGCCCTGAACCCCAGGAGGGTCCAGAGGCCCAGCCCTCCCCAGGAAGGCTGAGACAGAGCCTCAGGGGAGTGGGGGCCCGCACTGAGGGGCCCGAGGTCCCCCAGGGTGAGGGAGGGAGGGCGGGGCCCAGAGGGAGGAGGCTGGGCTGGGTTCAGCAGGGTCCCCACAGGCTCCAGGCCCAGGTCCTGCTGCACGGAAGGTGGCGTGGAGCCCATGCCCCCGCTGCCAGCCCCCTGCATAGCTGGACCCTCCCCGGGGACCCCCTCCTCTGTCTCCGGGGACCCCCTCCCCCCGCAGACACACTCACTGGATCGCTGGTTCTTGATGAAGAACAGCTTCAGCCGCTCCTTGAATGTGTTCTCATTGACGTAGAACTCCACCTGGACCCTGCGGGCAGGAGCGGGCAGGGCTCAGCCGGCGGCTCAGCCGGGCAGGGGCGGGCGAGGGCTCAGCCGGCGGCTCAGCCGGGGCCAGCCACAGCCCCACGCACCGGCTTCTCCCGCCCTGGAGGAGCCCAGAAGACAGACGGACGGACGGACGGACGGACAGCAGCGGGGCCAGCGTCTCCACCTGGAGGGGAGGCCCCAGCAGACCTGCCCGCGGGCCTCACACCCGGTGCCCCAGGCTCCCAGAGGCACCGCTCCGGGCCCAGCCTCATGGTCACGGCCAGCCACCGGGACTCCACGTGCCCCGTGCCCGTGGCGCAGGCTCCCACACATCACATCATCGACGCAGAACGTTCTAGAAGACACTGGCAGCTGCTTTGCTGGTGGTCCCCGGTGGCCAGGCCTGGAGGCTTGCTGCACCAGCAGGAATGTCGGGGAGGTGGGCCCCGTCCCTCGGGCTCACCTGCACCCCCAGCCGATCCCCAGACACCCCGGCCCCTCCCAGCGACCTGGAATCACCCCCCACCCCCGCAGCCCAGGAGGATGAGTCAGATGTAGGGGAGGGGGAGGCTGTCTGGTCTCCTTGACAACGTGGGCCCTGCAGGTGGTGAGATACTGCCGCCCTGCTGGCCCGGTGAGGGCCTGACCTCCCCCGGAGTGACGGACAGCAGGCGGGACAGCCGGGGCGGCCCTGAGCCGGGGGCAGGTGGCACGGAGGCCCAGAGCTTTCCTCCGGGACGTGGGGACCACACGCCCCCGAGAGGCCGACACCCGGGTGCTGGGTGGGCAACCTGCTCTGTGCTGGCACCACCTCCCCCCACGTCACAGGCCGTCTGCCGCCCACGCAGGACAAGCCCAGGAACCCACAGCCAGCGTGGGTGTCACCAGGACGAGGCTGGGCCGGCCTCCCTCGGGGGTGGGGGGAGGACCAGCCGTGCAGGTGAGGCAGCACCAGTCCCACGTCATGGCCACGGCCACGGCCACACGTGGGAGCCGAGCCACGCCGACCACGGGGCCTGGAGGCGGAGCCGGGCCACAGGGGCCACGGCTGGTCACAGGGCTCCAGGGCGGAGGACAGGGTGGCAGGGGCCCTGCCCCCTCAGGTCCTGGTGCATGGCCCTGAGTGACGGACAGCAGGCGGGACAGCCGGGGCGGCCCCCGGCCACAATCGGGGCTCCTGGGGCGGGGACAGCAGGACAGTCTTCCATAGGCCAGTGGGGTCCCAACCCAGAGCCAGAGGTCAGGGTACCCCCTGCACCCTCCCTCCTTCCTGGGAGCCCTCCCCCCTCCCAGCTCTGAACCCCTGAACCCCACCCTCTGTGGGTGCCGCCGGGAGCCGGGCAGGGAGGCCCCGAGGGTCTAGGGGAGCCGGTCAAACGCCCTCCTCTCTGAAGTCAGGGCGCGGACAGTCGGACGGTGAGGGCAGGGCACACGCCCCACAGCCCAGCCTGTGTTCCTGGGGACCACCCGCCCGGGACGCCCAGACAGACGCCCTCCCCGTCCCCCGCACAGCCCAGCCTCAGAGGGGAGCCCCCCAGGCCCTCCCAGCCACGCTCCCCAGCCATCCTGGCCCCTCCACGTCTGCTGAGCCCAGAGCTGGGACACCGAGGCAGACCGGGAAGCTGCACTGGCCGCCCCTACCTCCTGCCAGAGCCACCCCAGCCCCTTCCCACCCCATAGCCCCACCCACACCCGCACAGCCCACCCCTGCACGTGCTCCCCTGCCCGGCCCTGTGGGGTCAGAAATGCGACAGGACTAGCCATGCCCCGATGTGTCTGCTCCCAGGCCCCCTGCCCCACCCCCAGAACAGCGGGGCGAATGCTGGCTGAGCCCTGCCCCTCGCCTTGGGCTGGGACCCCCCTGGGCGGACCCCCCTCTGGGCGGACCCCCCTGGGTGGACCCCCCTCTGGGCTGGGACCCCCCCCTCTGGGCGGACCCCCCTCTGGGCGGACCCCCCTCTGGGCGGACCCCCCTCTGGGCGGACCCCGAGGCCTCGGCGGCGGCAGGATCCCCGTGGGAGGAGGGAGAGGCTGCGGGCACAGGAGGTGGAGCCGCGGCCTGCGACCTTCACACTCTGTCCCTCTTCCTTCAATATTTCATGAGCTGTGGCCGCCTCCGGCTCCAGCTCCACCACAAAAAGTCAGTCACAAACTCCCACGTTTGGCCAAGGGCACGGCTCAGCCCAATCCTGTCGGTGCCGGGCCAGCCCGGCCGGCACAGAGGACGCCGAGGAGCTGCCGGCTCACCAGGCTCACCGCGCCGACGGCGGGTCCAGGACCAGCTCCGGGCCTGGGGGCACCTGCCCGGGCCGAGCCTCGGCCCTGGGGACAGGCGGCCTTCCCTGGAGGGGTCTGTGGTCCCTCTCTGCCTCTCGGCCGCCCCCCTCAGGCCTGGCTAACCGTTCGCTTCCGGGTGGAGGTAGATGAGATCACCCGTGTGTGTGGCCCGGGGCTGCACCCGTCAGCTCCGATGGTGCCGGCCATCAGGGCCGAGTCCGTCCTGTGTGTACCCGACGCCGGCCACACCCACCGCCCAGAAGAGGCGGCCCCTGAGCCACACTCACAGGAAGCCGCCCTCGGGAGCCGGGGAAGCACTGGACGGGGAGCCCGTGACCCTGGAACGGGGCGTGGAGGTGCCCACACGGGGGGGCGGGGGGCCGGGAGAGGGCAGAGGCAAAGCGGGCCCTTCCTATGTGTCCGTTCTCACTCACTCATCCACTCGCTCCCCTTTGACCCTGACCCTGACCCTGACCCTGACCCACAGACCTGGCGGGGAGCCTGGGCACCTCGGAGGCCTCCGCGCCCGCTGGCCACGCCAGGGCCCAGGCCGGTCTGGACCAGGGGTGCCGCCCGGCCTCAGCCCCACGCCCAGACGGGCAGCACCCACCCTCTGCGGGGCCGGGCGCTCGGCGGAGACCCCCGGGGGCCGGTCCGTCCCCTGCGGCCCCTCCCCTGCGGACACTTACTGAGACAGGGACGAGTCCAGGCTGAAATCCTCCACGGGAAGCCTGGGGACAGACACGGGCGCACACGTCAACACGGGGACGCGCGGGCGAGGCCTGGACCCCGGGCCAGGCGGGCGCAGGCAGCGGGAGGCTTGGGGGTGGGGGGCGTGCCCATGCTCATGCCGGACCGTGGAGCCCCAGGCGAGGAGAGACGGGGGGGGGGAGGCAGGCCACGCTGGCGGGTGACCGCCGCCCTCGGTGCAGAGAAGCAGCGCGGCACACGTGGCCCAGGCATGCACAGCCCCCCGAGACGGTGACGCCCACGCCAAGCTGACCGCACCCCGGGACGGGCCGCCCGTCACCGAGCCGGCAGGTCCCACCTGCGTCTGAGTGCTCCCGGCCCCTGCTCCTCCCGGCCGGCCCGGCGCCAGGGACCCTGCGTCCAGGAGGGGGCACCGTCACCCTCACTGCACACCCGGGGCCAAGGGCGGCCGGGGCAGGCCCCACCAGGGCCACCGGGTTCGAGTCGCGGGGGCCGGCTCGGCGTGGTCTGTGCCGGGGAGCAGCTGGTGGCAGCCTGGGGCTGAGACCCCCTCCTGGCCCCATCCCTCTTTTTAAAAATATTTTTTATTGATTTCAAAGAGGAAGGGAGATGGAGAGACAGAAACATCCATGGGTCAGCTGCCTCCTGCACGCCCCCCACTGGGGATCAAACCCGCAACCCGGGCCTGTGCCCTGACTGGGAATCGAATCGTGACCTCCTGGTTCACAGGTCGACACCCAACCACTGAGCCTCGCCAACCGAGCAGGGCCCCCTCCTCGTCCTCAAAGCAGCCAATCCCCAGAGGAGGAGCCCAGGCCCACGCGCACCCCTGCCTCCTAAGGAGCCCAGCAACCAAGGGGGGGGGGGCCTGCAGGGCAGGTCCCAGCCTCACGCCCACCAGCCTCGGCAGGGCCCTTGGGGTGGGCAGGCTCCCCCACATGCCCCCAAATTCCGACGCACGGGTGGGTGAGGTGTTGGCGGGGTGGGGTGGGGGCTGGGCACGGAGCACAGAGCCCAGCTTAGCTGGGCCGGACTGGGGTCGCTGTGAGCTTCTGGGGGGTCAGGCTCCCTCTTGCGGGCTCTGGCACTGCCTGGCTCTGAGTTGGGGTAACAGGTGCCCCAGGGGCTGGCACATGCCGGGCAGAACCACAGCTGGCGGCCTCAGGACCAGGGGCTTGCGGAGAGGGAGTGGGGGGTGAGGGTGCTGGCGGGGAGACCAGGAAGGGCCGTGTCCAGCTTCCTGGGGAGCAGGGCTGTGCAGGTGGGGTTTGCGGGGAGGAGGGGGACAGGGTGGAAGGGGTCCTGCAGGGAGGATACGCGGCTGAGCAGGCTTGAACCCTGACAGGCTGGGCCCCAGCACTGACCCCAGAGGTGCTGGGGCACAGAGGAGATGGCACCCCGAGGACCCTGAGACGGACCCCGAGACAGAACCACCCGATGGGAGGGAGGGGCCTGAGGGGTCGGGGCCTGGCCTCCTGCGGCACCCACCCTCCACCTTCCTGCTCCTCGGGGACCCCCTTTCCCTGGCCCCACCCCGGCCCCATGCACACCCACAGGAGGGTCCCCACGGCCGCCTGGCCCTGCTGTGCCTCCCGGTTCCCCAAACTCAGCCCGGAGGCACCCTCCTCGGCCCTGGCTCCCGCCCGGAACCCACATCCCATCTCTTCGGTGTCCCCTTCTCACCCCCTTCCAGCCTCCCAGGTCCCCTCCAGCAATACCCCAGGGAGCCCTCACACGGGGTGACCCCGAGCCCTGGGAGTGGGGGCAGGCACCAGGTCTCCCTCCAGCCTCCCCTGCCCTCCCTCCCTGGTCCTTCCGGGTCAGCACCCTGGCATGGGCCTCGCAGGGGCAGGCCACCGGGCCCAGGGTTGTTGGGGGCCCAGGCCCAGCACAGCCCTGACCCAGGGGTTCACTGCTTGGCTGCTCCTCCCACAGCAGGGTGGGCAGGGAGGGCTGATGGTGCTGGCGTCCGGGCGACGGGGGTGGTGTCCTGGCTCAGGCACGCGGGCACCTCCCTCCTCTGCTCACAGCGTGGGGGGCCTCCCGGGGCTCTGGGCTGCCCTGGGGACCTGGGTCCAGCGAGCTGAGACCCTGGCTGCTTCCAGAAGGCCCCAGGCCTGCAGGATGGGGCAGCTGTGGGAGCCGTGGCCCCGCGCCCCGAGCCAGAGCGCCCTCTCCTGCTCAGGACACGGGGGAAGCGCCATCAGACCCGTTCCTAAAGCAAAGCCCCGCAAGCCTCCTCTGCTCAGAGCCTGCCGTGGCTCCTACTGCGCCTGTCACAGCGTGCACGCCACCCCGGGAGCGGGGGCTGAGGGCACAGGCTGTGGGCACAGCCAGCAGGAGGCTGCAGGGCACAGGCTGTGGGGCACAGGGGGCTGCAGGGAACAGGCTGTGGGGCACAGCCAGCAGGAGGCTGCAGGGCACAGGCTGTGGGCACAGCCAGCAGGAGGCGGCAGGGCACAGGCTGCAGGGCACAGGCTGTGGGCAGAGGGGGCTGCAGGGTACAGGCTGTGGGCACAGGCTGTGGGCACAGCCAGCAGGAGGCTGCAGGGCACAGGCTGCAGGGCACAGGCTGTGGGCACAGGCTGCAGGAGGCTGCAGACGGCTCCCACTCTGCTTTGCGAAAGAGGCTGATAGGGACCCCACACCTCAGGGACTGCGGGGGAACGGAGCGAGGCTGCCCACAGAAGGGTCAGCGCAGGACCAGGGGCAGAGGGGTGGGCACGGGGGAGGGCTGCCCGGAGGAGGTGGCACCAGCTGCAGTGACGGGCTGCTCTGTGGGCTGTGCTGTGCCGGGCAGCACTCGCCATCCCTGCGGGAACAGGATGAGAGTGCGGGAGTCGAGCCCTCGGGGGCCAGGCTGCCTGTAACCGGAGCCCATGGGATCACGGCCCGGGGCGCCTAGGAAGAGGATGGAGAGGAGAGGAACCGTCCCCAAGGCCCTGACCGGTGCCCGCATCCCTCCTGCCCAGGGCTGCCCACGGCCGCTCCAGGGGAACTTGAGGCCCAGGAGAGGGGTGTGAAGGTGGGGAGGACCCAGCAGCCTGTGGACACCAGGTGGGAGGGGCACCCTTGGTCCTGCCATCTGCCAGGCCAAGTCTCTGCCAACCCTCACCTCAGCCCTGACAGGCCTGGCACCCCTCCCCGGATGCTGGCCCGGCGGCCCCTCTGCCTGGAGGGCTCTGCCCGGTTCCCAGTGCCCCCCTCTCCCCTGTCCCCAGCACTCGGGCCCAGGAAGCTCTCTTTGCCGGCACTGCCACCGGCACCGGCACCGGGGTAACTGATTCACCTCCGTCCCGCCCCCACCACCAGATCCGGGAGGTGCTGGCGGGTGCGAGGGCCGCAGACGGAGCCTCAGCATCTGCATCTGTGAAATGGGGACATGCCCTCTGCCCGCTGCGCTCAGAGGGGCTGGGGAGGACCGGGGAGGGGTGGGCACGGCCCCCGCCTGGCCGGGCTCCCCCAGGAAACCAGCTTCCGGCACCCTGGCTGCCCCAGGCTCCGGGCCCGGCTCTCATCGGCTGGGCAGCCTCCAGGCCTCCCGGGCCTCGGCGGTTCCCCTCTGACGGGGACATGGGTACTGGCCTGGCCTCCCCGCAGCGGCCCTGCCTGGGACCAGCGTGGGTGCGAGTGTGGTCTCCGCGGACGAGGCTCCTGCTGGGTCCACTGAGCACCAGATGCCCGCTGGCCCCCAGGTCCCTGCTCCCCGTCTCCCCCGCAGGCCCGCTGTTACCCTCCACGAGCAGGTCCCCGGGGTCCCTGAGGCCGGCCAGCTGGAGACGCTCCGAGCGGCCGCAGCGCTGGGGTGGGGGGTCCAGGGGAGCCCCAGGCCGCCGGCCCCCGCTCCCCGCTCCCCGCGGCCGCAGGCACCGGGCACCCGGCGGAGCGCGTGCAGGGCGCAGGCGGCGGATGGAGAGCCCCTCCCGGCGTCCCGGCCCGGCCCCTACCTCTGGCCCACGTCGCTGCCCGTGGAGCCCCCGCCGCGGGCCGGCAGCAGCGGGCTGAGCCCGTGCGGCTCCTCGGGGGCCGAGGCGCCGGCCGGGGCGCCCCCGGGGCCCGCCTTGCCCTCGGAGGGCGAGCGCGGCAGCTTGGCCCGCGCCATCCTGCGGAGCGCGGCGCGGGAGCGGGCGGGGGCAGGAGGCGGGAGCGGGCGCTACCATCTGGCACCGCCCCTCGCCCTCCCCGCGCCGCCGCCGCAGTGGATCGGCCCGGGGGGGCGGGGGGCTGGGAAACGGGGAGACGCACCCCCAGCCAGAGCCGGGGCGCCAGGCGCCCTGCCCTCTCCCCCCAGGAGGCCCCCAACCCCGCGCAGAGGACGCCCCTGGGGGAGGGTCTCCGCCGGGGCTGCCTCCGCCCGGTGCCCCCGGCCACAGGCACGGCCCGGGGAGGGGGAGAGGGACAGCTGGTGGCTCCCGCCCAACTCCGCGGGCAGGGCTACGGGAGGGGAGGGGGCTGGGAGCTGTGGGTCCTGGGTGTCCCCCTGCCCGAGCCCTCTCCCCTTCCAGCCCCCACCCCTTCGCCTGGTGGGAAATCTGTCTGTCTGTCTATCTGTCCTCTCTCCTGCAGGCACTCAGGGTCCCGCTCCGCCCCTTCCCTCCCCCCAGGTCCCCCTGGTGCAGGCAGACAGGTGCAGGCTGGGCCGTGCCAGGAGAGCTCCCTGGGCTGGGGCTTCAGGGAGACACAGGGAGCTGGGCAGAGGGGAGCTCCGGGCAGTGTCCGGGGAGGGGTGCCAGCCCAGGGAGCCCGTGGGGCACTGTCTTCGGGCTCTCAGCCCAGGCCGGTGCTGCGGGGGTCCCAGCCAGGGACAAAGCAGCTCCTTTGTGGACGCCCTGTGGGGACGGCCCTCGCCGGCTCACTGGACATGAATTCCAGCAGACAGGGCACGTTTCTGTCCGTTTTGCAAGAGGAGGGCAGGGGGGGACAGAGGAAGTGGCGTCCTCCAGAGGCCGAGAGCAGAAGGCGTGGAGCCAGGACCCCTGGCTGACGGAGCCTCCCCCACCACTGCCCCATCGCATCGCCTCTGCGCCCGGGTCTGCCGCTTCACAGGCAGGCACAGGGACTCACCCAGGTGACGGCCGGCAGGTGTGGGTGTGGGAGGAGGGACGCTGAGGGTCACAGCTGTCCTCGGCAGCCACCAGGGCCCCCGGCCCTCCGATGGCCAGCCCGAAGACTCAGCCTGCCCGCCTGCCTGCTTCTGCACCCCACCTGTGCCCCCCCCAACCAGCAGGGCCTGCCCCCCCCCCCCGACCTGGCTGAGCCAGGAGGGTCCCATGTCTGCCCACGGGGAACACAGTGTTTGCAGGGGAGACCCCGCTGCCCACGGAGAGGGGAGAGCAGGTGGGACGGGCACAGGGCGTGGCAGGCAGACAGACCGGCAGTGCCCAGGGGCTGCTGGGACACACCCTGCGATGAGCATGCACTCAGAGCCACGGGGACCCCGGGTGCAGGCAGCTCCCTGCACAGCCGCCGGCGTGCTGTCCAGGGGCAGCACCAGACCCGCGCCTGCCGGTGCCCGGTGCCCGGGAAAGGGCTGGATGGCAGGTGTGTCCTCCCTGCACCGGGGGACAGACAGGGTCTCGGGCTGCAGGACTCCAGGACCGGCTTCCCAGAGAGAATGAGCGCGGCCTCCCATCCCATCACGGGACCCAGGCGGCGATGCCGTGCGAGCACAGGGGGCACCCATGGGTGGGAAGGCTCCTCGCTCGGCCTGACCACCGGGTCCTGGCGTCTACAGTCCAGGGTCAGGCGGGTGGGAGGGGGTGCCCAGCCTTTCGCACGGACGGACGGAGCTCCTGAGAACCACTGCTGAGGGCCCGGCCGGGGCTCAGGGCTGAGCGACCACCTAGGAGCCAGGAGGTCAGGGTCCATCCCTGGTCAAGGGCATGGGCCCGGGGTGTGGGCTCGGTCCCCAGTGTGGGGTGTGCAGGAGGCAGCCGATCCATGATTCTCTCTCATTGGCGTTTCTATTTCTCTCTCTCTCTCCCTTCCTTTCTGAGGTCAATAAAAACTTTTATTTTATTTAAATATATTTTGATTTTTATTTATTTTTTTTTACAGAGAGGAAGGGAGAGGGATAGAGAGTTAGAAACATCGATGAGAGACATCCATCAGCCACCTCCTGCACACCGCCTACTGGGGATGTGCCCGCAACCAAGGTACATGCCCTTGACCGGAATCGAACCTGGGGCCCTTCAATTCGCAGGCCAATACTCTATCCACTGAGCCACACCGGTTTCGGCAATAAAAACTATTTTTTAAAAAGTCAAGGCCTAGCCAGTTTGGCTCAGTGGATAGAGTGTTGGCCTGCGGACTGAAGGGTCCCAGGTTCAATTCCCGCCAAGGGCACAGGCCCGGGTTGTGGGCTCCATCCCCAGGAGGGGGTGTGCAGGAGGCAGCCGGTCCATGATGCTCTCCCGTTATGGATGTTTCTATCTCTCTCTCCCTCTTCCTTCCTCTCTGACATCAATAAAGAAATACATTTAAAAAAAAAAAGCCAAGTGTTTCCAGTGGGAGGGGAGGGCAGCTCCCCGTGGGGACTGAGGGGTGGTGCCTGGTTGTAAGCAGTGTGGGGAGGGGGAAGAGGGTCCTATGGGCCCGGCCCAGGCCCCGGGTGGCCAGCACTGCCCGCCCTGCAGCGTGTGGGCACCCTGCACCCGCGGCCGTGCTCGGGGCAGGGCCCAGACACCACCCTTCCCTCCGCACTCAGGCCTGGAAGTGCTGCCTCATCCAGCACAGTGGCTGGCGGGGAGGGCGGGTCCGAGCGCAGGACCGCCAGCTTCTGAGGGCTTGGGGCAGGGCTGGGGTGCCAGAGGGGTAGGCGGTGACACCCCGAAATTGAGGTGGGGACGAGGGGCGAAGGAGCCAACGCGGGCGGGATTTGTCCCCCACGCGCCCGGCAGACGGGCAGCGGGTGTGGTGGCATGTGGTCCGTCCCCCACGGGAGGGACACCTGGTTGCGGCCGCGCCAGGAGTGAGACCACAGATCTCGTGGGAGAAGCCAGTCCCCCGGGACCATCCTGGGGAGCCACGGGAAGGCGGTCCCCGAGGAGTGACCGCAGACAGGAAGGGGCAGTGGGAGTGGTGTGCAGAGGCAGTGTGGGCCGATGGGAGTCTGGAGAGGATGGGGGGTGTGGGGGGGGGGGGCACACAGGTGGAGGTCCCTGACACCCTGCTTGGCTGTGGGGGTGGCGGTGCCCTCAGTGAGGAGCCGGGGAGAACGGTAAGACTCCGGCTGAAGGGGCTTCCAGCCCCCGGAGGCGGACGGAGGGTCAGAGACGGGTGAGCACGGGTGTGCGTCCTCCGGCCACGCTGGGGATGAGTCCTGAACTGCGAACTGGCAGGGCTCCCTCGGGCCGGGAGACAGTCTCCTGCTCGTCCGGCTCCCAGAGGCCCCGCGTGGCCCAGGGTCCCAGGGGTCCCCCCACGTGACCGGGACCATCTCCCATCGGAGGACCCTCCGTCCCGTGGCGCCGGCCGGGGTGGAGGTCAGGACGCGGACACCTTTGGGGGCGCTGCCCCCTCCCCCATGTGAGCCTGCACAGCTTCAGGGCCCACACCGTCCCGAGAGGAACCCAGGAAGAAAGCACCCCCCTGCCCCCCCGTGTCACCGGTCACCTGAGTCCCCGCCAGGGCCATGGTTGTGAGGACGCCGCCCCAGCCACAGCCCCTCCCCTGGCTGGCCCGGATCAGGGGCAGGTCCCAGCCCCTGGCCCCTCGCCCCCGGCCCTTCACCCCCAGCCCCTCGGCCCCCTCCGCGGTGCCGATACGCTCTGAGTCACACGTACAGGCTCGGGCCGGCCTCACAGCTCAGGCTAGGGAGGAATGTGGGGTCCCCGGCCCCACCAGGGGGACACACTCCCCTAAACCCCCTGCGGCCCTCACCCCCACCCCAGCAGCTCCCTGTCCCTCTTTCACCTCCACAGCCCCTAACACACTCCGGTCCCCACTCAGCGGGTGCGCCCTCCCTGTCCCCACCCTCCCCGGTCCCTGTGCCCTCACCCCGGGGTCAGGCCTCTCTCCTGCCTGTGCTGCTCGGAGCACCCCCTCCCTGGCTCCCCCACGGCCCAGCTCCTCCCTCATCCCCCCTCCGAGCTGACAGTCACACACACACACACACACACACACACAGGGTTTGCTCTCTGGCCCCGGGTCAGGCCTGGGCCCTGCAGCAGCGAGCAGACAAGGCCCTCACCTCCAGGCGGCCCGAGTGGGCGGAGGATTGGCTGGGAAGGTGCCAGGACAGGGCGGCCAAACCAGGCAGGCCCTGAGGGCCTGAGGCTGGAGGGAAGGAAGGGTGACCGCAGCACGTGGCCCGGGGGGTGTGGGGGAGGATGGGAGGGGCAGGCTCTAACCCCCCGCCAGTCCCCGGAGGAGCCATGCAGCCGCCAGCTCCGCGGTGCTCAGCGCTAACCACAGGTGAGCGGCTTTGGCACAGGCTGTTCCGGAGCTGCTCCCTGCCCCGCACTCGGGCCTCGTCCCGGGGCAGCCCGGTCCCCCGCGTTCGGTGGTGGGAGGGGCCGGGGGGCACACCCCAGGCTGCAGGGACGGGGGCGGGTTGGGGGGGGCCACTGTGTCCACAGCTGCTCCCGCTGGGCCAGGCAGGGGTCTGTCCTCACGGGCAGGCCCTGGTCCCGCCCCCCGCCCCCCGTCCCCCGCAGGCCTGGTGTCCCCGCTGAGGCTTGTTGTGTGAAACAATATCTGGTGTTGCTCAATCCAGAGAAACGCATTAGGCGCTCGGGGCACAGCGGAGGGGGCCTGGCCCCGACGGTCCTCACTGCCCCCCCCGCCCCGCCCCGCCCCCGCCCGCCTGGCCTGGGGGTGCCGGCCCAGAGCCTGCCATGGCCTCCGGCTGTGGCGTGGAGCCCTCCGGGCAGCTGGGCCGGTGCCCGCGGGCAGGCAGCTGTGGCGAGAGCGCAGCGGGTCCCGGCTGGCTGGCCGGAGGCGCCAGCTGGCAGGGCCTCACTCCTCACCTGTGGCTCCCGCCCCGGCCTCTGCTGGCTCTCTTCCTCGTGGGGGACGAGCCTATGGGGGCAGCCATGCCCCCACCTCGCTGCCCATGACCTCTTGGGCGGCGGGGCGGGGGGACTGAAGCCTCGAGCTCATGTCACAGACCGGGCAGCCGAGGGGCAGGCGCCATGACGAAGCCCCTCCCACCCCCTCGCCCTCAGCGCAGCCGCCTTGGGGGTGGGCTGTCGCCGCCCCCGAAGAAGGCCTCACAGCCTGGCTGGGCCTGCAGCCCCCAGCGGTGGAGGAGGCCCTGTGACCCCGAGTTTGTCCCCAGGACCCTGGTGCCCATGCTCGGGCGGCCAGGCACACGGAAGGAGGGCGCTGCCCAGAGGGGCCCGGGCCTCCAGGGCTGCTCCTGGCTCCCGGGCGAAGGGCAGGGAGCCGTCCGAACGCACGGGGTGCCCCAGCCCTGGCCCAGCCCTCCGCTGCCCTGGGAGGGACGGGCTCGGGCTCTGCCCACCCACACCGGCTCCCGGCTCCCGGCTCCCGGCTCCCGCAGCCTCCTTCGCCCACGCAGGCCGAGCACTCTCTCTCGCAAGGCAAGGCCGCGCGTGAGTGGCCGCGGTGACTCAGGGCTGTGGCTTCACTTCCCGGGGGAACAGCAAACCCTCAGCCCTGCCCTGCGCCTGTCACCCAGGCCTGCGGGCCCAGGTCAGGGGGCAGCACACACACTCCCTGCGGAGCCTGTCCTGGGCTGGGGCTTCGGCTGCTGGGTGGGGGGCGTTCTGGGCGGAGACTGAGGGGAGGGTGTGGAGGGGCAGGGGCAGCCTGGCTGGATGGGGGAAGGAGGACACGGGCGGAGGGGGAGCGGGCTGAGGGCGAGGAGACCAGGAGACTCTGGGGGCCGCCCGAGTCACAGGCACCCCTGAGGGGGCCCCCTCAGTTGCCCATCCCCCCCTGAGGTTGGGGCACCCCTCGGAGCCCAACGAGAGCCTCCGTGTGTGTGTGTGTGTGTGTGTGTGTGTCCTCACGAACGGGGCTCAGGTGACCTCAGGAGCCCCGGACCCCGCCCTGGCTTCCCGCCCTGCCCTGGTGCACAGCCTGTGAACACCGGGTTCGAGAGGGGAGCCAGCCAGACTGGCAGCCCGGCCACAGTGACACCATGGTGCTCGGGCAAAAAAGGTTCCAGAACAGATACACTGGCGAAGGGGCCCTGCTGGGCCCCACAGCCCCTCTGAGGCAGGGCGGGGGGAGGGGGGGGTGGGAGGAGGGGAGGGACACTGCTGGGTATGAGGCCTGGCTGGCCGGGGCGATGGAATTATCTGGAATGAGGTAGTGGTGAGCTTCCCTCCAGATACACTTCCCCTTTTACAGGTGTCAGCACAACGAGAAACCCTGCACCACAGGGTCTGGGACGGGACAGGGACAGCGCCAGCCCCCCCCCCCCAGACCGGGCACTTCCCTCCCCGCAGGCCCACGCCACCCACCCCCGACCACGGAGGGACCCCGACCACGGAGGGACCCCAACCACGGAGGGACCCCGACCACAGAGGGACCCCGACCACAGAGGGACCCCGACCACAGAGGGACCCCGACCACGGAGGGACCCCGACCACGGAGGGACCCCGACCACGGAGGGACCCCGACCACGGAGGGACCCCGACCACGGAGGGACCCCGACCATGGAGGCTGCCGCTCCAATTCCACCACCAGTCCCGGGCGTTTATCAGGACCCCGGGGCCCCTGCCAGACACGGGGAGGCGTGGCTGCCATCGACCGAGTCCCAGCGGCCGGTGCTGACTCAGGGAGAGGCTGAGCTCACGCACCGGCTTAGGACAGCCCCAGCCCTGCCCCCGTCCCCACACGGGGAGTCAACCAAATCTCCCCGGGTCATGTGCTCCTGGCAGGTCTACTCATCACCAGTATTATTATTATTATTATTAATGTATTTTTTTAAAATATATTTTATTTATTTTTCACAGAGAAGAAGAGAGAGGGATAGAGTTAGAAATATCAATGAGAGAGAATCATCGATCAGCTGCCTCTTGCACACCCCCAGTAGGTACATGCCCTTGACCGGAATTGAACCCGGGACCCTTCAGTCGGCAGGCCGACGCTCTATCCACTGAGCCACACCGACTTGGGCTGTTACGTGTTGACTTTAGAGAGAAACACCCATCGGTTGCCTCTGGTACCTCGTGCCGGACTGGGGATCAAAACCTGCAACCTAGGCCTGTGCCCAGACCAGGAACCGAGTCCGTCACCGCCCGGTGCCTGGGGGGGGGGATATCCCAGCCACCAGAGCCCCCGGCCGGGTCGTGAGGGCCACGCTCAGCCCAGCAAGATGGAGCCCGGCCGGACTGATTCCTCAGTTCTCCGGGAAGACACGCCCGCCTCCTCCTGACCTACCTGAGGGGACTGTGTCACGTGATGGCGCTGGAGCAGCTCCAGGCCCGGCCTCGGGGCTCCCCACCCTCCCACCCCCGCCTCCCTCGCTGCCTGTTTTCCCAGCTGCAGCATCCCCGGCCACTCGGGGGTCAGCCTGCACGCTGCCGGTCCTGGACCTCAGGTGCCCTGTGCTCTCGCTGGAATAGCTGCGCTGTTGGGGGGACTTCGGGCTCAGACACGGCCCCTCACCCTCCCCAGCACCCTGCGAGGCAAGTGTTCCCAGCGGAACGCAGGGCCCAGCCCCGGGGAGTCCGCCCACAGCCTCCCCTGCAGCGTCGGCGCCTCCAGCCCACAGCGGGGAGACAGCCCTGCGGAGCTGACAGGAGAAGCTACATCCTCCAGCCCCCCCTTCACCCCCAACCCCCGTGCAGGAACCCTCCGGCCCCGGAGCCCTCACAAACAGGGGACTCGGTGCGTGTGCGTGTCTCTGCCCGGAGCCCACACAGGCGGGGCCCCGAAGGACACGCTCCCCGTGGATAATGCATGACTGCCGCCCGCGCGGCTCCCGCGGGTGCTGCCGGCCGGGCCCCCAGCGGAGCGGAGCGCGCGGGGCCGGGGTGCGGGGAGCGGACCCGAGGCGCCCCGGCCCCGACCCTCCGCCCCGGTCCCGACCCCCAGGCCGCCCCCGCCCCGGCCCCCCGCCCCGGTCCCGGCCCCGGCCCTGAACTTGGCCGGGAAGTGGCGGCGCCCCGGCGCCAGCACCGCGGACAGCGCCCGCCGCCCGCCCGGCCCGCGCGCACCGCCTACCTGTCCTCGCCCGGCGGCGCCGGGTCGCCCAGCAGCAGGTCCCGCAGGCGGTACCGCGGCGGCAGCGGCAGCACCTCCGAGTCCAGGTCGCTCATCCCGGGGCGGGCGGCGTCCGGCAGCGCCCGGTCCTCGCGGCCACGGTCCCCGGCGCCCGGCGGCCTGCGGGCGGGCACAGCGGCTCCCTCAGCGCGCAGAGCCTCCGGTCCCAGTCCTCCGGCTGCCCCGCCCCCGCCCCCCACCGCACAGCCCCCCACAAACTCCCCTGCCCGGCAGGCCCGGCCCCCACCTCTGCAAGCCCCACCCCACCCCGCCCGCCCTGCCCGTGGGGCGCACAGACCCGCCCGCCCCCTCCCAGCCGGGGAGCCTCCCCCACCCAGCCAGGCCCGGTCCCTGTGCCCACCACACCTGCCGCCTCCCTCCCGCCAATCTCCTGGGCGGGCACGGTGAGGTTGGTCACCACTAACGCGGGGGCAGGTGCTCGGCCACCCCCGGGTGCCCACCACGCTGTGCACGCCCTCCCCCAGCCTGCACCAAGGTGCCTGCTCAGCACTGCCTGCACCCCAGAGACCTCCCCTCTGCTCCCCGACCCGCAGGCTGGGGGGTGGGAGTGAGCAGGGGGGAGGCCCTGGTCTGTGGGATCCCCTGGGACCCAGCGGCTCAGGTCGGATCAGAGCCCGGGAGGGGCGCCCCAGGGTCACAGGGACCCCCACCTCCGTCACCAGAGTGGGGAGCAGGGGAGGGTTGCAGCATTTGGGGTGCTAGCCTCTGTCTTCGGGGCTCCTGCACCTTCCCTGCCCCCGCCCCCAATCCTCACATCAAAGTGGGTTTGGGCTGCAGCCACCCACATGCAGCCAGTGGGCTCAGGGGCCCCGGCTCCCAGCCCCCAACGCCCTGGACCTCGGCCCCCCACCACAGCCGCTGCACCCCATAAGTGCCATGGAAACACTCATGTCCAGGGCACAGATAGGCACGTGGAGACGGGGCCGTTGGTGAGGGGGAGGCTCAGGGGCAACCCCAGGGACCCTGGCCCCACCCAGCAGCCTCGGGCATCAGCCGGCCATCCAGGGGAGCCTGGCCAGGCTGCCCCTCGGTGCCGCCCTCTGCCCCGGCCGGTGCTGTGGGGGGCTGGGGGCCGGGAGGGAAGCACGTCCGTCAGCTCTGGCCTCAGTGGGGCTGACCCTGGTGGGACCTCCTGGCCCTTCTCCGGGACCAGCTGGGGGCGAGGGCTGCTCCACCCCATCGAGCTGCCCCCGAGGCCTGGGGCAACAGGGGGACGGAGGAGCCAGCTCAGCCTCCCACAGGTGCAGGGGTCTGCTGACCGCGCTCAGCGCCTCTGCCGGAACCAGCAGGCGGCTGGGCCCAGGCGGCTGTGCCCAGAGGCGGAGGGAGGGGGGGGGGAGGTGCTGAGAATCCTCTCCTCCAGCCGGGAGGGGCAGGCACCTTCCCAGGCCGCCCCCCATGGTCTGTCCCTGGCCCCCCGCCCCCAGGCCAGCGGCACCCCCACCCCACGGCCGTCAGGACCGTCCAGCCCGAAGCTGCCCTCCCAGGCCGCAGGCCCCGCCCCGAGGAGCGCCGCGCTGAGAAAATAACATTTTCCTAATTGCATCAGCGTGCTCGCTGCTCCCCGCCACACGCCGGCCGCGGGGCCTCGCCCTCAGAGCTCGGCTGTGCTTGTTTGGTTTGCTCCTTTTTCCCTGAAACCCCCCTTCCTTGTTTTCTTAAACATGTTTTTATTGATCTGAGAGGAAGGGAGAGGGAGAAGCATGAGAGAGAGAACCATGGACCAGCTGCCTCCAGCACGCTCCCCACTGGGGATGGAGGCCGCAGCCCGGGCCTGTGTCCTGACCGGGAACCGAACCCTGACCTCCTGGTTCAGAGGTGGATGCTCAGCCACGGAGCTGAAAGCCCCTCAGGGCCGCCCCACCCCCCTCCCACCGCCCTCACCCCGGGCCCCGCCCACAGCCCACCTGGAGCTGCTTTGGGTTCCCTCTGCCTCTAAGCCCAGACAGGCAGGGATGGGGACGACCTCAGAGGGGGGACCTCAGAGGGGAGGACCTCAGGGGGAGGGACCTCAGAGGGGAGGACCTCAGAGGGGGGGACCTCAGAGGGGGGACATGAGGGGGGACCTCAGAGGGAGGGACCTCAGGGGGAGGGACCTCAGAGGGGGGTACCTCAGGGGGAGGGACCTCAGAGGGGGGGACCTCAAGGGGAGGGATCTCAGGGGGAGGCTTCAGAGGGGGGACCGTAGGAGGGACCCCAGAGAGGAGACCTCAGAGGGGAGGACCTCAGAGGGAGGGACCTCAGAGGGAGGGACCTCAGAGAGGGGGGACCTCAGGGGGGGACCTCAGAGGGGAGGGGACTTCACAGGGGGGACCTCAGAAGGGGGGACCTCAGAGGGGAGACCTCAGAGGGGAGGACCTCAGAGGGGGGACCTCAGAGGGGGGGACTTCATAGGGGGGACCTCAGAAGGGGGGACCTCAGAGGGGAGGACCTCAGAGGAGGGACCTCAGAGAGGGGGGACCTCAGAGGGAGGGACCTCAAGGAGGGACCTCAGAGGGGGAACCTCAGGGGGAGACCTCAGAGGGGGGACCTCAGAGGGAGGGACCTCAAAGAGGGGGGACCTCAGAGGGAGGGACCTCAGGGAGGGACCTCAGAGAGGGGGGACCTCAGAGGGAGGGACCTCAGAGGGGTGGGGACTTCACAGGGGGGACCTCAGAAGGGGGGACCTCAGAGGGGAGACTGGTTTCAACCCGCTCCCCACGGGCCAGGCTGAGGGACCCCACCTGCCAGAGGGACCTGGCTCACGCCGCAGATGCCCTTTGAACCCCAGGCCTGCCCCACTGGCCACCTTCTAATTAACTTCCTGCCAATGTGTACGAATCGTGCACTCGTGTACACCAGCATACCAGAGGCCGGGGACGTGGATCCATGCACGCGTGGGGTCCCTCAGCTGGGGCCTTGCGAGCTTGGCCGGCCATGGGAGCGCACTGACCACTAGGCTTTTATAGGGAGAGGTGTGTGTTCTTATTAAAGGGGTGCAGGGAGGGGCACTGAGGACATCAGAAAGGTCAGCAGGGGGGCAGGTCAGCAATACGTCCTGGGGCACCGTCCCTGTGCAGGAGGCAGGGACCCCTCAGCCGTGTAAGGCCACACCCCGCCCGACGCTGTTCACCCAGGAACCAGCCAGGAACCACAGGTCCCCGAGGGGGGGACACGCCCGCAGGTGCAGGACAGCCCCCCACACAGCTCCGCGGGCGGGAGTGCCAGCCAGCGGGGGCCTCTCTGAGCCCCCGGCTTGCGGACAAGGCACAGACCATCCCCTCTGCCCCAGGACCTCCGTGGGAGGGCAGTGGGGGGCTGAAGGCCACGTCCCCGTCCCAGGGCCACTCAGACGGAGACGGGCGGTGTGGGACTCGTGTTATGGGAGGTGATGAAGCCCCAAGGGCCACAACTCCCTGGGGGGGGGGGGGGGCTGGGGGAGCCGAGGCTGCTCCTCAGCCTGGCAGGTGCGTCGTGACAAAGTGTCCCCCAAACTCCTGGGAGCCCAGGTTGTGTGTGACGTCCAGACTGGCCGTCCAGGGCTCGGCGTGTGACTGAGGGACACTGTTATCATAACAGTAAAGGATAAATAGAATATTGAATAAGTATTAAAGTGTGGAATTGAAGTGTGATATCTGAAAGTGTGGAGTGGAATGTAAACAAACTGATAAGCACCTTTGAGTGACCTTTATGTAGGAAGTAGGTAAAGTGATCTGTGTTCCATATGTAAGACAAGATAGCAGGACTTCTGGGACCCGCTGATGAGACACGCTGCAGACACCTCTGAGCACTGAAGTCAAGTAAAAAGAGGAAGCTCCTCAGAAGATCAGAGGTGCCTTCTGCTCCGCCACAGAGGGTCGCCCTCCACTTCCCCTGCCTGCACCCGTCAAAGCTCTGCCCGAGCCGTGGACCGTGAGCCGTTGTGAGGCCTCAACTCAAGCCGAGTTACAACTGCAGCTGCAACGCCCTCCGTGAAACGTGTGTGCGTGTGCGTGTGCGTCTGCGTGTGTGTGTGTGTCTGTCAGTGCGGATTCCTGGGTGGCCTGCCGAGGATTCTGGAGCCCACCAGGACTCTGGCAAATAAACCGTGAGTGAGTCATGCATTGTTAGTGTGTCTCCTGTGTGATTTATGCTCGGTGGAATTGTTAATTAAGAACCTAGGGTCATGCGTGTCAGATTTCTGGCTGAGGCACCCCGGGTCACCTGTGCATACGTCCCTTATGGAATTATGGGGCCAGACACCCCATGGCTGCAGGGCCGGCCCCTCTCCCAAGACGCATTCTCCAATCGTTCCTCACGGAGTCTGGAGAGCCGTGACTGACAGGGGAGCTGGGGGCAAGAGGGGGTGCACGTGTGTGCGTGCACACTGGATGTGACCCTGCCAGCACACGGGGAGTGGCCCTCGTGAGAGAGGAGGGACTCTGCCCAGCGGCGGGCTCGGGTGGGCCGCCTGGCTATGCATGCACATGTGTGTCCGTGTGCACATGTGCACGTGTGCAGGTGTGCCTGTGCGGTGGGCATGTGTGGAGCCGTGCCCACACGTGTCTGTGTGTGTGTGTGTGTGCGCACAGCTCACCTGTCCTGCCCAGCGTCCGGAAGAATCCCAAGGACACGGAGCGGCACAGAGGGGAGGCCTCCTGCTGGGCATGGCGCCCTCTGCCCACGGCGCAGAGCGAGGCGCTTCCTCTCTTGGAACTAAAAGCCGCCTCGGCCGGGCGCGGTGCCTCCGGGAAGGGCTCTGGTGCCCCCCCCACCTCCGGGAGGCAACAGGTCCCAGGGGGAAGCTCAGACGCATCATCGCTGAGCGGATTCACACTGCAATCATTAGAACTGGCGCTTTTAGCAGCTTCCGCTGGGCATTAAGCCGGCCCGGGGGGAGGGGGAGGGGCGGGACCAGAACCGGCAGCAGCGTGGACACCGGGCTCGGGCGTGGGCATGGGGCCCGTCACCACCCCTGACCCTCCTCGGGCTGCCCCCGCCAGCCCACCTGGGCCCGCCGCTGACAGAGCCCGCCTCACCCCCGCGAGGGCCACACGCGTGTGCTGGCAGGGTCATGTCCAGTCACAGGGCCAGCACTGCCCTCTGTGCCCGGACCCTCCGCCCGTCCTCCTCGGGCTGCGCCCGTGCTCTGTGCCCACCCCCCGGCCAGACCCACGGTAGCTTCTCAGAGGTGCCCAGTGACCGAGCGCCGGCCTCGGCCAAGCTGCTGGGCAGTGCTGACCCCGAGCCGGGGCGGGGCCAGTGCTGGGGGGTGGGGGGCTGGAGAGCCTTCCAGGCAGAGCTGAGGCAGGGACGCCGTCCCCTCTCCACAGCAGCGGACGGGCTGCCCCCGGAGAGGGAGAGCCGGCCCCTGGCAGGAGGGGTGACCACAGGGACAGCCTGCTCTCCCAGCATGTACTCCTCCCCAGGCTGTCCCCCCTGTGCCCCCACCGGCGCCAGGCGTGCTGTCCTGCAGAAGGAGCACCCCAATCTTTGACAGGCGTCTGGAAACGCTCCCTCCGAGCATGGTCCCCACCAGAAGCAGCCCTGAAGGACCCCCCTCCACCTGCACGTCACACAGGGGACCCCGAGTCCGCAGGCTGAGCGCTCACACCAGGCGCCCGACCTCTGGCCTCAGAGCAGCCCAGCCAAGCAGGACCGGGACAGGCTGCACCCAGCTGGGGTCCGGGCGCAGGCAGGGCGGGCTGGGGTCACCCTGGGGCTGGCTCCTGGCTCAGGCAGGGGTGCGCAGGACAGGGGGGAGGCAGCGCCTGCCTGGGCCCCCCCTTCCCCTCCACCCCCTCTTCCTGGCCCCCAGGCCACCTGGAAGCCCCTGCCCGCTTACCCTCTCCCCCCAGGTGCAGATGGACAGGGGAAGGGAAGTCCCCGGATGAAAACCAGGGGCTGGAGACCATGACCCCGCCCTCCCCCTGACCCCCATCCCAATCAGGGCTCCTCCTGGGGAGATGCCTCTGAAATCCCGCTTCCAGGTGGGGTGCCCTCGCCCCTGCCCCTTGGGCACAGCCCTGCCCCCCCCCCCACGCGGCCGTCCCCAGGCTCTGCCCGAGGCGGGGGGGCGGGGACGGGCGCCCCACGCACCCACCCCGCGGGCGCAGCCCAGGCCCAGCGCGCGGGCCCGCACCCCCCGCACCCCCGCGCCCGGAGGCTCGGCCCCGCGCCCGGAGGCTCGGCCCCGCACCTAACATGGCCGCTCCGGCCACTCGGCCTCCGGGCGCGGAGAGACCGACGCCGCGGGGCACCTGCTGGTCCCGGAGGAGCCGGGGCGGAGGGGCGCTCCCCGCGGCGGCCGGCCGGGCGGGCGCTCGGGGCCCGGCCCGGCCCGGGGACCGGGGACCTGGGGACGGGGTCCCGGCGGGAGGCGGGGGCGCAGCGGACGTACCTGGGGGCGCCTCGGCCGTCGTCGAACACGAAGGTCCGGTTGGTGTGGCCGCCGCCGCGCGCCCCCGCCCGCGCCCCCCCGCGGCCGCCCCCCGGGCCGTGCGCCCTGCCGGGGCCCATCTATGGCCGCGGCGGCTCGGACCCAGAGCCCAGGGAGAGCCGGCGAAGCCACAAGCGACTCCTCCGCGGCCCGAAACCCGCACTTTCTCCGCTTTGGGGCGGCAGCGCCTGGGGTCCGGCTCGGGCGCCGGCCCGCGCGCGCCCCCTGCCGGCCGCGCCGGGAACCGCGGCGGCGTCGGGCGGGCTGGGCGGGGTCTGGGGGTCGGGGGTCCGGGGGTCGTGTCCGCCTGGCACCGGACCGGCCCTGAAGCCCCCAGGGTCTCGGGGAAACAGTCTCAGACAGGCCTCCCCCTGCGCCCCATCCTCCCCGCCCACCCCCCTCCCCCCCGTCCTCCCTGCCTCCCCCTCCCTCCTGCCCCTGCTCTTCCAGCCCCTCCAGCACCTGTACCCCGCCCTCGGGTGAGACCAGTTCCTTGGCGGGAAGGGGGGGGGGAAGAGGTTGAGGGGGGTGTCTTACCCACGTGCCAGCCGGGCGGCCTGGCTCCGGTGCACTCCCTGCAGCGGGGCACGTGGGCGGGCGGGGCACGTGGGTGGGCACATGGGTGGGTGGGCACGTGGGCGGGCGGGGCACGTGGGCGGCGGGGCACGTGGGCAGAGAGGCCGGCGGCACTGGTGGAGAGGCTGCTGCGCTCATGGCGTCCGGAGGCCCCGAGCCCAGTGCCAGGCTCCCCCGAGGCCCCACCCCCCGGGAGTGCTGGTGAGGAGCTGGGGGTGCCCGGACTGGGGGTGCCCGGGCTGGGGGTGCCCGGGCTGCTCCCATTCCCCCGGCTCTCCGTAGGCAGAGCCCCCACGGTCCGGTGGGAGGGGGCGGGGAGGGATCTCCGGTAGCGTTCTCGGGGTTCTCGGTGGGGTTCTGGGGTTCTTGGTGGCGGTGTTCTGGGGTTCTCGGTAGTGGCGTTCTGGAGTTCGCAGCGGGGGTCTGGGGTTCGCGGAGCCTGGAGCTGTTCCCTCTCCCAGCAGCAGCTGTTCCCCGGAAGCCTGTTCCCCCTGCCAGGACCCAGGCGGGGGCTCCGGTCCAGCCCAGACCCCGGCGGGGCGCCCGGCCTGCAGCCTCCCCCGGAACGTGCTCAGCGAGCGGGAGCGCAGGTGGGGGGGGACCAGATGGAGCACCTGGGATGGCCTGGTGTCTGCCTGGGACGGGGTGGGCCCGGGAGGGGGGACAGGCCACAGGGCGCCCCTCTGGGCATCTCCCTGTAAATCGTACATTTCACTGAGGTCAGAGAGGAAGGGAGAGCGAGAGAAACTTCAATGAGAGCCCTTGCTGGGCCGCCTCCTGCAGGCCCAGCTCCTCCCACCCCCGCGGGCGGGGAGGTGGCCAGGGCCGGGGAAGCCGGACACAGACCCTGAAGGACTGGGACTGGGGCGGTCCAGCCTGTGCCCCCCCCCCCAGTGGCCTCGGGGCCGCGGGAAGGGCCGGGGCTGCCCCCCCCTCTCCCGGCCAGGCCGGCGGGCTCACGGGCGCCTGTGGCTTGTCCGGAACAGGAAGCGGATCTCCCTGAGCTGCGCGCGCCTGCGGGCCCTCCTGCCCCGGTTCGACGGCCGGCGGGAGGACATGGCCTCTGTCCTGGAGATGTCGGTGCAGTTCCTCCGGATGGCGGGCGCCGCGCTGCCCGGCGGGGAGCAGCCCGCGGTGCGTGTGGGGCGCGGGGCTCCCTCCCACCTGCACGGCCAGGGCGCGCCGGGCTGAGGACCGGGTCTGTGCTCAGGGAGGACCCGGCCAGGACAGCCCGTGTTTCCTGTGGTTTCCCCGTGACCACGTCCGTGGTGACTTTGGCGTCTCTTTCCGTGTCAGGTCCTCGGCCCCACGGAGGAGGACTGGCGCAAGTGGCAGCTGAGTCAGACCCCAGCAGAGGCTCCCGGGGCCGGGCCGGGAGCCCCCGGGACCGTGTGAGTGCCCCCCCCCTCCCGCCTGGATGGAACCCCCGGGGCTATGGGTGCGGGCTGTTCAGAGACACCCCCCTCCCCCCCATCTTTGCACCATCCAGGCTGCAGGACGCCCCGAGCGGCGTGACCACAGGTGTGACCACGGGGCTGGCTGAGGCGCCGGACAGGCCTGCAGCCCTCCCCGGTGAGTGTGACTGGGCACAGGCGTGGTTCCAGGCCCCCCAGAAAGCACACCCTCTCACCCCCGTGTCCGGCTCCCCGAGAACAGCCCCCACTCTGCCGGCTCTGGGCGGTGGGGTGGCTTCTCTGCTCTGTGGGGTGAGTCATGAACCCCAGGCTGTTCCCTCCCCCACACGGGGCCTTTGTTCCCTGCCTGCCCGCCCCCCACAAGCCCGTGGGGTGCCCCTGAGGCCGGCATCCCCCTCACACTGGCCCCTGCCCAGCTGTCTGTCACTCTGTGGGCCGTGGCTGCCGGTGGCAGCACTTAAGCTGCCCACGTGCATTTGCCAAGTACCACAGGCAGCACGGCCTGAGTGTGCCTAGTGGGTGGGTGTGTGTGTGTGTGCGCGCTGGGGCCTGAGTGTGCCCAGCGAGGGGGGTGTGCTGGGGCCTGAGTGTGCCCAGTGAGGGGGGGTGCTGGGGCCTGAGTGTGCCCAGTGAGGGGGGGTGCTGGGGCCTGAGTGTGCCCAGCGAGGGGGGGGGTGTGCTGGGGCCTGAGTGTGCCCAGCGAGGGGGGGGTGCTGGGGCCAGAGTGTGCCCAGCGAGGGGGGCGTGCTGGGGCCTGAGTGCGCCCAGTGAGGGGGGGGTGTGCTGGGGCCTGAGTGTGCCCAGCGAGGGGGGCGTGCTGGGGCCTGAGTGTGCCCAGCGAGGGGGGGTGCTGGGGCCTGAGTGTGCCCAGCGAGGGGGGCGTGCTGGGGCCTGAGTGTGCCCAGTGAGGGGGGGTGCTGGGGCCTGAGTGTGCCCAGTGAGGGGGGGGTGCTGGGACCTGAGTGTGCCCAGCGAGGGGGTGGGGGTGCTGGGGCCTGAGTGTGCCCAGTGAGGGGGGGTGCTGGGGCCTGAGTGTGCCCAGCGAGGGGGGGTGTGCTGGGACCTGAGTGTGCCCAGGGAGGGGGGGTGCTGGGGCCTGAGTGTGCCCAGCGAGGGGGGGAGTGCTGGGGCCTGAGTGTGCCCAGTGAGGGGGGGTGCTGGGACCTGAGTGTGCCCAGTGAGGGGGGGTGCTGGGGCCTGAGTGTGCCCAGTGAGGGGGGGGTGCTGGGGCCTGAGTGTGCCCAGTGATTGGGGGGTGCTGGGACCTGAGTGTGCCCAGCGAGGGGGTGGGTGACAGATGGGGCCACCAGGGAGCTGCAGGACCCACACACAGGACACGGGGTGCAGAGGCCGCCCTCAGGGGACTGCTGGGAGGGTGGTGTCCTGTGGGGTCGGGGGTCGTGGGCACACGGAGGGGAGGCCGCAGTGGCACGGTGTCCCCAGTCCAAGCCCCACGGGCACCGCCTTCGGGGAGCTCCCTGGCCGCGGGTGTGAGCACCTCCCTCTCCTGGTCACCTGCCTGCCTCTGCTCTAGCCCCGTCCCGGGCAGAGCTCTACGGCAGGGACTGAGGTCCTCGGGAGGGTGCTCCCTCGAGGGGGGGGGGGGCTGTCCCACCATTCCCTTTTCTCATAGGGACCTCCGGCCTGGCACCCTGGACCCCAGGCCCGAGTCCCTCCCTGGTGCTGAGGCCGCCCCCCGCCTGGCCTCCCTGCTCCTGGCCGACCTCCCCACTGGCCAGCGAAGAGGCCCAGAGCTGCCCAGGCCTGGCCGGGCCCCTGACAGAGGAGGCCACCCAGGCTGGGATGCCCGGCACCAGGTGGGCCCCCGGCGGGCGTGTGCCTGTGTGTGCCTGCCCTTGTGTGTCTGCCCATGTGTACACATGTGTGTATTCCCGTGTGTGGACATGTGTGCCTGCCTGTATGTGCATACATGTGTGTGCACACATGTGCCCATATGCACGTGTGTGGTCCCCTGTGTGGACACGTGTGCCTGCCTGTATGTGCACTGCCTGTGTGTGCACACATGTGCCTGTCTGTGTGTGCACGTGTGTGTGTTCCCGTGTGGACATGTGTGCCTGTCTGTGTGTGCACACATGTGCCTGTCTGTGTGCGCACATGTGTGTGTTCCCGTGTGGACACGTGTGCCTGCCTGTATGTGCACTGCCTGTGTGTGCACCCCCGAGGCCCGGCCTGGGCAGGAGCTCCCCTCTCCCCCTCGCTGTGAGTGCTGCCCGGCGGCCCTGTGGCCTCTGACGTGTTTTGAAAGCACCTCTGACGAAGGGTCTCTGGGCTGGCGGCCGAGCTGGGGGCACAGGGGGCGTGGGGATGGCGGGGGAGGCCTCAGAGCCCGCGGCTCCTGTGCTGGTGCCGGGCGGGGAGGGCGCGGGCGCGGGCGCGTCTGGACCTGGGCCGCCCCGCAGGGCCACGCCTCCCCGAGGTCGGAGGACACGGGTTCCGGGCCTCAGGGGGGGGTCTCCTTGCCACCCAGGTCCGTGCCCGCGTGTGGCGTGGAGGACGGGCCGTCCCTGCTGCTGAGGGCCAGTCCCGAGTGGTGGCTGGGTGAGTGGGGCACGGCGGCGCCTTCCCGGATCGGGCCGGCTGTGGGCTCGGCCTCCTGACGGCTGGGATGGCAGGTGACCAGGCTCCTGCAGGGCGACACGGTCCGTGCCTGAGCTCCTGGGGCTCCGCCTGGAGCAGGGGAGGGAGCCTGTGGGAGGGCCTGTGAGAGCGTGAGCGTGAATGTGTCTGTGAGTGTGCGTGAGTGTGGGGGCCTCCTCTGCCCGCTGCCCCGCCGGCTCCGGCATGCCAGGCTGGGTGCCCGCTGTCCCGCTGACCTGTCCTGTCCCTCCTGTCCAGGGTCCCCGGAGAGCAGAGACAGCAGCGCCCCCTCTGGGGCCCCGGCCGGGAGCCCGCTGGACAGGACGGAGCCGGGCTTCCTGGCGGGCCCTGAGCCCAGCGCCCAGGAGACCCCGGACGGCCCCCAGGAGCCGTGGGGCTGGGACGTGGGCTGCCCCAGCCTGGCCTTCCGGGACGAGGTGGACAGCATCTTCCCCGACTTCTTCGCCTGCTAGGCGGCGGGGCGGGCTGTTCTCACCCCAGAGGGGGAGGGGGTTGTGGGGGAGGGGGCTGTGGGGGGAGGGGGCTGTGGGGGGGGAGGGGGCTGTGGGGGGAGGGGGCTGTGGGGCTGTAAGGGGAGGGAGTTATTGGGGGAGGGGGCTGTGGAGCTGTGGGGGGAGGAGTTATGGGGGGAGGGGCTGTGGGGCTGTGGGAATGGGCTGAGCATTAAACGGAGGAGTCTCTGGAGGAAGGACAGGTGTGATGTCGTGACTCAGGTGGAGGGACCGCTTCCTGCAGAGGTCTCTGATCTGGGCCGTCTGGGCCTGGGGAACCAGGACTAGCCCAGCCCAGAACTCGGGGTGTACCGCCCCTCCCCAGAGAGGCGGTGTGACCTTCCTCCTCTCACGGCCCTGCTCTGACCCCGGGCCTGGGCCAGGGGGCTGTGGTTGAACTCCACCCTCTGACCCCAGAGATCTCGGTTCCGTTCCCAGTCTGAGGGGTCCCCCTGGCTCCAGCGGGGAGGCCCGGGGGGCTGGGGCAGAGGCACCTGCTTCAGTATTTGGATCCGGTGTGCACACTCAGTCCCGTGGCTCCTGACCCGGGATCGGGGTTGGGCTGGGTTAGGTGGGGGAGGATGTGCCCGGAGGGAGATGCCATGGCCCGGCTCCAGGAGCCGGAGGGCCGGGGCCCAGCCCAGGCGGGTGCGGGGTGGCCCCGCCCCCTGGACCCCCATCCCCACCCCCCGCCCCCCTCGGGTTTCTGGAGACACTGAGCACAGCCCCAGCAGTGGCAGCCCCCCCCCCGCAGGAGCCCCCACGGGAAGGGCCACCGGCCAGGCGGCCAGTGTCCAGCAGCATCCGGACGGGAGCGCCTGGGCCGGCCTGGCAGGTCAGCCTGCCTCTCCGGCTCCTGGACAGTCGCCTCAGCTCCCTCGGCCCCGGTCTGACCCCGGGCCCGGCCGCGTGGCTGTGGCTGAAGCAGGAGGTGTCGGTTCCATTCCCGGTCGGGGCTCAGGCCCGGGTTGAGGGCTCGATCCCCTGGGTGGGGCGTGCAGGAGGCAGCCATCAGTGATTCTCATCATTGTTCCTCTCTCTCTCTCTCTCTCTCTCTCTCTCTCTCTCTCTCCTCCTCTCCCCCTTCTTCTCTGAAATAAATATATTTAAAAATGACCCAGTATGTGCATGCGTGTGCGTGCCTACGTGCAGTCCTGTGGGTTTACACACGTGCGTTGAGTTTAGCCAGCACCTCTCCTGGGAGGGGGGATGGTGGGGGGACACTGCAGTCCCTGCCTGGGGCCCAGCGCCCCGAGCCTGCTGAGCGCACGTGCGGTGACCCCTGCTGGCAGCCCCCGCCCTGCGCTGCGGGTCCGGCTTCCAGGACGTGGGAGCAGGTCACCTCCGTGGGGTCAGGTGTGGGGTCAGGTGCAGGCTGTGACGTCCCCGCCCCAGGTGCCCGGCCCTGCGCTGGGATCTGCCCTCACCCAGCCCCCCAGGGCAGGGGGGGGAGAGAGAGGAGGCTGGGGTATCCTTGCTCAGAGCCCTGAGGCCCAGGGGGCAGAGAGGTGGGACCCCCTCCCCCCAGCTCCCCATGGAGGGGGAACCAGCCCCAGCTCGGGCAGGCGGAGCCCCTGTGCTGCCTCAGGCCCGCGGGGGCGGGGGGGGGTGGGGGGGGTGTTGAGAATGTCGGGGGGAGTCCGTCCGCCCCTGGACCTGGGCTGCAGGGGCTGCCCTCCCCGCCGGGCCCAGGAGGGGGCGTGCCCGAGGCGGTGGCTGTGGGAGCGTGGGCGGCCTGTTCCGCCATCGAGCCCCGGTGAGCGGGGAGGAAGGCGGGGGGCCGGGGGGGTGGGGGGAACGCCGCTCTGTGCGGGGCCGGAGCTGAGCGCAGCGTGGGGTTCCGGAACAGCTTCCTCCCGCCGCCTCCGCTCCGGCCTTTGTGAACCAAAGCACAGCTCAGCTCGTGGGCTGGAGCCAGCGCAGGGCGGTCAGAGCCCGCTGCCGGCAGGGCCCCCGGCCCCTGCCCCCGCCCCCGCCCCCGGCCCTGGGACACGGGCCGAGGACCAGGCACTGCCAGCCCCCCCCAGCGGACACTCTGGTGGGCATGGGTGACAGACAGCGCGGCGGGAGCCGACCAGCTCTCCGGCCGCCACCCCCCAGCACCCCTCCTGCCCCTGCCCCGGCCCCTGCCCCGGCCCCGGCCCCCCCAGCGGACACTCTGGTGGGCATCGGTGACAGACAGCGCGGCGGGAGCCGACCAGCTCTCCGGCCGCCACCCCCCAGCACCCCTCCTGCCCCTGCCCCGGCCCCTGCCCCGGCCCCGGCCCCCCCAGCGGACACTCTGGTGGGCATCGGTGACAGACAGCGCGGCTGGGGCCGACCCGCTCTCCGGCCGCCACCCCCCAGCATCCCCCCTGCCCCTGCCCTGGCCCCTGCCCCCCCAGCGGACTCTCTGGTGGGCATCGGTGACAGCGCGGCTGGAGCCGACCAGCTCTCCGGCCGCCACCCCCCAGCATCCCCCCTGCCCCTGCCCTGGCCCCTGCCCCCCCAGCGGACACTCTGGTGGGCATCGGTGACAGCGCGGCGGGAGCCGACCAGCTCTCCGGCCGCCACCCCCCGCCCCCCGTACCCCCCCGGCCCCGGCCCCGGCCCCTTGGCCTGATGGCGCCACGAGCACATGTGGCGGGGGCCCTGGTGCTGCTCAGTCCCCCCCCCAGCCTCTGGCCTCGGAGGTCCTGCCCCGGCCAGCGCACCCACAGGCGCCACCAGCCCCGCCCCGGGGCCCCGCCCCGGCCAGGCCTCCTGGGGAGAAGAAAATGTGTCTGTGGGTGCTCATGCCTGACCCCAGTCCGGACAGACCCACAGCCCGCCTCCGCCTCCGGGGGGAAGCCAGCCCCTGCATGGACGCCTCTGTCCCCCTGTCTGTCCTCCTGTCCTCCTGTCTGCCCCCCTGTCCCCTGCCCTCCTGCCCCCCCGTCCTCCTATCTGTCCTCTGCCTGCCCCCTGCCCCCTGCCCTCCTGCCCTCCTGTTCTCCTGTCCTCCTGTTCTCCTGCCCTCCTGCCCCCCTGTCTGCCCCCCTGCCTGCCCCCCTGCCCTCCTGCCCTCCTGCACCCCTGTCCTCCTGTCTGCCCCCCTGCCCCCCTGCCCCCCTGTCCTCCTGTCCTCTGCCTGCCCCCTGCCCCCCTGTCCTCCTGTTCTCCTGCCCTCCTGCCCCCTGTCTGCCCCCCTGCCCCCCTGTCTTCCTGTCCTCTGCCTGCCCCCTGCCCCCCTGTCCTCCCTGTTCTCCTGCCCTCCTGACCCCCTGTCCTCCTGTCTGTCCTCCTGCCCCCCCCCTGTCTGCCCCCCTGCCTCCGTCTGTCCCCCTGCCCCCCTGCCCACCTGCCCTCCTATCTGTCCTCTGCCTGCCCCCCTGCCCCCTGTCTTCCTACCCTCCTGTTCTCCTGCCCTCCTGCCCCCCTGCCCCCTGTCCTCCTGTCTGTCCTCCTGCCCCCCTGTCTGCCCTCCTGCCCTCCTGCCCCCCTGTCTGCCCCCCTGCCCTCCTGCCCCCCTGTCTGCCCACCTGCCCTCCTGCTCTCCTGCCCTCCTGCCCTCGGGGCTGAGCATGTCCCCGTCCTGGGGGTTTCTGGGGCGGAGCGTGCGTGGAGGGCTGGTCCCTGTCCCCGGGAGGAGGGGGAGGGGAGCTGGGGGAGCACAGGGCCGGGGGTGGGGGCACTGAGGTGGGAGGGCGGGGCCGAGCCTGTGTCTGGGCGGGATGGGGCTGGGCCGGCCCGGCCGGGGAAGTGTCTGTCAGGCTGGGATCTGAGGAGGGAACCACACACACTTTCTCTTGTTTTTTTAAATATTTTTATTGATCTCAGAGAGGAAGGGGAAGGGAGAGAGGGAGCGAGGACCATCAATGATGAGAGAGAATCATGGATCGGCTGCCTCCTGCACGCCCCACCCTGGGGATCGAGCCCAAAACCCGGCCAAGTGCCCTGACCGGGAATCGAACCCTGACCTGGTTCACAGGGCCATGCTCAGCCGCTGAGCCCCGCTGGCCGGTGCACCCCTTCATTCTGAGATGAATGGGGGTTCACAGGAGGTTTGAGGACGGACACAGACCCAGGCCCCTGATCCGCCCGCCTCTGTCTGTGGGGTGCCCGGGTGTCTGTCCAAACCCAGCCTCAGGCACTGGGAGGGGGGGGAGCCAGGGGGCGGGGGACGTATTGGGAGAAGGGTCTTCGCAGATGGACTAGGGACAGAGCGTGAGGCTGTCCAGTCCTACGTCCCGGACAGGTGTCCTAAAGGGACAGAGAGAGGCAGAGGGAGGCGTGTCCCGAGGCAGCGCCAGGCGAGGGAGGGAGGGAGCCGGGCGGCTGGGAGGGCGGGAGGGACCCCAGAGACAGGGAGGGAGCGGGGCCGGGTCGCCTCCATGTCAGGTTTCCGGAGCCCCGGCTGCAGAGAACACCATGGCTGTCAGTCACCCCACGTGAGGGCAGAGATGGGGGGGGCTGGGCGCTTAGCCCTGCCTCCCCCAGGAGGCCAGCAGGGGGGTGGGGGCTGGGCTAGGGGTGCTCCCCCCACCCCACCCCCGTCCCGCCCTCCTGCTGCTGCCCGCGCCCCGCACGCACCCGACACCCCACGGTCTCCTCTACTGCCGGTCCAGGACACAGGGGTCTGGGGGCAGAGCGGCTCTCAGACGGGATTCGGGGGGCCCCCCGCCCCCCGCTCCCGGCCGGCGGCCTCCTACCCCGGGTGCTCAGGCTGAGGATGTGCTGGGGGCCCAGCCCGTGCTTCCTGCAGAGACTCTCAAACCTGTGCAGGAAGCTGTGGGGCAGCTCGGGGATCCGGCCTGCGGACAGACGGACAGGCGGCAGGCAGACAGATGGTGCCTCCCCATCCCTGTGACCAGGTTGGGGAGGGTCTCGGGGGCCTGGGCAACAGGGGGCTGAGGGGCATGACTGCTGGGTGGGGCACCTCCCCCTGCAATGGGACTTGACTGGTGGGGCTTGGGAGCCGGGCAGGGTGGGGCCTGGGTATGGGGGGCCGGATGGGGTGGGGCCTGGATTTGGGGGCCGGACGGGGGGGACCTGGGCCTGGAGGTCTGGGCAGGGGGGACCTGGGCCTGGGGGGCCGGGTGGGGGGGGGCTGGGGGCCGGGCGGGGGGGGCCTGGGCCTGGGGGACCACCCGGGGGGGTGTGCCTGGGGGGCCGGGCGGGGGCGGTCCTGGGGGCCGGGCAGGGGGGCCCGGCGGGGGGGCGGGGGGGAGCCGGGGGGCCGGGCAGGGGGGGCCTGGGCCTGGGAGGCCTGCCGGGCGGGGGTGTGCCTGGGGGCCTTGGCCTGGGGGGCCGGGCGGGTGGGCGGGGGGAAGCCTGGGGGCCGGGCGGGGGGGGCCTGGGGGCCGGGCGCGGGGGGGGCCTGGGGGCCGGGCGGGGCCCGTCCTCGGGGAGAGCGGGGAGCGGCCCGGAGCCGCCCGTACCGTAGAGCGCCAGCACGCGGGTCTGGGTGCGGTTGTGGACGCTGTGCAGGTGGAAGGCGGCGTAGAGGTTGTAGTCCGTCTCCATCAGCACCACCCTGTTGTCCCCCATGTCTGCGCGGAGACGGGCTCAGCGCCGGGCCGTGCGCCCGGGGAGGGCTGGGGGGGGAGGGGGGGGAAGGCGGCCGGGGGCACCCTAGCTGGTGGGGGGCAGATGAGCACACGGTACCCCCTCCCTGGGGGCTCAGCCATGGCCGTCCCAGCGGGTCCCTGGGCCGGGGCCCATCACTGGGCTCCAGCCATGGGGTCCCCAAGAGCCCGGGGTCAGAGGTCACACTTACGGGCCAGGGTGCACTCCCCGCTCCTCCCCGTCTTCTCGCAGCCGAGGGCCACCTCCACGCAGTCCCCGAGCAGCCTGCACACGGCCGGGGTGAGCCCCCGCCCCTCTGCCCACCCCCCGTGCACCCACAGGACATGGGGTGCAGAGGGCTGGGGGGGCACCGGCCAGGCTGGGGGCCCACTCACATGAAGCAGCAGCGCAGGCTGCCCCTGTCCATTGCCCCCGTCCACCCCCCATCCACCCCACAGGACCGGGGCTGGCCATGGGGTGTGGGGGGCTCTGAGGGAGCAGGGAGCTCGGGGGGGGGCAGGGGGCCCCGGGGGGGGGGCAGGGGGCTCCGGGGGGGAGCAGGGGGCTCCGGGAGGTGCAGGTGGCTGGGGGGGGATGCGGGTGGCTCGGGGGGGGGGTGGGGGGGGGGGGGGCGGGCGCCGGGGGGGGGGGGGGGGGGGGCGGGGGGCTGGGGGGGGGCGGGGGCTCCGGGGGGAGGGGGGGTCTCCGGGGGGGTGGGGGGACTCCGGGGGGGCGCGGGGGGAGCGGAGGGCTGGGGGGGGCGTGCGGGGGGCTCCGGGAGGTGCAGGTGGCTGGGGGGGGGTGCGGGTGGCTCCGGGGGGGCGGGGGGACTGGGGGGGGTGGGGGGGGGCGGAGGGCTCTGGGGGGCAGGGGGCTCCGGGAGGTGCAGGTGGCTCCGGGGGGCGGGGGGCTCCGGAGGTGTGAGGGGCTCCGGGGGGGGGGGGGCGGGGGGCTCCGGGGGGGGGGGCTCCGGGGGGGGCGGGGGCTCCGGGAGAATGCGGGGGGCTCCGGGGGGCGGGGGGCTCCGGAGGTGTGAGGGGCTCCGGGGGGCGGAGGGCTGGGGGGCGGGGCCACGCACATGAAGTGGAAGAAGAAGCGCAGGCTGCCGCCGGCCGCGCCCTTGATCTTCTGGATGAAGACCCGCAGGTCCCCGCCCTCCCCGATGCGCCGCACGTCGCTGGCGGCCATGGCGATGGAGTACCAGACGCCCGACACCTGGGAGACGCCGGGGCCTGCAGGGCGGCTCCCTCCGGGCAGGCCCCACGGTGCCGCCAGGGCCCCGCCACTCCCCAGGGACCCCCTAATCCCCCAGGGACCCCCTAATCCCCCAGGGACCCCCTAATCCCCCAGGGACCCCCTAATCCCCCAGGGACCCCTAGCCCCCAGGGACCCCCTAATCCCCCAGGGACCCCCTAATCCCCCAGGGACCCCCTAATCCCCCAGGGACCCCTAGCCCCCAGGGACCCCTAGCCCCCAGGGACCCCTAGCCCCCAGGGACCCCCTACCCCTCAGGGACCCCCTAGCCCCCAGGGACCGCCTAGCCCCCAGGAACCCCCTAATCCCCCAGAGACCCCCTACCCCTCAGGGACCCCCTAGCCCCCAGGGACCCCTAGCCCCCAGGGACCCCCTAATCCCCCAGGGACCCCCTAGCCCCCAGGGACCCCCTAATCCCCCAGGGACCCCCTAATCCCCCAGGGACCCCTATCCCCCAGGGACCCCCTAATCCCCCAGGGACCCCCTAATCCCCCAGGAACCCCCTAATCCCCCAGGGACCCCTATCCCCCAGGGACCCCCTAGCCCCCAGGGACCCCCTAGCCCCCAGGGACCCCTATCCCCCAGGGACCCCCTAATCCCCCCAGGGACCCCCTAATCCCCCCAGGGACCCCCTAATCCCCCAGGGACCCCCTAATCCCCCCAGGGACCCCTAGCCCCCAGGGACCCCCTAATCCCCCAGGAACCCCCTAATCCCCCAGGGACCTCCTAGCCCCCAGGGACCCCTAGCCCCCAGGGACCCACTAATCCCCCAGGGACCCCCTATCCCCCCACGGCCCCCTAGTCCCCCAGGGACCTCCTAGCCCCCAGAGACCCCTAGCCCCCAGGGACCTCCTAGCCCCCAGGAACCCCTAGCCCCCCACGGCCCCCTAGCCCCCCCGGGACCCCCTACCCCCAGGCTGCCGCACGGGGAGGGGGAGGCGAAGCGGCCCCTCAGGAGCTGCGCCTGGAGCAGGGGGGCGCCCGGCTGAGGGGACGGCGCCCTGGCCCACCTTGGCCGGGTCGTAGTCCCCGCGAACCACCGACTGCAGGTTGAGCTCCTGGGCGGAGGCCGGGCCCGGCCCCAGGCTCAGCGGCGGCAGCAGCAGCAGCAGCAGTGCCATCCCTCGGCGGCCCCTGGCCGATCCCTCCGCTTTATACCCGGTCCCTTCCGCCCGCTGCCCTCCCCTGCCCGCCGCCCTCCCTCCCTGCCCGCTGCCCTTCCCCCCCCCCCGTCCTCCCCACGAGGGAACGCAGCCAAGGCCCTGCGGCCGCCGCCCCCACGCCCGCCGTGCAGCCGGCACCGGCCCCTCGGAACCTGCCGGACAGGGCGTCCGGCCGGTCAGCAGCCGCAGAGGGCAGAGGGACCGACGGGCAAGGGGCAGCCAGACGCCCTCCCCCCGCCCCCGTTCAGCGGCCGATGCTGCCCCCCGCCTCCCCCGCCCCTCCGCCCGCCTGGCCCGGGTGTGCCCATCGGAGAGCACCCTGGGGCCCGTGAGGCTCGTGTGCAGGACTGTGGGGTGCCCCGGCCACGGGGACGTCACTGGGGCTTTGGGGTGAAACGCCGGCGGGCCCTGGACGTCCTAACCCAGGGGGAGGGCCAGCCTGTGGGCCAGAGGGCAGAGAGGCTCGGGTTGGGGAGTGAGGGCCGTGAGGTCAGACGGAGGGGGCCCGGCCTCCACCTCCCCCCCCGGGGTCCCGGAGCTGTGCCGGGGTCCCTGTCTCCCCCACCGCGTTGAGGTGAAGGGGGCCTGGCGGTGGGGTGGGAGGCTGAGCCACACGGGCCAGGACACGGGACCGAACCCCGAGGAAGCACCGAGCAGAGGTCCTCTGCCCACCGACCGACCGACCGACCAACCGACCGATACCTGGGTCACTGAGCCCCACAAGCTCCGGGCACCTCACCCGGGTCCCTGGAGCCCGACAGAGCGCGGCCCTCGGCGCCGTCCGCCGCCTCCCGCGCCACGACGGACACGGCTGACGGCGGGGAGGACGCGGCTGGCCGCGGGGAGGACGCGGCTGGCCGTGGGGAGGACAGGCTGGCCGTGGGGAGGACAGGCTGACGGCAGGGAGGACACGGCTGACGGCGGGGAGGACAGGCTGACCGCGGGGCACGGACACACACGACATCACGCGGGGTCAGAGGCGAAGGGGCGCGTCCACCCCAGCGGTTCGGCCCCAGGTCCCGGCGGCTGCCCTGTGGGTGTCGCCTTCTCCGGGAGAAAAGGGATTTATTTCCAAGGGGGTGCAGACCCGCAGGTGCACGCGGGGGCCACACGCAGGGGGCGCCTCACAGCGGGCGAGCCAAGATCTGCCTTCACGCATCTGATGTCAGCACGAGGGGCGGGGCCAGGGGGAGGAGGAGGAGGAGGGGGAGGAGGGGCGGGGAGGGGAGCAGAGGGGGAGGGGAGGAGGATGGGGCGGGGGGTGTGGACACAAGAGCAGAAGGCGGCCGGCCAGAACGGCTCCGTGGTTGACGTCCATCTAGCAGCCAGGAGGTCAGGGCTCGGTTCCCGGCCCGGGTGGGGGCTCCATCCCCGGCGTGGGGCGTGCAGCGGGCAGCCCACCCATGGCTCTCTCTCATCACGATGTCTCTCTCTCCCCCTCTCCCTTCCTCACTGAGATCAATAAACAAATATCTATTAAAGTTTTTAAAAGGAGAGCAGAGGGGCCCTCAGGAGCCGGGCATGGTCAGAGGATGCAGACGGAGGCCCTGGCCCGCCCGCACCGATGTCCACGCCCCGCCTGCGTGAACACCCCACACGCAGCCCCTCCTGGAAGGTCGGGGTCCAGGCGAGCAGCACGTTCACACCTTCAGCTCCTCAACCAGATTGGCCGTCGCCCGGCAACCAGCAGAGCATTGTGGCCTCCGCGCTCCGGTCATCACAGGGGCTGCTGACCTCACCGCCGGGAGGGGAGGGGGGCGAGGGGGCAGAGAGCCCGGAGCCCGAGCCCCGAGCGTCCTCCTGGGGCGTCTCCTCCCCTCCAACCACGGTGAGGGCACCCTCGGGGGAGACACGCTGAGGAGGGACCCGGCCTGCCCCCTCAAAGCCCCCCTGGCACTTCTTCAACTGCAGGGCGAGGGGTGTGAGCATCGGGGCAGCTGGGGCAGCCGGGTGGGCCGGGTCCAGGGGAAACCCCCCAGCCACAGTGGCAGCGTCCAGCTTCCTGTGGCCGCATCACCAGAGGGGAAGGAGCAGGTGGATTCACTTGGGAGCCACTGACCGGCTCCTGCGAGGAGCGTCTGCCCCCGGTGGTCAGTGCATGTCATAGCAACCGGTTGTTCTGATTCCGTCAATTTGCATATTAGCCTTTGATTACATAGGACGTTGGTTGGTTGATTTCGGTGATGAGAGAGAATCATGGATTGGCTGCCTCCTGCACACCCACCACTGGGGATCGAGCCCACAACCTGGGCCTGTGCTCTGACCTCCTGGTTCAACACTAAACCCCGGAGCCACACTGTCCAGGCCCCGGCACGTGTCCTCTGCAGGGAGCTGGGCGGTGTGAGCAGCCAGGGTGGCGGGCTCAGTGCCCAACGCAGCCCGCGTCTGCCCCGGGCCTGGGCGTCTGAGTGGTCAGGTCGGGGACACCGTGGCTCCGCCCCCTCCGCTCCGCTCCCCAGATGAGAAGGTGCTCCAAGAGGAAGCTCCTGCTGCTGGTCTCTCTGGCCCTCTCGCTGCTGTGGGCCGGCCGCCACCTCAGGTAACGGGACGCCTGCAGGGGGCGCAGCCTGGCGACGTGGGGACGGCTGCCGCCGAGGGCAGGGCCAGGTCTGCGAGCTCAGGGGCCCATGGCTGTGGTTTTGTGCGGAGCCGGCCGACCACAGCGGTTCGGGCCGGGGCTGGGAGCAGCTGGGCGGGTGGGGACGCGATGTGGGCCGAGAGCCGGCCTCGGAGAGGAGCCGGGAGCGGACAGCACGGGTGCCCTGACTGGGCAAGCGTTTGCCGACGGCGCGATGCCAGCCAACTGTCTCCCTCTGCCAGGACCCCGCGGACAGAGCTCCGGCTCTCCGACTGGTTCGACCCCAGGTGGGCACGGGCGTCTGGCACCTGCCCGGGGGGGGGCGGGCAGGGGGGGTTGAGGGGGGGTGGCAGAGGCTCGGACCGGCCCCACCCCAGGTGCACACACCAACTCCGGGCAGCCCCTTGACCCGCCGTGCGGAGCGGGGAGGCGGCGGTGCCCAGGGCAGCAGGCAGGCAGATCGGACGGGCGGCTCCACGCCCTCCGCTCGGCGCCCGGCAGGCGCGGGGGGGCGGGCATCAGCCCTCCACCGCGGCTTCTGGTCCTCGCCGGCCTGCCCGCTGCAGCCGCCCCTGCCCTGCCCCCAGGAAGCGGCTGGACGTGGTGACCACCACGGACTGGCTGGCCCCGGTCATCTGGGAGGGCACCTTCGACCGGCGGGTGCTGAGCCGGCACTACCAGCGGCAGAACCTCACCGTGGGCCTGGTGGTCTTCGCCGTCGGCAGGTAGGCCACACCTCTGCCCTCTGCCCTCTGCCCTTCGCCCTCTGCCCCGTCCCGAGCTCGGACGGGCCCCGGGCCTCCTGCCTTCGACGCGCTGCTGGCCATCCGGCACCCGGGCTCCGGGCGCCATCGCCCGTCCCGGCCGCCATCACCCGTCCCGGCCGCGTCCCTGCCTTCCCGTGACCCTTCACCCAGGTTCTTCCCGTCCATCTGTGTTCGTTTTATTTATTTTAGAAAATATATTTTTATTGATCTCAGAGAGGAAGGGAGAGGGGGAGAGAGGGAGAGAGTCATGGATCAGCTGCCTCCTGCACTCCCCCCACTGGGGATCAAACCTGGGCCTGTGCCCTGACCGGGACTCGAACCCTGACCTCCTGGTTCACAGGTCAACACTCAACCACTGAGCCCCGCTGGCCGGGCTCCATTGATTTTTAGAGAATGGAAGGGAGGGAGAGAGCGGGGAGAGAGACAGAAACATTGCTGTGAGAGTGACTGATTGTCTCCTGCACATGCCCGGACGGATGCCAGCGATCAAACCTGCAAGCCGGGTGCATGCCCCCGAGCAGAAATCGAACCTGAGGCCCTTTCGCACCCACAGGGCCGGCGCTCTAACCACTGAGCCCACTGCCCAGGCTGGGTCGTGACCTTTGCACGGACACCCATGCAGCACTAGTCGTCTCTCCAGCTGCTGTCCCCGACCTCTGACGGCCTTCCTGGCCCGGCCCTCGGCTCTCAGACGCCGTCCCCGCCCACTCCACCCCACCCCGTCCTCCCTTCGTGCCCCCGTTCCCCCCACGCCCCCGTCCCTCCCACCGGTGCCCCGATTGCAGGGCCGCCCACCGGTACCTGGAGCCCTTCCTGCGGTCGGCGGACAAGCACTTCCTGCCGGGCTTCCGCGTGGTCACCTACGTGCTGGCGGAGGGCTGGTTCCGGCCGCCGGCGCGGCCCGTGCGGCCGCTGCGCGCGGTGCGGGTGCTGGCCGTGCCGCCGGACGGCGGGCCGCCGGGCCGCAGCCTGTGGCGCCTGCGGAGCCTGGGCGCGGCCCTCAGCGCCGTGCAGGCCGAGGCCGACTTCGTGTTCAGCATGAGCGTGGACCGCGTGTTCCGCGCGGACGTGGGCGCCGAGGTGCTGGGCGCGGCCGTGGCGCAGCTGCACGCCTGGTGGTACTTCCGGGACCGGCGCCACTTCCCCTACGAGCGGCGGCCGCGCGCGGCGGCCTGCATCCCCGCCGGCCAGGGCGACTTCTTCTACGACGGCGCCGTGCTGGGCGGCACGCCCGCCCGCGTGCTGGCCCTGGTGCGGGCCTGCCTGGCCGGCGCGCTGCAGGACGCCCAGCGCGGCCTCAGCTCCACCTTCGAGAGCCACCTGAACAAGTACTTCTTCCTGCACAAGCCCAGCACCCTGCTGTCGCCCGAGTACAACTGGGACGCCAGCTTCCACCCGCCACTGCAGGTGCGGCTGGTGCGGGTGCTGCAGCTGGGCCGGCGCGACCCCTGACCCCCGACCCCGCCCCTGACCCCACCCTCACCCTCACCCCGTGACCCCACCCCTGACCCCACCCTCACCCCCACACTGAGACCCCACCCCCACCCACTGACCCCACCCTTGACCCACCCCACCCTACCCCGTGACCCCACCCTTGACCCACCCCACCCTACCCCGTGACCCCACCCGGCTTCGCTCAGCCAGCAGCAGCCTGCACCAGCACACACACCGCTGGCCGCCCGGCCTGGATGGAGACCACCCCCAGGTGGGCCACGGCCGGCGAAGACTGAGCAGTGGGTTGGATGTTCAATGTGCTGCCATGTTCTGCATGGGGCAGGTGGCCCGCAGACGATTTTGGGGGCAGAAAATACACATTTTTTCACGGAGAAAGACCGCTGTGTCCGCACAGAGGGGAAAGGTGAGGTGTGAGGGAGATGACCCCCCAAGGGCCACGCCCAGAGCCCGGGGCCGCGTGGCTCTCCGTCCGTCCGGGGCTGTTTGCCGTGACCCTCCGTGTGCCCTGTGACCGGACAGGCGGACTTCTGCCAACACGTCCTTCCCGATCGATCCGGGTTCTTTTCTTTAAAGCTGCAGGCTTTTCGTTTATGTTTGGTTGTAAATCCTCGCCTGAGGTTTTATTATTTTCCCCATTGAGTTTTAGTGAGAGTGGAAGGGAGGGAGGAGGCGGAGAGAGAGACATTGATGTGAGAGAGAGACATCGACTGGTTGCCTCCTCTAGGCACCCCATCAGGGAGGGGCCTGGGGATGGAGCCTGGGACAGAGGTTCGAGCAGAAACGAACCCGGCACCCTTCAGTCTGAGGGCCGACACGCTAGGCACAGAGCAGACCGGGAGGGAGGGAGGAGGGGGTGTGCAGGAGGCAACGTTTTCATTGATTTTTAGAGAGGAAGGGAGAGAGAAAGAGAAACAGCAATGATGAGAGAGAATCATTGATCAGCTGCCTCCTGCACACCCCACACTGGGGATGGAGCCTGCAACCTGGGCCTGTGTCCTGACCGGGAATCGAACCCTGACCTCCTGGTTCCCAGGTCGGCGCTCAACAGGCCACGTACAGAGGTGACCGTGGTAAAACGTGGCCACGAGGGTGGCCCTGGACCAGTAGGAAGGGTGACCTCAGAAGAGAGGGGATGGGGCCCTGACCGGTGTGGCTCAGTGGATAGAGCGTCGGCCTATGGACTGAAGGGTCCCAGGTTCGAATCCGGCCCTCATGGTTGAGGGCACATCCCCAATAGAGGGTGTGCAGGAGGCAGCTGATGGATGTTCCTAACTCTCTATCCCTCTCCCTTTCTCTCTATTAAAAAGTCAATAAAATATATATTCAAAAAAGAGAGGGGGGGGATGGGAACACAGACAGGCAGAGAGGGGCCTAGAGGACACGGGGAGGTGATGGCCACACGCCCGGGAAACGTGTCCGTGTCTTTTCCTCGTGGGCTCTGGCTCCGCGGAGGCCGTGGTGCCGCTCACAGCCGCCCGTCTGCAGGGAACCGGCACAGGTGGCACCTGCTGGCCGCGGGAGGCCGGCCCGCCGAGGGCGTCGCTGGGGCGGGAGCAGGCCGGTTCTGTCTGCCGGCATCTCCGGACGGGAGGACGGAGGCTGAAGACGGCCCGGTTCCTAAGAGACGCCCAGGCCCCGGCCCCCCTCGCCACCCGGAGTGACCTCCCGCCAGGCCAGGCTGCCAGGGGCGGTGGGCGCCTCAGCCACTGGCTGCAGGACCTGGTGACCCAAAGCCAAGGAGACGCCATTCGGGAACAGAGAGGGTGGGGCGGGCGCAGGCCAGAGGGCCTCAGGCAGCACAGGGGTGGACAGGACCCTGGGAATGGGAGAAAGTGCTGGAAGACTGAGGGGAGGACCAGACCTGGGCTGCAGGCGGGGGACATGGGGCTGCGGAGGGAAACAGGTGGACATTAGGAGGGTTTGGCAAGGACATGCACCTTCTCTGCTACAACCATCACCACCACTGTGAACTCTACTGCCAAACCCTAAGTCTAATCCTAATGATAAGAAACTTAGCCCTAACCCTGCCCCAAGTCCTAAACATAAATCAAATCCTAAACATAACCCTAGCCATAACCCTAACCCTAACCCTAACCCCTAACCCTAACCCTAACCCTAGCCCTAAACCTAGTCCTAGCCCTAACCTTAGCCCTAACCCTAACCCTAACACTAACCCTAACCCTAGCCCTAACCCTAACCCTAGCCCTAACCCTAACCCTAACCTAATCCTAACCCTAGCCTTAGCCCTAACCCTAGCCCTAACCCTAACCCTAACCTTAACCCTAGCCCTAGTCCTAGCCCCGCCTGGTGGCCTGGGTGCAGTGGGGCAGTGCTCACCCTCCAGGTTGAAGACGGGGGCCTCCTGCAGCTGGAACTGCCTCACGTACCCCAGGAACCTGCGCAGCAACTGGGGGTCCCCGGGCAGGCGTCTGGCTGCAGCCGGGGGGCCGGTGGTGAGGGCCCAGACCAGAAGCTGTGGGATCAGACTTGCCCCTCCTCCCGGCTCCTGGCCAGGCCGGAGCTGATGCCCGCCAGCCAGGATGGCGCCCTGGGCACGGCTCCAGCCCCCATGGCCCTGCTCCAGGGGCAGGGGGCCCCCGCTCCTGGGAGCCAGGATCTACCCCTGAGGCAGAGCCAGGATCTACCCCTGAGGCGGAGCCAGGATCTACCCTGAGGCGGAGCCAGCCAGAGGGTCCCCATGGCACATAGGGGGCTCCCCATGACCCGGTGCCCCCACCGGCTGACCCTCTGGCCTGCGGGCCCCCCTCACCGCCGTCACGCCCCAGGGCAGCCCCCCCCAGAGGCTCTCCCGCCGGCCCACGGAGACGCCAGCTCCGGAGGCGCCCAGCGGAGGGGGTGGTGTGAGGGCGTCCTGCTGAGCGGCCGCTGACCCCGCACCCAGGCAGCAGGCGGCGACCCGGGTCTGGGGAGATGGGGGGGCGGGTGCCCAGCGTTGGGGGGACACCACCTACCCAGCAGCGCCCACAGGCTGGTGACCTCGGCGGCGTCCCCGCCGGGCCCGCCCTCCTCCACGCGGGTGCAGAGCAGCAGGCTGCGGTGGTCGGTGCTGACAAAGCGGATGCCCACGCGGGCTCCTCCCTCGACTGTGGGGACAGACCCCGTGTGACGGGGGCCTGACGGGGGCCTGACCCCGCTCCGCGCTCTGGCCGTCCACCCTGACCCCAGACTGTCCACCCCGCGCCCGACCGTCCACCCCGCGCCCGACCATCCACCCCGCGCCCAACCATCCACCCCGCATTCTGACCATCCACCCCGACCGTCCACCCCAACCCCAGACCATCCACCCCGCGCCCGACCGTCCACCCCGCGCCCGACCGTCCACCCCGACTCCAGACCGTCCACCCCGCACCTGACCGTCCACCCCGCGCCCGACCATCCACCCCGCGCCCGACCGTCCACCCCGCGCCCGACCATCCACCCCGCATTCTGACCGTCCACCCCGCGCCCCGACCGTCCACCCCGTGCCTGGACCAGCCCGCCATGGACACGGGCAGGACGAGGGGCGCCCTCTGGCCCGGCCCCGCCCCCACCGCCAGGCTGGGCATCGGGTCCCTCCCCCCGCGAGCCAGCCGGGGACTCACAGGCGCCGTGGTACTGGCCCGGGAGCCCCGTCGGGTGGACGGTGATGCGGACGCCTCTGCACAGCTGCTGCCCGCTGTGGGGGGAGGGGCTTCGTGGCTGCTGTCCCTTCCCGGTCCGGTCCCGTCCCCGCCCCCGTACTGCCCGCTGGGGAGGGAGGGCTCTGTGGCTGCCGTGGCTGCCGTCCCTTCCCGGTCCCGTCCCCGCCCCCGTGCTGCCCGCTGGGGAGGGCGGGGCTGGGGGCTGCAGTGAGCACAGGGTTCCTGGCTGGGAGGAGCCGGCCCCGGGAGGTGCGGGGCCCTGTCTGTCTGTCTGTCTGTCCGGGGGGGACTGGGTCTCGGGAGGGGACCCAGGACGGCGCCCTCACCACGGGCTCCGTGCACAGAGCGAACCGCAGGCCCCGCCCGTGCCCCCCGCCCCGCCCCACCCCGGGGTCTACAGCTTCCAGCGGCGGCGGGCTGGGCGCAGACTGCGGCACCCGTGGCTGAGCCCCGGCAAGGGCGTGGCCACCACCGCCTCAGACGCCACGGGCCTCTGCACGCTTGTCCGGTGACACCAGCTCCTCTGAGGTCCCAGCCGGTGCTGCCGGCTGGCCCGCCGGGACCCACCCAGCTGACGGGCAGGACGGGCTGAGCCGCGAGAATGGCCAGCGAGGTCCCTCCCGCCTGCCCGCCCTGCAGAGCCGAAAGGACCCGAGCGGCTCCAGCCCCAGCTGAGCCGATGCCGACGTCGGGGGCCCCCGAGCACCCCACGCTCATGTCCTGAGGGGCCACCTTACGTCCAGAACAAGAGGAACTCCAGGTCCCGGCCCCGCGTGGCGATGGAGTGGAGCGCCAGCCGCAGGGGGTCATCGGGGGAGACCAGGCGTGCCCGGTTGGAGGCCAGCCGGAGGGTCAGCCAGCGCCCGGCCACCTGTGGGTGCAGGTGCAGGGTGGGGGAGGGTCCCGCAGCCTCCAGGGGGGAGCAGGGGTGTGGTCAGGCTCCCCTCTCAGGCCACCTTGGCCCCCACCCCTCCCTCACTGCCCCCTTCCTCCCCCCTCCTTTGGCCCCTCCTGTGCTCGGTCCACCCACCGCCCTGCTGGGTCCTGTGCCCTGGTCGGTGTGCGAGGGGGGTCACCACGTCCTGAAACTGCTCCCTGCCCGCCCTGCCCGCACGTCCATGCCCAGCGATGGGCGATGCCAGGGGGCTCACAGGGCAGAGGCCCCTCAGCCAGGGGGCAGCTGCCCAAGGAGCACCCCGGGGCGGTGCCAGGGCCCGAGGTGTCCGCCGCCACGCCCGCCGCCTCCCGTAGCGCCCAGCCTGCTCCTGCCCGCCTGCCCTGGCGAGGCCCCCGAGACGCTGGCACCCACGTCCTGCCCAGTGATTACCTTCTGGGCGTCAAAGCCGGGCTGCACGGGCACCTCCTCCAGGGCCCTCTGGGCGCCGGCCAGGCCCAGGCCGAGGGCCAGGACCACGGGGGCCCAGAGGGCCGGGCGGCCGGGCGGCCGGGGCCCCATCTCCATGTCCGACCTCAGCTGCCGCCCTCCGTCCCGGAGTCTGCCGAGGAGGCCCCGCCCGCCTGCGGAAGGGTGTGCCGGTATCGCCGGGCGAGGGCCGTCCGGGCGGTTTGGGCACGGGGCACGTGCCAGGAGCCGTGGGGGCGGGAGGAAGGCACGAGGCATGTCTGCTGGGCCCGCGGGCTGCCTCCCTCCCCCGGCTCCTCCCGCAGCTCCCTCCCTGCCCGGGCGGCCAGCACCTCCCTGCCCGGGCGGCCAGCAGCTCCCTGCCCGGGCGGCCAGCTCCCTCCCTGCCCGGGCGGCCAGCACCTCCCTGCCCGAGCGGCCAGCTCCCTCCCTGCCCGAGCGGCCAGCACCCTCCCTGCCCGAGCGGCCAGCACCCTCCCTGCCCGGGCGGCCAGCAGCTCCCTGCCCGGGCGGCCAGCAGCTCCCTGCCCGGGCGGCCAGCTCCCTCCCTGCCCAGGCGGCCAGCACCCTCCCTGCCCGGGCGGCCAGCACCCTCCCTGCCCAGGCGGCCAGCACCCTCCCTGCCCGGGCGGCCAGCTCCCTCCCTGCCCAGGCGGCCAGCACCCTCCCTGCCCGGGCGGCCAGCACCTCCCTGCCCGGGCGGCCAGCACCCTCCCTGCCCGGGCGGCCAGCACCCTCCCTGCCCGGGCGGCCAGCACCCTCCCTGCCCGGGCGGCCAGCTCCCTCCCTGCCCGGGCGGCCAGCTCCCTCCCTGCCCGGGCGGCCAGCTCCCTCCCTGCCCGGGCGGCCATCTCCCTCCCTGCCCGGGCAGCCAGCACCCTCCCTGCCCGGGCGGCCAGCACCCTCCCTGCCCGGGCGGCCAGCTCCCTCCCTGCCCGGGCGGCCATCTCCCTCCCTGCCCGAGCGGCCAGCACTCTCCCTGCCCGAGCGGCCAGCACCCTGCGCTCCTGCTCGCCCGCTAGTGAGTTACGGATAAGTTAGAACCGTGGTCGGCAAACTGCGGCTCGTGAGCCACATGTGGCTCTTTGGCCCCTCGAGTGTGGCTCTTGCACAAAATACCACGGCCTGGTTGAGTCTATGTTGAAGAAGTGGGGTTAGAAGAAGTTTAAGTTTAAAAAACTTGGCTCTCCAAAGAAATGTCAATTGTTGTGCTGTTGGTATTTGGCTCTGTGGATAAGGAGTTTGCTGACCCACTGGGTTAGGATAATCGGTGTCTGGTGTTCGCACCAGCCCCGTCCGCTGTGCCTCAGACCTGGCTCCCGGGCCCGAGCAGGGGGACAGGCGCCCCCACCACAGACAGAACCCCGGCCTGGCCCAGTGTCTGCGCGGTGCCTTCACCTGGTCTCTGCCGCCATCCCTGTCACTGATCCCTTCCTGACGCGTGCCCCTTCTCTCTGTGTACGACCCTGACGGCACGCAGACATCCTAGGTGATGTGCCCTGCGCGCTGAGGTGTGATTACACAGATTGAATGTGCACACGCACAGCCGTGTACACGTAAACTGTTGGGATTTAAAACCCGGCTCCTGTCCGCAGACCCGGGCGGGGACCGTCCGGCCCGTGGGGGTGGGACGCCCGCGAAGCCATTGGCCTGGCCCTGCCCCGCCCGGGGGGGAGGGCTGGGACACGCCTGAGCGGAGGGAGCTCCTCCAGACGACCTTGGGGTCCCGGCCGCCGTCAGGAGGAGATCTGATGGGCGGTAACCTGAGCGGTCCCGGCGGAGCAGCCGGTGTCTGGGCTGGTGACCGGCCGGCAGGGTCCGAGCCCTCCCTGCAGCCCGGGGGGCGGGTCCCGGCGCGAACCCAGAGCTTCCACGGCTGCCGACCCCGAACGTGGGGTCTGTGATGCCCGCCCGCCCGCCCGCCGCCCCCAGAGAAGACGCTCAGACGGCTCTGATGGGACTCTTTATTGAGGGGCTCAGAGCAGGGCTCCAGGCAGCACTGGAGGGGCCTGGTCAGGGGGACGGGGGGGAGGGGGGGCAGGCAGTGCCCAGCAGCCTCATGGCCTCAGCCCCTCGGGGGCCCCTGACCGGAAGGAGGGTGGAGTCTCCCGCAGGGGGCCAGGTCCTGGAAAGGAAGAAGGTCCCGGTGACTCTGGGGCCTAGGGACGCCCCTCCCAGCCCCTCACAGCCCCTCCCTCAGCCCGCCCCCCCCCCCCGCGCCCACACTGGCCCGGGACCCTGGGGCTGGCCGATTCCCGAGACCCCAGTGCCAGTCTGCCCAGGGGTCCGGCAGGAGGCGGGCGCTCAGGCCCTGTGCCCGGGGAGAGGGTGACAGAGGGGAGTCTGGGCCCCCAGGACCCCACTCCCAGGACGGGGGGCGGGGCAGGTACGTTACCCAGGAGGCGGGTCAGCGGGGCGCGCTCACATACGGCACCTCTCTGCGGGAGGAGGGGCGGCAGGGCAGGTCACAGGTCAGCCGGGTCTGAGGGGGACCCCACTCAGGGGCTCTGCACCCCTACCTCCCACCTGCCCCCCGAGAAGCCTGGGGTGGTGGGGAGGCCGCCACAGGAGAAAGACACTCCCAGGGCACATGGCCTGCGGACTGGGGGCCGTGGGCAGGGGGTCGGGGGTCGGGAGTCAGTGGTCAGGGGTCAGGGGTCAGCGGGCAGGTCACCTTCCATGTGGGCTGGGGTGAAGACCATCTGGATGTGGATGGGCAGCCGCTTCATGGCCTCGTTGAACTGCTCCATGGCCACCTTGTTCACCTTCGGGGTCCGGGCTGCGGGGTGGGGGGACGGCGGGGGTCAGCCCCCGGGCTGGGGGGGCCGGTGCCCTGCCCGGGACCAGGCAGGACGGTCACCCCGACATCGAGGTCAGAGAGCTCAGCCCCGCTCCCCAGGGCCGGACAGGGCTCCGCCTACCCCCAACCCCCGGGCTCCGGGACCCTCCCCTCCAGGCTCCGGGACCTTCCCCCCCCCGCCCCCGGCTCCGGAGGCCGCACCCAGGTACTGGCAGGCCAGGCTCTGCTTGGAGGGGCCGGCGTTCTCCAGGCATAGGAAGGCGAAGTTCTCGTAGTCGGTGTCCAGCACGTGCACCTTGCTGTCCCCCAGGCCTGCGGGCGCCGGGCGGGGGGTGAGTGTGGGTTCTCCTCTCCGGCAGGAGGGGGGGTGGCCGGCCAGCTCCCCCTGTGCAGCCGACTGGCCAGGACCGGAGAGCGGCTCCCACCCCTCCCACCCCTCCTCCCACCTCCCCACCGGGCCCGGCCCCGGGCACTCCCGGCCGTGCCCGGCCCAGCGGCCTGAGCGCCCTCCGGCTGGGCCAGCTCAGACACCACTGGTTCTGAGGGGCCCACCGCCCCGTGTCCTGGTTAAGAAATGGGGGTGGGCCTGGCGGGTTTGGCTCAGAGGTTGAGCATCAGCCTGTGGACTGAAGGGTCCCGGGTTCGATTCCCGGGCAGGGCTCCCTCCCCGCGGGGGGCGGGCAGGAGGCAGCAGATCCACGATTCTCATCATGGATGTTTCTCTCTTTCTTCCTCTCCTTTCTTCTCTGAAGTCAGTAAAAATGTGTTTTAAAAAAGAGGAAAGGGGTTTCCGTGCCGATCTCAGCCCCGGGGGGGGGGGGGGGGGCGTCCCGGACCGGCCCGCGGAGGCCCTGGCACACGTACTGCTGATCTTGAACTCGGTGGGGACCTCAGTTTTCTCCGCGAAGATCTTGGCCTGGACACAGCTGCCGTCCTCCCTGGAAGGCAGGTCCCAGAGCCGCCTCAGGCTCCGCACGAGGGGCCCCGCGGGAGAGGCCCGGCCCAGGAGGGCGGGAAGAGGGCCTCGGTGGCCGCGGTGGCCGCTTCCCGCCCGGCCCGGAGCAGGGGGAGGGGCTGGGTGCCCCGGTCCTGCTCTGGCGTTGACCTGCGTTCCCGCAGTGATGGCTCCGGGTTCCGTCCTCCCCGCCCCAGCTCTCTCTGCCCCCTTCCCCTCCAGGGGCAGCCAGGGCCCTGCGGGAGGGCCCAGACCCGATCCCGCCACCCTGACCAGCAGCCTCTGCACACAGGCCTCCCCACACTGACCCCGGGCCGCTCCTGGGCCCAGAGCCGTGGGCAGGGGCTCCGAGGGGCCCAGTTCTGCCCCTCGACCCCCGACCCCTGACCCCATGCCGCCCACGGGAAGCCGGGTCCCCTCAGGAGCCCTGCCCGCCCCTGTCCTGGAGCCCGGCCCCTCCCGCAGCCGGGTCACCCACCATCTGTGCATCATGATCTCCATGTCGGCCTGGGCCGTGGGCCTCAGCTCCTGGACGTACAGCCTCAGGGGGGCGCTCTGGGTGCTGAGCAGGGCCAGTTCGCTGGCCGCCATGGCCACGGAGTACCAGGTCCCGGCCATCTGGGGAGGGCCGTGAGCTCACCGGGGGTGGAGGGGGCGGGCGGGGACCCCAGCTCCCGGGGGGCTCTCGTCCCACCCTCCTGGCCAGTGGAGTCCTGCCCGTTCCCGGCTCCCCAGGCCGGCCTGGGGGAGGGGTGGGGCAGGGTCCTCAGGCCGCTGTGGGGTCCCCCCTCGGAGCCAAGGGACGTTCTGGCTAAACTCTCAGCCCTGAGAAGCCTGGAGCTGCTCACGGGGAGGAGGGAGGAGGGAGGTGTGGGTCTGGGGGCGACATGGCTGGGATGAGAAAAGTGGGGGAGGCGGGGGCCGGGGAGGGCCTGCAGGGTGTCCCCCAAATTCGCCTGGTGCAGCCCAGCCCCTCAGAGGACCGTGAGGCGGCGGGACCTCTGCCCAGCAGCATGGCTCAGGTTGAGCGGTCCCGGGTTCGATCCCCGGCCAGGGAGAGCCGGGGTCCGATCCCCGGTGGGGGCCAGGCAGGAGGCAGTCGATCAGTGGTCCTCATCAATGATGCTTCTCTCTCTCCCTCTGCCTTCTCTCCCCCCCCCCCCCCCGTCTCTCTAAAGATAACAGTAATGATAAGCAACAAAAGAAAAAATATTCATCAATAAAAAAAGAAGAGGGGTCTCTGAAGAGGCGAGGCATTGAAGTGAGGGCGGGCCCTGGTGCGGCCAGGCAGGTCCCCTGTGAGCGGAGGAGCGCGGACAGGGGCCCAGAGCACGGCCGTGGGGGGCCCGGGGGGCCGGGGGGACCAGCCTCAGGACTGAGAGGTCCGTGCCCGTGGTTAAGCCGCCGCCCCTGGTGCTGTGTGAGGGCGGCCCCAGGGGAGTCCGGCCACCTGGCCCCCCCACCCCGGCTTCCCGCCTTCGGAGCCCGGCGCCCCCCGCCCTGCGCCCCCCTCAGGCCGCCCCACAGAGCGCCCCCCGCAGAGCGCCCCCGCAGAGCGCCCCCTCAGAGCGCCACCCGCCCTGCGCCCCGCCCTGCGCCCCCCCCAGGCCGCCCCCCAGAGCGCCCCCCGCAGAGCGCCCCCCGCAGAGCGCCACTCGCCCTGCACCCCGCCCCGGCCGCCCCGCAGAGCGCCCCCCGGCCGCCCCCCGCAGAGCGCCCCCCGCAGAGCGCCCCCCGCAGAGCGCCCCCCGCAGAGCGCCCCCCGCAGAGCGCCCCCCGCAGAGCGCCCCCGGCAGAGCGCCCCCGCAGAGCGCCCCCCGCAGAGCGCCCCCCGCAGCGCCCCCCGCAGTGCGCCCCCCGCAGAGCGCCCCGCAGAGCGCCCCCCGCAGAGCGCCCCGCAGAGCGCCCCCCCAGAGAGCCCCCGCAGAGCGCCCCCCGCAGAGCGCCCCCCGCAGAGCGCCCCCCGCAGAGAGCGCCCCCCAGAGCGCCCCCCGCAGAGCGCCCCCGCAGAGCGCCCCCCGCAGAGCGCCCCCCGCAGAGCGCCCCCCCAGAACGCCCCCCGCAGGGAGCCCCCCGGCCGCCCCCCGCAGTGCGCCCCGCCCTGTGCCCCCCTCCCGGCCGCCCCGCAGAGCACCCCCCGCAGAGCGCCCCGCCCTGTGCCGCCCCGCAGAGCGCCCACGTCCTGCGCCCGCCCCAGACCTTCTGGACGTCCAGGTCCTCCCGGGTCTGGGGCACGAAGAGGTCCTGGGTGCCGCTCACGAGGGCGGCGCAGAGGGCGAGCAGGAGGCCCCTCATGGCTGCGGTGCGGCTGCGGGATAAGCTGCGGCTGCGGGATCAGCTGCGGCGAGAAGGCCGAGGCGGTGGGCGCGGGGCCTTATATGGGGCCGGCCGGCCCCGAGGGCCCCCCCACGGGTTCCCCGAATCCGGCTCTTCCTCCCGGGGACAATGGGACCTTCTTCCCTCCGTTGGAACCGGGAGGCCCGCTGTGCCCCCAGTTCCCGGTAGGCCCGGAGGGAAGGAGGGGGGCCGGGCGGGCGGCCAGCGGGAGGGACACGGGGAGCGGGGCTCTGGACAGCAACAGCCAGCCCGGAGGAGGCTGTGTCCGGGGGGGACGGGGGGGGGAGGGGTGTGCATGGCCGGAGAGGCCCACGTGAGACCAGGACCCCTGGACACGGGTCCGAGTGGCCGTCTGCCCCTCCCCCTCCCGCAGCCCCAGGGCCGCCCTCCCCCCTCTCCACCAGCCGCCTGGAAAGCCAGGGCCCCTCCTGGCCTCCCGTCTCCGCTGTCCTCTCCTCCGCCTGCACGCCCGAGGCCTGACCCTGGGGGGGCCTCCCCCGTGGAGCGGAGGCCCATGAGGTCCAGACGGAACCGGGGCTGGCGGCCTGAGCCCGAACTAAGGAAGCAGGGACGGGCAGTGACCCTCAGGGGCCGCCGGAGGCCGTGGAAAGCGGCCTGACCTCGGGCGGGGCCACGGGACCCTGCTATCCGGACTCTGGCGGGTTTTTGCTGGTTTTTAGAGCGAGAGGGAGGGAGGCGGAGGGAGATGGAGGAAGAGAGGAACATCGACGCGAGAGAAACCAGCAGCGGCTGCCCCTGCTCGCCCCACACGGGGATCAAGCTCGAGACCCAGGCAGGTGCCCTGATCAAATTCGAACCCGGGACCTCCTGGTTCTTAGGTTGATGCTCAACCACAGCCGCACGGCCGGGCCGTCTTCACGGTGAACGCCGAGCAGCTGGGGGCTGGGCCGCCCCTGTGCTCCCACCCGCGGGGGCCACGGGAGAGGCCACGTGGCGGGGCGGGGGCTAGTCTAGTGCCTGGGGTCCCGTCGGGAGAAGCGGGGCAGAGAGGGGTCCCGGAGGAGAGCTGGGCACAAAGGCAGGGCCGTGAGCGGGTGCCCGCCTGGAGCCAGGAGAGGCGGGGAGGACGCCCGGGCCGGGGGCGGGCAGCACACGGCCGGACACCGACGGTGGGCACCGGCCTTGCACCCGAGCGTGGCTCCCCCATCAGCAGCCCCACCCGCCCCGCGGGGTCCCAGCTACGGCTGCCCGAGGCCAGGGCCAGGCTGAGACCCGGGGTCAGAGGCCGCCAGCAGGGTCCCGCGGGGCAGCACCAGGAGGGCAGGGCAGGGGCAGCGCCAGGAGGGCAGGCGCCGATTCCCGGAGCTTGGGACCGCGGCCCGCCCTGTGCTTCCTGCGGTTTTCTCAGAAGCCCGAGCACCTGCGTGTCCCCGCCCGCACCGCCTCCGGGCAGGGCCGGCTCCGGAACGGAGTTCCCAGAAAACCTGGGACGGGAGGGAAGGAGCGCGGCCTCGGGCTGTGGCTTCAGGAGGTGGAGGAGGCCTCGTCCCGCAGGCGGCCGAGCAGGTGCCTCATGGTTACCGCCCGTCCAGGGCACCCCTCCCCGGGGGCTCCGTCCCCACAGTCATCACCCAGCTCCTTCCCAGGCCCCACCGTGCCCACACCCACACCCAGGCCCCACCGTGCCCACACCCACACCCAGGCCCCACCGTGCCCACGCCCACACCCAGGCCCCACCGTGCCCACACCCACACCCAGGGCCCCGCCGTGCCCACACCCACACCCAGGCCCCACCGTGCCCACACCAGGCTCTCACCGTGCCCACGCCCACACCCAGGCCCCACCGTGCCCACACCCACACCCAGGGCCCCGCCGTGCCCACACCCACACCCAGGCCCCACCGTGCCCACACCAGGCTCTCACCGTGCCCACGCCCACACCCAGGCCCCCACTGTGCCCACGCCCAGGCCCCCATTGTGCCCACGCCCAGGCCCCCGCCGTGCCCACTCCACTCCCCCGCCGTGCCCAGCCCAGCCCCAGGCACAGTCTTATCACAGAAAATACATCCACCCCCAGATGTGCCCCAAGCCCCCTCACAGCCCCTGAGCGCACGGCGGTCCCTCCAAACGCAGTGCTGTGACCGGAGTGCCGCCCGGGGGCACCCAGAGGACCGGCCGCCGGACTCGAAGGGACATTTGCAAACACATGTTCGCAGCAGCCAGAGTGCGGCACAGCACGGGGTCCCCATGGATGGAAAATCCAAACTCCTGTCCGTCCGCTCGGGGGCGGTGTTCAGGCTTAAAGGGAGGAGTTCCTGCCCGCCGGCGGCTCAGGAAGGAGCCCGGTTCAATCCCGGTCGGGCACAGGCCAGGTTGCGGGCGTGATCCCATGTGGGGGGCGTGCGGGAGGCAGCCGATCCGTGATTCTCTCTCATCACTGACAGAGGCCCGGAGCACGGGGTTCATGTCCTGGTGTAGCCTGAAGGGATTGGCCCCATGCGGGACCTGCCGTTCATCCGGGTGAGCCTCACAGCTCTGGACCGCCCTCTGAGCGGCTGCTCCCCCTGTGGGAGCTCACCGACCCGTGGGGCAGCCCTAGCATTGAGCATCTGCCCCCTGGTGGTGAGTGCGCGTCATAGCGGCTGGTGGACCGGTCGTTCCGCCATTCGGTCACTGGGTTTTTATTATACAGGATGTTTCCATCTCCCTCTCCCTTCCTCTCTGACATCAACAAACATCTTTTTAAGGGAAGGAGACCCTGACGCGGGCACAGCGTGGTCAGCCTGGAGGGCATCGAGGGAAGGAAGCCAGGCCCTGAGGACGAGCCCCCGGAGCCGGCTCAGACGGACACGCGGCCGCCGAGAACCCCTGGACTTGGACCGCTGCCCGTCCTCACGCCTCCGAGGGCGCAGGGGGCTGTGATAAGGGTCTGGCTCCGGCCTGGAGCGTGTGGACCCCGTGTCCGGGACCAGCCAGGCGGGGGAGGTGACCGGGACGGGGAGGGGGCAGGCGGGGGGGCAGGGGGGGCAGGCTGGGGGCTCGGTCTCCGACCACAGGGCTGACCTCCCTAGAGTCTTCCCGCACCCTGTCATTCCACCAACGCCCACACGGCGGCCCCTCCCCGGGGTCTGGACAAGGTTGTGTCCGTACGAGATTTTTTTTTTTATATATATATTTTATTGATTTTTTTTTACAGAGAGGAAGGTAGAGGGATAGAGAGTTAGAAACAGCGATAAGAGAGAGACATCGATCAGCTGCCCCTTGCACACCCCCCACTGCGGATGTGCCCACAACCAGAGTACATGCCCTTCACCAGAATCGAACCCGGGACCTTTCAGTCCGAAGGCCGACACTCAATCCACTGAGCCACACCGGCCTCGGCATCCCTACGAGATTTTTTACTTCGTCCGGGAAACCTTCCCACCAGCTGGAAACGGTTTACCCGTCTTCCTCTGGTCTTGCAGGAGCAAGCTGTGCGGGGTCAGCAGGGCGAAGCCGCCACACCCGAGGCTGGCGCAGCTGGCGCTGGCGGGCACAGGCCAGCGGGAAAACAACAGAGACAGAGGGTGGGGAGGATGGCCAGAGGGAGAGTCCAGCAGCTAGAACTAGGCAGGGTGGGTGAGGGGGGTGGGTTGCAGACGTTCGTACGGGAATCCTATATAATAAAAGTCTGACATGCTAAGTGTCCGGTTGTCCAGTCATTTGTGCAACCAATCAAAGTGTAATATGCTAATGATATGCTAAGGCCGCTCAACTACTCGCTATGACGTGCACTGACCACCAGGGGGCAGATGCTCCGACTGGTAGGTTAACTTGCTGCTGGGGTCTGGCCCATCGGGACTGAGGGAGACAGGCCAGACACGCCCAGGAGCCCTCCCGTGTCCCTCCCCAGCCCTGATCGTGCACCCATGGGGTCCCTCAGCCTGGCCTTTGCCCTCTAGCAATCTGGGACGCCTTGGGGATGTCTGAGAGCTGGTTTCAGCCTGATCCCGAAGGCCAGGCCAAGAGACCCCACCGGTGCATGAATGCATGCACTGCACTGGGCCTCTAGTAATACCGTAATTAATGATAACACAATAACAAACTCTGTGTCTCCAGCACTCCTCCAGCCCACTTATGTGGCCTTCTTCCCATCTTTATATAGATAGATATAGATATAGATGTAGATATAGATGTAGATATAGATATAGATATAGATATAGATATAGATTTTATTGATTTCAGAGAGGAAGGGGGAGAGATAGAAACATCAATGATGGGAGAGAATTGTGGATCAGCTGCCTCCTGCATGCCCCACACTGAGGATCAGCCTGCAGCCCGAGCATGTGCCCTGACCGGGAATCGAACCCTGTCCTCCTGGTTCCTAGGCTGATGCTCAACCGCTGAGCCGCAACAGCCGTTTCTGGCCTTCATGTTTCTGGCTCCCAGCTCCTTAGCATGTCATTAGCATATTACACTTTGATTGGTTGAACAAATGATGGGACAACCGGACACTTAGCATACTGGGCTTTTATTATATAGGATGTCTGTACGAACATCTGCAAACCCCCGAATTTCTGGTGACAAACGGGTCTCCATGTCCCTCACAAGCCCCTTCCACCACCCTGGGCATGTGAGGGGGGCGGGAGGCCCCCAGGATGGGGTTGGTGGTGGAGGGAGCAAACCCTGGGGTTAGAGGGTTGGGCCTCTGTCCCGCCTCCCGCTCAGCCAGGTGGAGTTCAGTGGCCAATCGCCAGCGATTCCATCGGCCACGACTGTGGGGAGCAGCTGAACCCCAAAGGACAGGCTCCGGGCTCCCGGTTGGGGACCAGGGAGATGTGGGGGGCGTGTCCCGGGGGGCAGGGCCCCCTGTCCTGTGCACCCCCCATCGGCCGGCCCTGGGCTTTACTGGTGACGACAGGCCTTTGCTCCAGCATTCCCCCCGTCCCGGGGGCCACCCCAGGAGGCCAAGGGGGTGTGGGAGCCGTCAGCTGCAGCCGGAGGCCGGGCGCAGGGCCGTGGCCGGGGGGGGGTGCGGGGGGGCCACCTGTGGGACGGGGGATGTGAGCTGTCTTGCTGACTGCCCCTCGGGCACTCACATAAATGTGTGGCCGGGCCAGTGCGGCTCAGTGGTTGAGCGTCGACCTAGGAACCAGGAGGTCAGGGTTCAATACCTGGCTCCATCCATCCCCAGTGAAGGGCGTGCAGGAGGCCATCAATGACCCCCTCTTCCCTCCCTCTCCCTCCTCTCGGAAATCAATAAAAACTCCTTTTTTTTAAATGAAATAACGTGTGCTCTGGGGCGGCCGTTCTCGCTGTGGGCTGGCGGCCTGGACCCGCCTCGGCTGGCGCCGGGCCCCGCGCCCTCGGCTGTGACCGGCTCAGGGAGGGAGAGGCCGCCCCCAAAGCACCCGCTCAGGGGGCCTGGGCTCCCCTGGAGGGGCTGGCGTCGGGGGAGCCGGCAGAGGGGCAGCCGGGCCGGCCGGTGAGGACGGAGGGACGGAGCGGCCAGCACCGCGGGGCTGTCCCTTCCCCCTGTTTCTCTGGGGTCGAGGTCAGCTCTGCCTCCTGCCCGAGCCTCCCCCCACCCCCCCACCCCCAGGAAAGACTCGGCAGGCGGGCGCTGGTGTGACTCTTTATTGTGGGGCTCAGGCAGTCGTCCGGGCGGCACCCCAGGGGCCCTGACAGGGAGGAGGGGTGACATCGGAGGAGGGGTGACCTCAGAGGAGGAGTGACCTCGGAGGAGGGGTGACGCCGTCCTGCGGGGGGCTGAGGTCCTGGAATGGACAAGGGGCCCCTGTAAGCCTGGGGCCCTGAGGGCCGGACCTCACCAGCGGCGGGGGAAGACGGAGCCCCTCGCCCCCCCCCCGGCCCCGCCAGCCCCCCACCCCCTCACCCACCCCGGCCCCGCCCCCCCCAGCCCCGCCAGCCCCAGCCCAGTGTCGTCCCCCCCAGCCCCGCCAGCCCCCCACTCCCCGCACCCACCCGGCCCGGGGCCCTGGGCGCCTGTGGGTGTGGCCAGCACGCAGCAGACACAGGGCAGTGCCAGCCCCACGGCGGGTGGGCGCGACCCCGGACACCCAGGTTCCAACCCTTCCCAGGGGCCGGGGGGGGGGGGGTGCGGAGGGGAGGGGGGGCGGAGGGGAGCCTGGGCCCCCGGACCCACACCAGGACGGGAGCGGGGCAGGTATGTTACCCAGGAGGCGGACGGCAGGAAGCACTCAGACATGGCACCACTCTGCGGGAGGAGGGGGAGGGGTCACAGGTCGGCTACCACAGCAGGGGGAGGCGGGGGGGGGGGGCCGCCCGGGAGGAAGGCCTGGTCTGGGGGTGGGGGGAGAAGGAGAGGAAGGGGCAGGGGAGAAGGAGGGGTTGGGGAGGGGTGAAGGAAGTGAGGGGAGAGGGCGGGGGAGAAGGAGGGGGAGGGGAGAGGGCCGGGGAGAAGGAGGGGGTAGGGAGGGGCGAAGGAGGGGAGGGGAGAGGGGAGAGGGAGGAGGGGAGGGAGTGGGGGAGAAGGAGGGGTTGGGGAGGGGTGAAGGAAGTGAGGGGAGAGGGGCGGGGTAGAAGGAGGGGGAGGGGAGAGGGCGGGGGAGAAGGAGGGGGTGGGGAGGGGCGAAGGAGGGGAGGGGAGAGGGGGGAGGGAGGAGGGGAGGGGCGCGGGTGGGGCAGGGGGGAGGACGAAGGAGGGGATGGGGTGGGGGTCACCTCGCGCCTGTCTGGGGGTGAGGATGATGTGGATGTGCACGGACAGCAGCTTCAGCGCCTGTTCGAACTGCTCCATGGCCACCCGGTCCACCTTGGGGGTCCTGGCTGGGGGTGAGGGGGCGGGTCAGAGTGCAGCTCCCGCTGACCCGCTGACCCGCTGACCCTCTGACCGGCGGCCGGGGGTACGCACCCAGGTACTGGCAGGCCCGGAGCTGCTCGGGGGCGGCCGAGCTCTCCAGGCAGGCAAACAGGAAGTTCTCGTAGTCGGTGTCCAGCACCACCAGCCTGTCCACCACAGGGTCTGGGCGGGACGCAGAGAGGGAGGGAGGTGAGGTCCCGCTCCTGAGGGCCAGTCCCCGTCCGCTCCAGCCCCATCAGATGCCCCGAGGCAGCAGGAGGGGAAGGGAGGGGAGGGGACACAGCTCCTGCTGAAGGCCAGCGGCCAGGGGTGCCGCTCAGGCCCGGGTCAGAGGAGACGAGACGGGAGGAGCTGGAGGTGGGGTGAGGGGTGAGGGGTGGGGGCAGGGGAATGGGGAGGGAAGGGGAAGGAAGGGGAAGGAGGAAGGGGAGGGGTGCGGAGGGGAAGGGAGGAGGAGGAGGAAGGGAGGGGAGGGCTGGGTCTGGGGCCCCGGGTGGGAGGAGAGAGGGAGGCAGGACGGCCTGGAGCCACCCTGACGGGTGCACAGAGTTTGCTCAGGGTCCCGGCTCCAGTGTCGGCCCTCGGCGTGAGGGTCCCAGGCTTGGTCTGGCCAAGGGCTCCTGACCCCTGGGCCCGGTCGGGTGCACCCAGGAGGCAGCCGATCCATGTCTCTCTCTCTCCCATCCACGTTTCCTCTCTCCCCCTCCCTCCCACTCTCTCTAAGAATCAATGGAGCAACACCCTCGGGTGAGGATTAACAACAAAAACATTAAGAATTTCGCCAAGACCGGTTTGGCTCAGTGGATAGAGCGTCGGCTTGGGGACTGAAGGGACCCGGGTTCGATTCCGGTCGAGGGCATGTGCCTTGGTTGCGGGCATATCCCCAGTGGGGGATGTGCAGGAGGCAGCTGATCGATGACTCTCTCTCATCGATGTTTCTAACTCTCTATCTCTCTCCCTTCCTCTCTGTACAAAATCAATAAAATATATTAAAATAAAAAAAACATTAAGAATTTCGCCCAACCAGAGCGTCTCAGCGGTTGAGCATCAGCCCGGGAGAAAGGGGGTCGGGGTTTGATTCCCGATCAGGGCACAGGCCCCGGTCCGGGGCTCCATCCCGGGGGGGGGGGGGGGGGGGGCGTGCAGGAGGCAGCCGGTCCAAGGTCCTATCTCATCGTGGATGTTTCTCTCTCTGTCCCTCTCCCTCGCTCTCTCTCTGCAAACGTATTAGAAAGGAGTAAATAAAGATCAGAAACGCCAGTGCCGAGCCCAGGACAAGAGGCTGACCTGCGAGGTCTCCGTTCTGTGTTTTGTCGTAAAAATTAAAACAGAATGTGGACCTGCCTGGAGAGTCTGTGGAGAGGGGCCCCGGGAGGTGCCGGCTCAGCTCAGGGGTCACCTTCCACCTCGGGGAGTGAGCAGATCAGCCGCCCCCCAAAGCGCTGCCCCCGCGGCCCCCACCCGCTCTCCCCCCCCTGCCCCGTGGCACCCCCACACACCCCCCCCCCGCCCCGGCAGAGGCTGAGCTCGGGCCTGGCCGGCCACTCACAGTTGATGTTGAACTCGCCGGCACTCTCCGTTCTCTCGGCCAAGATCTTCTTCTCAACGCACCACCGGGCGCCCTGCCTGCAGGGGGACGGCATGACGGTGACGGTGACGCCGAGGCTGCCGGCGGCCGCATCACCCCTCACACGCTGCCCCACCAGCCGCCTCGGCACAGCCCGCTCCCCACGCTGACGCTGGGCCGCTCCTGGGCTAGCTCTGCCCCCGACCCCCGACCCCGGCCCCCTGCCGCCACGGGAAGCCGGGCCCCCTCGGGAGCCCTCCCGCAGCCGGACACCCACCGTCCGCGGACCATGATCTCCAGGTCGCCCTGGGCCGTGGGCTTCAGCTCCTGGACGTACAGCCTCAGGGGGGCGCTCAGCAGGGCGGGGTTGCTGGCCGCCATGGCCACCGTGTACCAGGTCCCGGCCACCTGTGAGGGGCCTGAGCTCGCTGGAGGGCAGGGGCGCCGGCAGGGGCCCCAGCTCCCGGGGGGCCCTCCGTCCCTCCCCCTCGGGACGGCCCCGTCCAACTGGGCCGTGAGCGCGCCCCCCTCCCGGCTGGGCTGACACGGGCTGCAGCACGGCCCACGTGCAGCCGGGGGGCTCACAGTCACGTCCTGAGTTTCCCGGCACCCCCTGGGCCGTGGGACGAGAGCAGCGGAGGGTCCCCGCACCCCGGCCTCCCGCCCTCTGAGCCGGCACCCCGCACCCCTGCCGCCCCCGCAGAGCGCCCCGGCCCCAGACCTTCGGGACGTCCAGGTCCTCCTTGGGCCGGGGGACGGCCACGTCCTGGGTGCCGCACACAAGGGCGACGCTGAGGGCGAGCAGGAGGCACCTCATGGCTGCGGCTGCGGCTCAGGCTGAGGGACCGGCTCCGTGGATCAGCGCCCGCCTTATATGGGGCCGGCCGGCCCCGAGGGCCCGGCCACGGGTTCCCCGAATCCCGCTCTTCCTCCCGGGGACAATGGGACCTTCTTCCCTCTGGTTGGAACCGGAAGTTCCGCTGTGCCCCCAGTTCCCGGTAGGGCCCGGAGGGAAGGATGGGGGCCGGGCGGGCGGCCAGCGGGAGGGACACGGGGGGCAGGGGGCTCTGGACAGCGAGCCCGACCTGGTTCTCCCTGGACTCTGAGTCCCACCGGCCACAGGAGCCAGGACCGCGCCCCCTCTGGAAACCTGGGGTCACTACACTGGAGAAGGTCCTGACTTTTTCTCCCCAGAATTCCCTCTTTTTAAATGCTTTTTAAAAAATTTTTAGAGGGAGAGAAGAAGGGAGGGGGAGAGAGAGACAGGAACATCGGCCCCATAGGCTGCCCCCTGCCCATCTCCGACCCGCATCGAGCTCACACCCCGGACACTCGCCCTGCCGGGACCCGGGCCACACCGGCTGGTGGGCAAACCGCGGCTCTCAAGCCACATGCGGCTCTTTGGCCCCCTGAGTGCGGCTCTTCCACAGAAGACCGCGGCCTGGGCGAGTCTATGTCGAAGAAGTGGCGTTAGAAGGGGTTTAAGTTAAGAAAAGTGTGGCTCTCCAAAGAGATGTCAGTGGTTGTCCTGTTGGTATTGGGCTCTGCGGACTCATGAGTTTGCCGACCACTGGGCTAGGCCAAAACTCGCCCCTAAACTCACTTTCTGCCGCTCCGGCCCCGGGTCCGAGGCCGCACAGTCTGAGGGGCCCACGGAGAGACGCACCCTGAGCGGCCCCCGCCCCGCCCTCAGCGGCTCCGCCACCAGCTCAGGTGCAAGTTCTTCTCCGGAAACAAGTGGCCTCATTCGCCATTGACACACCTGGGGGCCGTCCCGGGAGGCTGGCCCGGCCCAGAGCCGGAGGGTGGCCCTCAGCGGGACGTGGCCAGAGGCCCCGGGCTGGGGTGCAAGGCCGGGGCCGTGCCCGCCTCAGAGGCACTGACCCTCTAACCACAGCGGACAGGAGGCCGGAGTGACCACCCGCCCGGAGCGAGGCCTGGTCTGTGGCGAGCGGGGTCCGCCCGGGTCACCCACTTCCCCTCGTCCTCCAGGTTCAAGGGGCTCCTCTTTTTTTAATTTTTTTTTTTTTAAATATATGTTATTGATTTTTTTTACAGAGAGGAAGGGAGAGGGATAGAGAGCCAGAAGCATCGATGAGAGAGAAACATCCATCCGCTGCCTCTTGCACAGTGCCCCCTGGGGATCTAGCCCACAACCCGAGCATGTGCCCCTGACGGGAATCGAACCCGGGACCATTCAGTCCACAGGCCGGTGCTCTACCCACTGAGCCACGCCGGTCAAGGCCCATCTTTGGTTTAAATGAAATAAAAGCCTCCAGTCACTCGGCCGTGGCCCCGGGAGTGGCCCGGAGGCAGCCCTGGCGAGTTCCCCGAGGAAGTGCTCGAGGCCGGGGGCAGGGACCTGCCCTGGGGTCAGCGGGAAGCGGAAGCAGCTCCTCGTGTCTGACCGGTTTGTCCCCCGAGGGTCCCGCAGGCGCGGGTCTGACAGCCCCTCCGTCCCACAGACTCACAGGATGCCAGAGCTTCGCCTCCTCCCCGGCCTCTGCCCCGCCCAGAGCTCGCTTTCCCCCACTTCCGTCTCCCCCACGCCCGGCCGTGGCCCCGCTTCGCTCCCAGGGGTGCCGTTGGGGGAGGTGTTTCGCGTTGACAGTAATCTCTTCCAGTTTCATTGCAAAGAACGCGTTTGTTTGTTTTAATGTTTTTATTGATTTCAGAGAGGTAGGGAGAGGGAGAGAGAAACATCAATGATGAGAGAGAATCATTGATTGGCTGCCTCCTGCTCGCCCCCTACTGGAGATCAAGCCGGAAACCCGGGCATGTGCCCTGACGGGAATCGAACCCGGGACCATTCGATCCACAAGCCGGTGCTCTATCCGCTGAGCCACACCGGCCAGGGCTTAACTTTTAATTGTTCGATGATCTGCTCTCGTTTGTCAACAGATGTACGTTTAGGGGCACATGGGGATGTCCTGACACCATCACACCCCAGTGTGCGTGCACACACACACACACACACACAGTGCACACACACACAGTGCACACACACACCGTGCACACACACACAGTGCGCACACACACACAGTGCACACACACACTGTGCACACACCCCCAGTGCGCACACACCCAGTGCACACACCCCCCAGTGCACACACACCCAGTGCACACACCCCCAGTACGCACACACACACACACTGTGCACACACTCCCAGTGCACATACACACAGTGCACACACTCCCAGTGCACACACACACAGTGCACACACTCCCAGTGCACACACACACAGTGCACACACACACAGTGCACACACACACTGTGCACACACCCCCAGTGCGCACACACCCAGTGCACACACCCCACAGTGCACACACACACCCAGTGCACACACCCCCAGTACGCACACACACACAGGTGCACACACTCCCAGTGCACATACACACAGTGCGCACATACCCAGTGCACACACACAGTGTGCACACACACCGTGCACACACAGTGCACTTACACACCCAGTGCACACACACACCCAGTGCACATACACACAGTGCGCACATACACCGTGCACACACACAGTGCACTTACACACACAGTGCACACACACACAATGCACACACACCCAGTGCACACACACCCAGTGCACACACACACAATGCACACACACCGTGCACACACACCCGGTGCACACACACACCCAGTGCACACACACACCCAGTGCACATACACACAGCGTGCGCACACACCGTGCACACACACAGTGCACTTACACACCCAGTGCACTTACACACCCAGTGCACATACACACCCAGTGCACACACACACCGTGCACACACATACCGTGCACACACACAGTGCACACACACCGTGCACACACACAGTGCACACACACACAGTGCACACACACCATGCACACACACACAGTGCGCACATACCCAGTGCACACACAGTGCGCACACACACCGTGCACACACACAGTGCACTTACACACCCACAGTGCTTACACCCCCAGCGTACACGGCCCAGTGCACACAGCCCCTCCCCCGATGCCTACAGAGAGAGGACCACAGCCCGGAGGCCTCGGCCGGCACAGCTTCTGCAGAGAGCACGTGAGAAACCATGGCAACGAGCTGAATTATCCCCAGGTTTACCGTGTGCTCAGCGACCTGGGGCATTTGGGGGCGGGAGATTACAGGCAATCAGCATGCTCTTCTGTGTGAAATCGCAACGCAGTGCCTTCCCTCCATTTAACCCGAAGAGCCGTCTCAGGCGCTGACTGCACAGAAGTCAGAGAACGCTGACATTAGAGGCGTTAGACCCTGCGCCGCCCGCCAGGGGCTGCCGTTCTGTCCCGGTCAGGGACGGGGTCACCCAGGGGCGGGAACCAGAGGAGTTCAGAGCGGCCTCCCGCGGCCTGAGGGAGGCCCGAACCAGGTTCGCCGGGTTTACTGAGCGCCTTTGGGCCGGTGAGGGGCCCGTCGCCTGCTCCCGGGCTGCACGGGCTGCGGTGCGTGGCGGGCCGGCGGCCGGGGGATGTGCTGCCCGGCATCCTTCCCCTCGTCCACTCCCTCACGGAGCCAGCCACTGTCCGCCAGCTCCAGCTCCGGGCCCTCACTCACCCCTGGGGACCCCCCCCTCCGCCCCTGCCCCCCGCCGGGCAGCCGTGTGGGATCTGGGGGAGCTGTACGGGGCCTGGGAGGTCGTGCGGGGTTTGGGGGGTTGTGCGGGGCCCGGGGGGGCCGTGCGGGATCTGGGGGGGCCATGCGGGATCTGGGGGGCCGTGCGGGGCCTGGGGGGCTGTGTGGGATCTGGGGGGGCCGTGCGGGATCTGGGGGGCCGTGCGGGATCTGGGGGGGCCGTGCGGGGCCTGGGGGGCCGTGCAAGGTCTGGGGAGGCCGTGAGGGATCTGGGGGGGCCGTGCAGGGCCTGGGGGGCCGTGTGGGGCCTGGGGGGCCGTGCGGGATCTGGGGGGCCATGCGGGGCCTGGCCCCGCGGATCACAGCTCAGCCCCGTCTGCTTTCTCGGCTCCTGGTTTGCTGGCGAAGGCGGCCATGCCACCACTCGGCATGTGCCCTTGACCGGGACCGAACCCTGACCTCCTGGTTCACAGGTCAACGCTCAACCACCGAGCCCCGCCGCCCGGCTCCCCGGCTCTTCACCGCTCAGCTCCAGTGGCACTTCCTCCAGGAAGCTCTCCCGGATGGCTCCGCCCCCACGCCGAGCCACACCCGCTGCAGCTGGGTGCTGGGTGCTGGGTGCCCGCGCCCACACCTGTCCGTCTGAGGGCCGTGCATTTGCCTGTTGGGCTCACGGCTGCGTCTCACCCCCAGGAGCCGCCCGGCGCCCGGCACGGAGCACGTGCTCACACGGTCACGGAGGGCCGTGGTGGACCCGCTACACGGAAAGCACATGACAAGGTGGCAGTGGACACGCGTGGTCTATTTCACCGCACACAGGGCACAGCAGCATCTTTCTGCCACACCCCCCGGGGGACGGGCAGAGTGGCTGTGACCCCAGAGGGGCCCCGGGGGATGGGCAGGGGGAGCTGTGACCCCAGAGGGGCCCTGGGGGACGGGCAGGGGGGGGCTGTGACCCCAGAGGGGCCCCGAGGGACGGGCAGAGGGGCTGTGACCCAGAGGGGTCCCGGGGGAGGGGCGGGGGGGCTGTGACCCCAGAGAGGCCCCCGGGGGACGGGCAGGGGGTGCTGTGACCCAGAGGGGCCCCGGGGGACGGGCAGGGGGCGCTGTGACCCAGAGGGGCCCCGGGGGACGGGCGGGGGGGCTGTGGGCAGGGGGTGCTGTGACCCAGAGGGGCCCCGGGGGACGGGCAGAGGGCGCTGTGACCCAGAAGGGCCCCGGGGAACAGGCGGGGGGGGGGCTGTGACCCAGAGGGGCCCCGGGGAACAGGCGGGGGGGGCTGTGACCCAGAGGGGCCCCGGGGCCCGGGGCCCCTGCCATGCGGGCCTGGGCTCGGCAGTGGCCTCCCAGCAGCTCCCGGGCCGAGGGAGAGCGGCGGCTGGTCAGGGCCGGATGCTGTGGGCGCAGGAGGCTGTGGGGGCCGGGACGGGGTTGGGGTGCGGCTCCGTGCACAGGCGGCGGCTCTCCCTGGTGTGCTAACGCGGGCCCCCAGCCACGGACCCGCCGGGACCCCCGCGCGCCTTCCGTGTCTCCAAGGCGCCGGGCCGGGGAGGGGGCGGGGCCGAAGGCTCGCGGCCGCACTTTACCGTCTTTCGGGAGGACGGTGGCGCCCCGCGTGAGCTCCCGGACCTCACAGAATTCCACGAACGTCCTCCAGCTGGCGAAGGCGGTCTCGTTCTGTCTGCCTGCGGGCAGCACCGTGGCCTCAGAGCGTCCACGCGCCCGGCCTGCCCCTCCCTGGCCCACGGCGTGGGCGCCGGTGAAGGGGTGCTGGGCCCGGGCGGTGCCCTCGTGAGAGGAGGGAGTGGCCGGGCCTCCCCCCTGCCAGGGCCTCAGTGAGTGCTCCAGGGGGTGCTCCTCAGTGAGTGCTGCTCCTCAGTGAGTGCTCCCGGAGCCCCAGCACCCACCCTGAGGCCTCCTGGTGCCGCCACCCGCCGTGGTGTCTGTCCACATCCCTGCCTCCGCCCGCCCAACCCTCCCGCCCCGGACGGCCCGGAGCACTCACTGAGGAGCACCCCCCGGAGCACTCACTGAGGAGCACCCCCCGGAGCACTCACTGAGGAACACTCACTGAGGAGCACCCCCCGGAGCACTCACTGAGGAGCACTCACTGAGGAGCACTCACTGAGGAGCAGCAGGGCCTTGGGGCCCCGGCCGGTCCGGCCCAGGCGCAGGTCCACCAAGCCGGCGCTGTAGTCCGTGGTCAGCACGCGGAAGCCGGCCACGCCCTTCTCTGGACGGAGAGCACAGGCCGCCTGACGCCACCGCACGGGGGGCAGAGAGGGAGGCTTTGGGGGTCCCCCTCCCCGGGCCCGGCCCCAGGACTGCCCCAGCCGGGCTCTGGGCCGGACAGGCTCTGGGGTGGCCGGCGGCCTGTCTGGGGGTCCCCGCCGGCCGTACCCCGGGGGAGAGGGCCCACGGGGGGCCTCACACGCACGGGGGTTCCGGAACACGGCCTTCTTCCCGTCCTTCCGCAGGACGACGGCGTGCGATCGGCACCCCTGAGACCTGGGGGGGGGTCTGTGACTCACGGCCAGGGCCCCCCGCTTCCCCCTGCAGCCACCAGCCCCCCAAAGACCTCTGCCCCGTGGGGCCCGGGGGGGGAGGGCGCTGTGCCTTCAGGGCTCTCCTTTCAGAACTTCGGGGGGTCGGGCCGTCTGCTCAGGGGACCCTCCGGGCACCACTCCGCCCCGACTGCCCGGGTGGCCTCTCCCAGCCCAGCCCTGGGCGTCTCAGGGGCAGGAAGTGGGGAGGGGGCTGCCCGGGACCCTGCCCACCTCCTGTCCTCCCTGTGGTTGCTCGGGGCGGCGGGGAGTGGGGGCCCGCTCGGGGTGCTCAGGGTGGGCAGGGGGAGTGGGAGCCCCACTCAGGGTGCTCAGGGTGGGCGGGGGGAGTGGGGCCCCACTCGGGGTGCTGGGGCAGCGGGGAGAGTGGGGGCCCCGCTCGGGGTGCTGGGGCGGCGGGGGGAGTGGGGGCCCGCTCGGGGTGCTCAGGGTGGGCGGGGGGAGTGGGAGCCCCACTCAGGGTGCTCAGGGTGGGCGGGGGGAGTGGGGCCCCGCTCAGGGTGCTGGGGCAGCGGGGGGAGTGGGGGCCCCGCTCGGGGTGCTGGGGCGGCGGGGGGAGTGGGGGCCCCGCTCGGGGTGCTGGGGCGGCGGGGGGAGTGGGGGCCCCGCTCGGGGTGCTCAGGGTGGGCGGGGGGAGTGGGGGCCCCACTCAGGGTGCTCAGGGTGGGCGGGGAGAGTGGGGCCCCGCTCGGGGTGCTGGGGCGGCGGGGCAGTGGGGGGAGTGGGCCCCTCGTCCTCACCGGGGGAAGGCCAGCACCACCCGCAGCCGGCCCGCGCCGAGCACCTGCACCAGCGCCGCCCCCAGCCGCCGCGCGTCCCGGCCCGGCCGGAAGCCCCGGGCGTCGGAGGCGATGGCGAGAATGTACCAGAACCCTGAGAACTGCAGAGGGGGCGCCGGGGAGATGGGCCGAGCCTCCGTCCCGTGGGGGCTCCCGATCCCCCGGCACCCGTCCCGCAGACTTCCTCTGCAAACCGCGTCCCCGGGCACGGCCTGTGCCACCGCCACCCCCACCGGCACCGCCCCGGCACCGCCACGGCCAGCAGCCTCAGTATTCCAGAACATTCCCTACTTGTTCCACCCCCGGCCACCCAGCAAGTCCAGGGGACCTGGGGCCACGCCGGTCGGGGCGTCCGCTCTGCCCGCCTCGGGCTCCCGGCCCGGGGGCCACCGTGGTTGAGTTTTGCCCCCGGAGAGGCCGTGCAGCCCCCGGAGAGGCCGGCGGGCAGCCCGCTGGGCCGTGGGGTTCCTGCCCCGCCCCGCCCTGTGTTCAGGATGCCCCCCGCCGCCCCCGCCCTTCGTGGCGGCCGTGGCCCGGGGGCCACGAGGCTCACCTTGTTCCAGTTGAGGTTGTGGGACTCCCTGGGGCGCTGCTCCGGGGGCTGGGCCCCCACAGCCAGCACCAGCGCCAGCACCAGCGCCGGCCCCATGCTCGCCCTCCTCGCTCAGCGCCGACGCCGAGCTTAAATCTCCTGCCCGTCTGCACGAACACAACGTCCTGGCGCTGCCAGAGGGCGGGGGTGGGTGCGGGGAGGGCGGGGCTGTGGGTCCTCACCCGGTCCGTGCACAGAGGGCCCGCCCCCCATTCACCCGCTCAGAGGCCACGGCCCCTCCCACCCTCGCCCCCCACGCCAGCCGCCCTCAGCCCTCAGAGCTGCACGGCCCCTGGGCGGCCGGCCTGGGGGTCCCGTTCCCGCCGGCTCTCCCCTGGGCCCCTTGTCACCAAGGCGGGGCCCCCGGAGTGGTCTCACCTGGCGGCCATGGCATGAGCTGCCTCCTCGATGCCGGGGCCTGGACGGGCGGCCGGGCCGGCCGACACGTGTGCACACGGGCACCGGAGCGTGTGGTGCTGCCCTCCTTGACCGTGTGCATACGGGCACCGGCCCTGAGTGACAGGCCGCCCTCCTTCTCCTCAGCTCCCTCCGGCCGCGCTCCGGCCGCCCTCCTGCCAGCGTTTCAGGCAGAGCCCAGCTCACAGGACGACGGGCTCAGGCCTATTGCCGCCCCTTCCCCGCCCCCACCTCCACCCTGAACCGCGACCCTGACCCGGACCCCAACCCCAACCCTGCCCCCACCCCCGCCCCAGAGCCCAGGCCGGGCACAGCCACGCTGGAGCCCAGGACACTGCCACCCAGCCAAGCCCGGGCGCTGGGCCAGCTTCCTCGGCCCGGGCCCCCGACCGGACAGCACCAGCCCCCGGCCCTGCTCCAGCCGCCGCCCGGGGCCTCGGTGTCTGAGGACGAGCAGCCGCTCCCGCCCAGCCCCTCGGGCCCGGGGCTCTCATCAGACGCAGGTGCAGGCGAGGCCGTGGCAGCCTCTTGTCCCAGAGCCGAATCACCCCCCAGGGGCCAGCCCGGGGGAGCCCCCCGCCCCCCGCCCCTCCCTCCCGCCCAGAGCCGCCCAGAGCCGCCCAGAGCCGCCCAGAGCCCGCGAAGGCGGGGCCCGGGGTCCATTCTGCACACGCAGGCCGGACGGCTGTGAACTCGCTTTATTCGGATCCTCAGCCAGAGACCCGAGTGGCAGGCCCCACGCCAGCCCCTGGGCAGCTGGGCGGGGAGGGCAGCCGGGCGGGGAGGGCAGCCCGGCCAGCTCCCCCGGGACACGGGGGCACCCTCCCCTCTGGCGGCCACAGCGTTCACTGGAAACCAAGGCAGACATGGGGACCCAGGCTTACCGCAGGGCATCTGCCCCCCAGCCCGCCCCCAGCCCCAGCCCCAGCCCTCAGCCCCAGCCCGGCCACAGCCACAGCCACAGCCACAGCCACAGCCACAGCCCCAGCCTCAGCCCCAGCCCGGCCCCAGCCCCAGCTCCAGTCCCCAGTCCCAGCCCCAGCCCCCAGCCACAGCCACAGCCACAGCCCCCAGCCCCAGCCCCCAGTCCCAGCCCCAGCCCCCAGCCACAGCCACAGCCCCCAGCTCCAGCCCCCTGTCCCAGCCCCCAGCCCCAGCCCAGCCCCAGCCCCAGCCCGGCCCCAGCCCCAGCCCCAGCCCCAGCCCCAGCCCCCTGCCCTCAGCCTCAGCCACAGCCCAGCCACAGCCCCCAGCCCCAGCCACAGCCTCAGCCACAGCCCCAGCCCCAGCCCCAGCCCCAGCACCCCGCCCTCAGCCCCAGCCCAGCCCCAGCCCCAGCCCCAGCCCCAGTCCCAGCCCCAGCCCCAGTCCCAGCCTCTGACCCCCGCCCTCAGCCCCAGCCCCCCGCCCTCAGCCCCAGCCCAGCTCCAGTCCCAGCCTCTGACCCCTGCCCCCAGCCTCTGACCCCCAACCCCCGCTGCCCTCAGGATGGGAGGCCCAGGCCCCGGCTCCAGCGCACCGGGCGATGCTGGACGGCAGCTCACCTGGAAGGCCTTGTGCGCGCAGGTGACTAGAGGGGAACAAGTGGGGGTGAAGGGCCTGGCCTCCTGCAGCCCCCCAGCCCCCCGCTCCCCAGGCCCGGCCCCTGGTCTCCCCTGAGGCCGGCCCCCGGTTCTGCCTGGCTCCCCGAGGCCCCGACGGAGCCGGACACTCACGGTCGGGGTGCAGCCGGGCCTGCTGCTGCGAGAGGAAGCCCAGGCCCCGGCTCCAGCGGGCGAAGAGGCGCAGGGCCTCCGGGCTGGCCCGGTGCGAGCGGCCTGCGGGGAGGGCGCCTGAGAGCCGGCCGGGCTGCGGGGGGCCTGGCCCTCCCGACCTCGGCCCGGCCCGGCCACGCACTGTACAGCTCCACTGTGGAGAAGGCCTCGTCCCGCTGCTCCAGCTGCGTGAGCACCACAGCGTAGTCCCGGAAGTTGGTGCCCAGCACGCGGTACTCCAGCACGCCCAGCGCTGGCACCGGGCAGGGGGGGCGTCAGGCTCCGAGGGGCCCCCCTCCCCGTACCCTGTCCCCCCCCCGCCCTCCCCGGCCGTGCCCAGAGCTGCCAGGCGGATGGGAATGCCTGAGGTGCGAAGGGCCCCCCTCCCCGTCCCCTGTCCCCCCGGGGCCACGTGCCACGTCCCTGCACCCCACGGAGGGGCTGGGGTCCCGCTGAGAGTGGCGGGGACAGGTCAGCCCTCTGCCAAAGTGCGGGGTCCCCTCGCTTCCAGGCGGAGAGCTCGCTGGGCCTCCCCCCACATGGCCGTGCCGGCTCCGGGGATGCTAAGAGGGCCGAAGCCCTCCTCCCCCGCCCGGACCAGACCACGAGGCTCCTCCTCACAGAGATTCTCGAACACCCAGGCAGAGTTCTGCTTCAGCAGCTCCATGGCACTCAGCTCACACCGCTCCAGCCTGGGAGGAGAAGGCCACGGCCACTCAGGGCCACGGCCACTCGGGGCCAGGGCCACTCGGGGCCACGGCCACTCGGGGCCACAGCCACTCAGGCCCACGGCCACTCAGGCCCACCATTTACACAGAGTCCAGACGCAGGGCCACAGAAGACAGTTCAGCCCCGCCATGGGGCTCAGCAGGTGAGTGTTGACCTATGAACCAGGACGTCAGGGTTCGATTCCCGGTCAGGGCAACAGGCCTGGGTCGGGGGCTCAGTCCCCCTGTGGGGCGTGCAGGAGGAAGGTGATCCATGGTTCTCTCTCATCCTTGATGTTTCTCTCTCTCTCCATCTCCCTTCCTCTTTGAAATCAATAAAAACATGTATTTTTTAAATACCACACTCTGGCCAAGACCGGTTTGGCTCAGTGGATAGAGCGTCAGCCTGCAGACTGAAGGGTCCCAGGTTCGATTCCGGTCAAAGGGCATGTACTTTGGTTGCGGGCACATCCCCAGTAGGGGGCGTGCAGGAGGCAGCTGATCGGTGACTCTCATCGATGTTTCTAACTCTCTATCCCTCTCTCTTCCTCTCTGTAAAAAAATCAATAAAATATATATTTTTTTAAAAAAAATAAATAAATACGGCACTCTGTGGGCTGACCTGGCACGGTCTGTATCACGCGTGATGTCCCGTGTGCCTGAGGGTCCCAGGGAGCCACCGGACTCTAAGCAGGGCCCGCAGCGTGGGGGGCCGTCCGGCCTGGGCCCCGGGGGCCATGTCCTGCCCAGAGGCCCCCAGGCCCAGAGTCCAGGGCCGACTCAGAGGCCAAGGTGCTCAGAGCAGAGCTGACCGGGAGGGAGGGAGCACGGGCCGGACACGCGTGTGCGGGCGCCCCGCCCCTGCGCCCGGCAGCTGGGCTCAGCGGGACTCCGCCATCGCCTGCCGGCTGGCCGGCCCCTCCCGGCCCGGCGTGGGGGCCGCCCGCTCACCGGTGGCGGGAGGCCAGCACCCTCAGGCGGTTCTGGGGCGTGAGCGCCACCGAGACGCCCTCGATGTTCTTCGTGGCCTTCTCCGCCGCGAAGCCCTTCTCCCCGGACGCCACGGCCACCACGTACCAGGACCCCAGGAGCTGACGGAGGAGGCGCAGGGGTGAGGGCCCCAGACTCAGAGGCGCCCCGTCCACTGGCCAGCCCCCGCCGCCCGCCCCGTGCCCTGGGGGAGCCCGAGCGTTACCTGCCCCGGGTCCAGCTTCCCCAGCCACACGGCCGGGGCCCCGGGCGCCGCGGCCAGAGCCAGCAGGGTCAGCAGCACAGCCCGCATGCTCCAGTCCCACTTGGCCCCGGGACGCCGTTATATGGCCCAGCCGCTGTGGGCGGCCAGAACCACAGCCCGGCCCGGCGGCCACATGGCCCAGACGTGGGCTCCGTGCCCGGCCCAGACAGGGACCGCGGGGAGTGTGCCCGGCCAGCCCCTCGTCTCAGCACTCCATCCGCCCGGAAGGTTCCAGAACGTTCATCCCAGGCCGCAAGCCTCCCCACGCCCGCCCGAGGCCCACACCCTCCCTTCCCTTCAGGAAAGAACCGACACTGCTCTTTTTTTTTCTTCTTCTTTTTTTAATTGATTTCAGAAAGGAAAGAAGAGGGAGAAACATAGAAACATCAACGATAAGAGAGAACCCTGGACCGGCTGCCTCCTGCACACCCCTCACTGGGAATCGAGCCTGCAGCAGATCGAACCCTGATCTCCTGAGCCACGCCGGCCGGGCAGACAGGACAAACACTGTCCTGAAGCCCAGGCAGCAGCAGGGCAGGGTCACGTCAGGGACGGGGCGAGAACAGCGGGCTCTTCCAGAGGGAGTGGCTCTGGGGGCTTCTTGTTCCAATCATTAAAAATGCACAGCATCCCCCAAAACTTAACAGAAGCGCCCACTCCCTCCTGGACCGCCCACCCCTGCCCCTCGGGCCGTGGCCTCCGGCCCCACGTCCTGCTCACCCGGCCCCCGCACCCCCGGTCTGGGGCACCCCCGGTCTGGCCTGCCTGCCGGGCAGCCTCCATGCTGCGGCCTCCCACATGGCGACCCCCCGTCTGCACTCCGTGACCTTGGCCGTGCCCTTCGGGGTCCCCTGGGGCAGAGCACAGAGGCCTCAGCAGCATCCGCCTGAGCCCAGCACCGGAGGAGGTGGGCGGCCCCCGCGGTGGTGGGCGGTGCGGCCTGGACACCAGCCCGGGGCTGGCTGCCCTCCGGTGCTGTTGCCACGGGAACAGACAGATCGGGGAGGAAAGACGAGTCCTCGGTCCTGGGAGAGCTTCCGGGGGGGTGGGCACCGCAGCCTCCGAGGGAGACGGACGAGGAGGTGAACCAAAGTCACCGCCCGCCCACGCTTGGCTCCGCTCCCCACCCTCCGGCCCGGAAGGCTCCCGCCTTGACCGTGGGCCGGGACGCCCTGCCTGCAGCTGGCAGGCCCTGAGGGAGGAGAGTGAAACAGGAAGACAAACCTCACCCCGCCCGGCCCCACGCCTGAGGGGCCCCAGGTTCAAATTCCCGGTCAGGCGGCTGGCGCGGCTCCGGGGCTGAGCGTTGACCTAGGAACCAGGAGGTTGCGGTTCGATTCCCGGTCAGGGCACCGGCCCGGGCTGTGGGCTCGGTCCCCAGTGCGAGGTGTGCAGGAGGCAGATGATCAGTGGTTCTCCCTCATCATTGATATTTCTCTGCCTCTCTCTGCCTCTCTGAAATCAATAAAAACATACTTAAAAAACAAACAAAAAACAAAAAAACAAGCATTACCCTCGCCTTCAGGTTAGTCCTGTCCACTTCGCTGTCAAATCCGTGCCCTGACAGAGGCTGCAGAGGACGGGTCCCCGAGAGGCCGGTGCGCAGCGCAGCGTGCGAGGGGGGGCGGGGACCGGGGGGGCGCCCTCCTCGGGGTCCTCAGGGTGGGGGTGGCCTTTCACAGGGCACTGACCCAGCCTGGGAGCCCCCCCAGGACCTAGTTACCTCCAGCACCCGCACCCCGGGGTCAGGGTTCCTGATGCACCCAGGGACACGCACTGTATCCAGCCCGGACTGTGGAACGGCCGACGGCCTACGTCTGAGCGGAGAGCGTGTTTGAGACGGTATTTCCATTTCACGTTCTCCGTTTACAGCGGGACCGTAAGGCGGGGCAGGTAGAGCCCCCGGGGGGCTGGCAGGGTCCCGGCGGGGCCTGAGGGCGGGCCCCGAGGCTGCCGGCCACGGCGGAGGCCACGGCGGAGGCCACGGCGGAGGCCACGGCCAGGGGCCGGGGGCCTCGGCAGAAACGCCGACCTCGGACGCGCAGCCCCGGGACCGAGAAGACGCGTCCGGCCGTCCCCGCCGTCCCCGGCCGCGCGGCGGACCAGCCTGCTCTCGGCGAGGCCCGCGCCTGGCCTGGCGAGCTCGGGCCACGTGGGCTGAGCGCCCGGTTGGTCAGACCCCGGCCTCCGGACGTCCCTCCTCTGGGCTTAGGGACTGGGTTCACGGGCCCTTAAGGCGAGTCCTGGGCAGACCGGGCGGCGTCCACCGCCTCACACTGGGCAGCGATGGAGCCCTCTTTGGGGCAGTCACGGTGGCACACACCCCCCAACCCCCGTCTCCCCTCCCCTGTCACCCCCCGTCTCCCCTCCCTGTCACCAGCCCGTCTCCCCTCCCTGTCACCCCCCCCCGTCTCCCCTCCCCTGTCACCCCCCCCCGTCTCCCCTCCCCTGTCACCAGCCCGTCTCCCCTCCCTGTCACCCCCCGTCTCCCCTCCCCTGTCACCCCCCGTCTCCCCTCCCCTGTCACCCCCCCGTCTCCCCTCCCCTGTCACCAGCCCGTCTCCCCTCCCTTGTCACTCCCCCCCGCCCCCCACTCCCCCCCCCCCCGGTCGCCCCGAGGCCCAGGAAAGACTCAGGACAGCCGGTGTGTCAGGGGTTTATTGGGGCCAGTGCTGCTGGCCGGGGGCGGGGCAGGAGGGGCAGGAGGGGCAGGAGGGGCAAGAGGGGCAGGAGGGGCAGGAGGGGCAGGAGGGGAGGGGCAGGAGGGGCAGGAGGGATGGGAGGGGAGGGGCAGGAGGGGAAGGGCAGGAGGGGCAAGAGGGGCAGGAGGGGCAGGAGGGGCAGGAGGGGCAGGAGGGGAGGGGCAGGAGGGGCAGGAGGGGCAGGAGGGATGGGAGGGGAGGGGCAGGAGGGGCGGGAGGGGCTCCCAGCGTCCGGCCTGGGCACAGGCTCCTAGATCAGCTCCTGTGACACAGAAGGGGCTCAGGCGGCGGCTCCCGGGCCCCGGGCAGCGGGCCGGACGTGGGGGCTGGGCGTCCCGGCTGCCGGGTCAGGCAGAGCCCGGCCGTCCCTCTGCCCGCGGAGTGGGGCCGCCCCCTCGGGGCCGTGTGGAGGCCGGGGGCCCACGGGTGGGGGTGGCGAGGGCGGGACAGGGGGCCCCAGGGCCGGACGTCAGCGTCCACAGCCCCGGCCCGGCCGCCTGCTACGTGGACAGGGGACCCCGCAGCCAGCCTGCCCCCGCCCGCCCCCGGGCCCCCTGCTTCCTGTCACCGCCGGAGGCCAGGCTGGGAGCGTCCTGCCGGGCGGGCGGCCTCGGCGGAGCGGCCAGCACGCTCACCTCCTTCAGGAGCTCGGCACAGCGCCCTGCGGACGGGGCGAGTGAGGGGGACAGCCCCGGACCCTCCCCCCCAGCGCCCAGCCCCCAGCCCTCTCCCCCGCACCCCCCCCCGGGCTCTGCCACCGAGAGAGCCCCCCTCAGACCCAGACCCTCCTCCCCTGCCGTGGCGGACAGATGGACGGGGTGGGGGCGGCCCCAGGTGGAGGGCGGAGCTCACCGGCCGCACTGTGTTGGCGCAGGTCACTGTGGACAGAGGGGAGTGAGGCGGGCGGAGGGGGGGCAGGGGCAGGGGAGGGCGGGAGGGGAGTGAGGCGGGCGGAGGGGGGGGAGGGGCAGGAGAGGGCGGGAGGGGTGGGGGGCCGGCACTCACGGTCCCAGGTGTGCAGGCGCACGTCCTCCTGGGAGAAGCCATAGTCCCTGGCCACCTGGTAGAACTTCTTCAAGACGCCCTGGTCATGCTCCAGGGCCCGGCCTGCGGAGGACGGTTCCCACTGGGCCGGAGCCCTCCTGTCCCGCTCCCTCCCCCTCCCCTCCGCCCCCTCCCCTCCGCCCCTCGCAGTGCCCGCACCCCCGCCCCGCCCGCGCTCACTGCAGAGCTTGAGGAGGCCGGCGCCCGCCGCCCGCCGCCCCCGAGCGGGCCTGCACGTGCAGGATGGCGTAGGCCCTGTAGTCCGCGCTCACCACCGAGATCTCCTGGTCTCCTGCACACAAGCCCCACCCGCACCGTCACCGCCCCCCAGGCCGGGCCCCCACAGCTCGCCGCTCTCTCGTGCAGGCGCACACATGTGTACACGCGTGCGCATACGTGTGCGCGTGCGTGCGAATGCACACACCTACGCCTGTGCGCGCACACCCCGGAGCACAGGAGTGGGCCTCCGGGTCTCCTGAAGGGGCCGCCCGAGGAGAGTGGAATGGGGGCCCTGCCGCCCGGGAGGGAAAGACGCCCAGTCAGACGTCTTCTGGCCTTTCCGAGGGGCGGACCCGGAGCGGAGGCCACAGGCCCCTCCCGCCCCCGCGGCCTGAGGGTGGGACCGGCGCGGGGAGAGGGGCCGGGCAGGGCTCACCGAACTCCTTGGGCAGCTTGAACTTCCCCGGGACGGCCCCCTTCATGGCCACCCGCTTTTCCGTCACGCAGCCGGTCGCACTGGGGAGCGCAGAGCCTGCAGCCGCCCCGGCCCGGCCCCCTCCGGCTCCCCCGGTCCTGCCTCCCCGCCCCTCCCGGCGTCCAGCGCGGCGTCCAGCGCGGCGTCCAGCGCGGCCCACACGGCGGGGGCCCGGGGCCGAGGGTGGTGCGGGGGCTTTGACCCCTGGGAGGGGGGTCCCAGGGGAAGGACCGGAGGGGAGCCCCTAAGTTCAGAGGTCACCCATGCACTGCGTGAGGAGCTGAGGGTCCCCCGCGCCCCAGGGCCGCCCTGTGCCCGGCCCCGGGGCCCCCGCCCCGCAGGGCACTCAGTCCTCGTAGGCGGTGGTCAGGGCCAGGTGGCCGCCCTCCCACTCCATCTGCACTCCCACCACCTGCCTGGCCCGCGGGGCGTGGACCTTGGAGGCGGAGGCGATCTCGTACCAGAAGCCTGAGAACTGGGGGCGTGGGGGGGCTTCAGCACAGGCGCCAGGGCCGGGCCCCCCTCTGCCCAGCGGCCGCCATCAGGCACGTCCAGGGGGCTCCCTCCTGGAGGACCCCCCCGGCAGGCGCCCAGCTCCCTACCTTATTGAAGTCGAAGTCCTTCACCACAAGCGCTGCCTGCCGGCCGCCAGCGGGGCCAGGAGCAGGGGGCCCGTCATGGCCGGCCGCAGGCGGCACCCGTTCCCGAGCCCCAGAGCCGCCGCCGGGTGCCGCCGGTTTATATCCTCCGCCGCGGGCATCACCAGCACGCCCCGCAGGCCGGGGGAGCCGCCCACCCGGCAGGAGCGTCTGCCGTCAGCCCGGGCCTCCCTCCCCCGTCGGGGCCTCAGGGTGAGAGGACGGACAGGGCCTGGTCTGCGGTCACGTCGCTCTGGGGAGAGGGTCTCCTCTGGAATGTGTGCGAGGTCACTGCCCCGGACCCCCAACTGCCCCGGACCCCCAACTGCCCCGGACCCCCAACTGCCCCCGACCCCCAACTGCCCCGGACCCCCAACTGCCCCGGACCCCCAACTGCCCCCGACCCCCAACTGCCCCCGGACCCCCAAACTGCCCCCGACCCCCACCTGCCCCCCACCCCCCCCAACCTGCCCCGACAATCTGCCCCCGACCCCCAACTGCACCCCCCCAACAGCCCCCGGACCCCCAACTGCCCCCCAACCCCCAACTGCCCCCGACCCCCAACTGCCCCGGACCCCCAACTGCCCCGGACGCCCAACTGCCCCCGACCCCCAACTGCCCCGGACCCCCAACTGCCCCGGACCCCCAACTGCCCCCGACCCCCAACTGCCCCCGACCCCCAACTGCCCCCGACCCCCAACTGCCCCCCAACCCCCAACTGCCCCGGACCCCCAACTGCCCCCGACCCCCAACTGCCCCCCAACCCCCAACTGCCCCCGACCCCCAACTGCCCCCGGACCCCCAACTGCCCCCGGACCCCCAACTGCCCCCGGACCCCCAACTGCCCCCAACCCCCAACTGCCCCCCAACCCCCAACTGCCCCCCAACCCCCAACTGCCCCCGACCCCCAACTGCCCCCGACCCCCAACTGCCCCGGACCCCCAACTGCCCCCGGACCCCCAACTGCCCCCCCGGACCCCCAACTGCCCCCGGACCCCCAACTGCCCCCGGACCCCCAACTGCCCCGGACCCCCAACTGCCCCCGACCCCCAACTGCCCCCGGACCCCCAACTGCCCCCAACCCCCAACTGCCCCCGGACCCCCAACTGCCCCCGGACCCCCAACTGCCCCCAACCCCCAACTGCCCCCGTTCTCTCAGCTGCCCCCGGACCCTCAGCTGCCCCGAGCAGGGAGCCCCAGCTTCCTTCGGGGTGTCCCATCTGAGCAGCTGGCACGGCCGTTTGCGGCTGCGTGACGGAAAAGCGGGTGGCCATGAAGGGGGACGTTCTGGGGAAGTTAAAGGAGTTGGGGGCTGAGGGGGACCGGGCAGCATGGCCTCTGGTCAGTGGGGCAAGACGGGGACACGGCCCCCGCGGTGCTGACGGCCGGCACAGCCCGCAGGCGCTGCAGGCGGGGAGGTGGGCCGATGTGCTGACCCTCCACCCTGCTGGCCGGCCCACGGGGGCCTTTGAAGACACCACAGCCAATACCGAACGGCAAACTGGCAGCCTCCTGCCCCCCAGCCGGAGCCCAGGGCACCTGCCTCCCGCTCTTTTTGTTTAAATATATATTTTATCGATTTTTTTACAGAGAGGAAGGGAGAGGGATAGAGGGTTAGAAACATCAATGAGAAAGAGACATCAATCAGCTGCCTCCTGCACACCGCCCACTGGGGACGTGCCTGCAACCAAGGTACAAGCCCTTGACTGGAATCGAACCCGGGACCTTTCAGTCCGCAGGCCGACGCTCTATCCACTGAGCCACACCAGCTTCGGTGGGCCCTCTGGCTCTTTGAACCCAGAATCCCCACCCCCACCCCCCCGGCCGGGAGGGAGCTCCCGGAGCAGGTGGTGAGCCGGGCAGAGAGCGTGATGCCGGCCAGAGGTCACCCAGGGGCGGCCGTGCGGCCCAGCCCTCGACCCCCACCCCCAACCCAGGTGCTATCCTCGCCCCACCCAGCAGAAGGAGATGGGGGGGGGGGAGATTCCAGCCCTCGCAGACAGGCCAGATCGTGAGGGGACAGACAGACAGGGGGGGGGGGGTGGCCGGGGAGAGCTGAATAAAAATGCAAAAGTGGCCTGACTGGTGTGGCTCAGTGGTTGAGCGCAGACCTAGGAACCAGGTCAGGGTTCGATTCCCGGTCAGGGCACAGGCTTGGGTTACGGGCTCCATCCCCAGGAGGCAGCCGATCCATGATTCCCTCTCATCACTGATGTTTTATTTCTTCCTCGCCCTTCCTTCTGAAATCAATATAAAAAATGCGTATATTTTAAAATGTGTAAGGGGCCGGGACCGGTGTGGCTCAGTGGATAGAGCGTCGGCCTGCGGACTGAAAGGTCCCGGGTTCGATTCCGGTCAAGGGCATGTACCTAGGTTGCAGGCACATCCCCAGTGAGGGGTGTACAAGAGGCAGCTGGTCGGTGTTTCTCTCTCATCGACATTTCTAACTCTCTGTCCCTCTCAATTCCTCTCTGTGTAAAATCAATAAAGATATAAAATAAAATAAAATATAATATAAAAAATAAAATAAAATAAAAGTGTAAGGGGCCAGTGGGTGTCCGCTCTGAGGGGAGCTGGGAGGGTGGTGTCAGGGTGCAGTGGCCCGTCGGGCCCGGAGGCCACCGGGCGGAGGCCAGGCGGGCCAGGCCGGGGCCCTCGGACCCGGGTGTGGCTGCCCCGGGCGGGATGGAGGCCGCCGACACCCACTGTGTGTGCCCTGCGCCCCCGCCCAGGCAGCCCGAATGTCTTAGTGATTTGATCCTGAAACTTGTGCTTTTACGTGGAGTCTGACGGGACCATGGAGTCCACCCCTTCCTCCACCGTCCCCCCCCCACCTCCCTCCACACACACCCACACCCACACCCGTCGCCCCTCGGCCCAGGAAAGACTCAGGGTAGCCGGTGTGGTCAGGGGTTTATTGGGGCCAGTGCTGCTGGCCGGGGCGGGGGCAGGAGGGGCAGGAGGGGCAGGAGGGGCAGGAAGGGCGGGAGGGGCAGGGGCAGGAGGGCCAGGGCAGGAGGGATGGGAGGGGAGGGGCAGGAGGGGCGGGAGGGGCTCCCAGCGTCCGGCCTGGGCACAGGCTCCTAGATCAGCTCCTGTGACACAGAAGGGGCTCAGGCGGCGGCTCCCGGGCCCCGGGCAGCGGGCCGGACGTGGGGGCTGGGCGTCCCGGCTGCCGGGTCGGGCAGAGCCCGGCCGTCCCTCTGCCCGCGGAGCGGGGCCGCCCCCTCGGGGCCGTGTGGAGGCCGGGGGCCCACGGGTGGGGGTGGCGAGGGCGGGACAGGGGGCCCCCCAGGCCGGACGTCAGCGTCCACAGCCCCGGCCCGGCCGCCTGCTACGTGGAGAGGGGACCCCGCAGCCAGCCTGCCCCCGCCCGCCCCCGGGCCCCCTGCTTCCTGTCACCGCCGGAGGCCGGGCTGGGAGCGTCCTGCCGGGCGGCCTCGGCGGAGCGGCCAGCACGCTCACCTCCTTCAGGAGCTCGGCACAGCGCCCTGCGGACGGGGCGAGTGAGGGGGACGGCGCCGGACCCTCCTCCCCCCGGGCAGCGCCCAGCCCTCCGCCCCCGGCCGGGCTCACCGTGTCCACTCCCCCACAGCGCCCAGTCCCCCGCCCCCTAGCCCGGCTCACCGTGCCCACCCCCCCCAGCGCCCAGCCCTCCGCCCCCGGCCGGGCTCACTGTGCCCACCCCCCCCCAGCGCCCAGCCCCCCGCCCCCCAGCCCCGCTCACCGTGCCGGGCCACCAGGTACAGCCCGGTGTCGGCCGTCAGCTCCCGGAACCGCCAGAAGCCGGGCTCATCCTGGTCCTCCAGGCTGCGGGCTGGGGCAGCGGGAGAGGGGAAGTGGAGGGACGTGGGGGTCTGAGGGGGAATGTGGGGGGCTGAGGGGGGCTGAGGGGGGCAGCGGGGAGCTGAGGGGGGCTGAGGGGGACAGCAGGGGCCTGCGGGGGCAGCGGGGAGCTGAGGGGGGCGGGGGGGAGCTGAGAGGGGCAGCGGGGAGCTAAGGGGGCAGCGGGGGGCTGAGAGGGGCAGCGGGGAGCTAAGGGGGACAGCGGGGGGCTGGGGGGGCTGAAGGGGGCTGAGGGAGGCAGCGGGGGGCTGAGGGGGGGGTGGGGGGCTGAGGGGGCAGTGGGGGGCCGAGGGGGGGAATGGGGGGCAGCGGGGGGCTGAGGGGGGGAGTGGGGGCAGCGGGGGGCTGAGGGGGGCAGCGCGGGTCTGGGGGGGCTGAGCAGTCGGGGGGCACAGGGCCGCAGCCGGCCCAGCGCTCACTGAAGTACTTGAGCACGTGGAAGGCCCGGCCCTGCCAGTGCAGGGACAGCCGCAGGATGGCGTAGTGCTCGTAGTCCGTGTCCATCACCTGGATCTCCCTGCGGCCTGGAGCAGGAGGGGCGAGGCTGGGGAGCAGCGCCCCCGGTCAGACTCCCCTCCCCACCCCCACCAACCCCTCCAGCATGGCGGGCGGAGGGCGGGCTGGAGCAGCCCTGACGGACCACAGGCTTGTGGGTGAGACGGTGGGAGAGTCTGGAGCGTGGAGAGGAGCCGGGGAACAGAGTGGGAACAGCGGGGGCACAGAGTGGGAGCAGCGTGGGGAACAGAGTGGGAGCAGCGTGGGGAACAGAGTGGGAGCAGCGTGGGGAACAGAGCGAGAACAGAGTGGGAACAGAGTGGGAACAGCAGGGAACAGAGTGGGAACAGCAGGGAACAGAGTGGGAACAGAGGGGAACAGCAGGGAACAGAGTGGGAACAGAGTGGGAACAGCAGGGGAACAGCAAGGCCACGGTGAGGTGTGCGGGGCTGTAGCTGCAGCAACAGGACAGCTCTTACCGGGAAAAACAAATCTCCCGGAGACATCGACCTCTGCGCCCACGATGTTTTCTGTCTCACAGCCTCCTGAGCTGAAAGCAGCAGAGTGCTCCTTAGGCTGCGTCTCCCGCTGGCACACTTTGGGGGGCGGGGGGAGCCCTCAGGAAAGACAGGGCGAGTCCCCCAGCACCCCCACCCCGGGCTCCGTGACCAGGGAGCCACCTTCAGCTCTGAGGCCAGTGCGAGGGGTGCAGCTCAGAGCCGGGTCGGTCTCAGCGGGGGAGGCAGGCCGAGGTCTCGGTGGCGGGCCCACCAGTGAGGACACCGTCCAAGCCCCAGAGCGGCCTGGCGCGCACCTGCGCCCGCCCCCCGGCTCCCGGAGCGCGGGGAGCGGCCCACCCGTTGTACGCGGCCTTCACGGTCAGCTCGGCCCCGCTCAGAGTCAGGAACAGGGCCTCCGGCCGCTTCGGGGTCTTCAGCGCCAGGTTTTGGTGGGAAGCCACACCGACTTCCCGCCAGAATCCCGCAATCTAGAGGGAGGGACAGAGCCAAGGCCGTGGGGGCAGCCAGGTGCGTCTCAGGCCCCCAGGGAGGGAGCTGCCAGTTCTGGAAGGTCAGCGGTCAGCGCGAAGCTCGAGGCAAAGGAGCAGGTGGACACCCTCCGGAGGGTCCCTCCTGGCATCGGCCGGCCGTGCCCATGGGAGCCCTCCCCCAGGCCTGTGTGCCGTCCCCGGCGAGCTCCTCTGCGGGTGCCTGCCCGCAGGAGGGACGCGGGAGGGCAGGGAGGGAGAGAGAGAGAGAGAGGGAGAGGGAGAGAGAGAGAGGAGAGAGAGAGAGAGGGAGAGGGAGAGAGAGAGAGAGGAGAGAGAGAGAGAGAGAGAGAGAGAGAGGGAGAGAGGGAGAGGGAGAGAGAGAGAGGGAGAGAGAGAGAGGGAGGGAGAGGGAGAGAGAGAGAGAGAGAGGGAGAGAGAGAGAGGGAGAGAGAGAGAGAGAGAGAGAGAGGGAGAGAGAGTAAAACAGCCCAGGAGCTCAGCTCGCGGCCTGTAGAAGAGGCACAGCTCTGTCCTCCACGGAAACCCTTGACCGTTTTTGCAGCAGAAAAGAAGCCGTGTCCCCAGCGTCAGGTGGGGGTGACCTGGGTGGGTGCTGGGCCCCCGGTCGGGGCCTCTGCTCTGGCCTCAGGTGGGGCTGGGGGTACACAGGCCCCTCCGCACCCCTCCCCAGGACGAGGCCGGGAAGCCACCTTCTGCAGGTCCAGGTCCTGCACGGCCACCTGCACCTGCACCAGCACCAGGCCCAGGACAGCGCCCAGCAGCCGGGCCCCCATCGCTGTCCGCTCTCTCCCGGCCCCGCCCGGCTCCGGTTTATATCCCCGCACGGCTGTGACGCCATCGCCGGACACAGGCCACCGGGAGCCTGCCTCTTCTGCGGCAGGCCCATCGGGCCGTGTGACGCCCACAGCCTGGGTGGCCGGCCAGGATGGCGTGGACGCACACAGGGTCCGCAGGGGCCTGAGAGCAGGGGGCCCCCCCCCACAGGGGCCGGAGCACCCCCAGGCTCCCGCACCTCCCCAGACACAGGGACCGGCGTCATCAGCAGGTGCCCTCAGGGCCCACCGGCCAGGGCTCTTCCTTATTTTTTAATGTATTTTTATTGATTTCAGAGAAGAAGGGGGAGAGAGGGAGAGAGAAACATCAACAAGGAGAGAGAATCACGGATCGGCTGCCTCCTGCACGCCCCCCACTGGGGATGGAGCCCGCAACCCGGGCCTGTGCCCTGAGCGGGAATGAACCCTGACCTCCTGGCTCACAGGCGGAGGCTCAGCCTCAGAGCCGAGTCTTCCGGACAAACGCTCGGAGGGCTCCTCAGTGCCCAGAGCCGAGCGGCCTGCCCTCCGGGTGCGGGGAGGAGCGGGGGCCTCTGGGAGTCTCCGGAGAGCCGTCCCTGCAGAGGGAGCGTCCCTGAGGCCTGGGGGGGGGGGGGGGCGAGGGAGGCGGAGGAGGGTCTGGCCGGTCTGGGGGACCTCTGCAGGCACCAACCACCACCCCCACCACCACGCCGCGTGCCCCCTCCCCCCCCCCCGCCGGCACGACTGCGTGTCTACTTTGTCCTTCCTGTGCTGTGTCCTCCCACCATGCCCAGGCCTCCTCCCCCTATCCCCCCGGCCCCCCAAAGCATGCATTCCCGGCCGGGACCAGAGGATAAGCACATCAGGGCGAAGACACAGGCTGTCAGTTGGGGCTCTGGCTAGGACGGGGGGCTCAGAGCCGGCCGGCACACCAGGAGCCCAGGGGGTGACCCAAGGGCAGGGCCGCAGGGGGAGGAGGCGGAGGACTGGCCGACCCCGGCCCCAGGCTGACCCCGGCCCCGGGCGGATGAGCCAGGACCCCTGGCATGGGCTTGACGGGGCAGCAGAGGGGAGACAGGGAGTGTGGGGGCCCCTGCGGCCTCGGGGGGGCCAGGGCCAGGAGGAGGTCAGGTGCCCTCAGGCCTCCTTCTTCCGGCGCCGCCCTGCAGGGCACCATGAGCAGTGAGGCGGGACCTCCAGGGCGTTTTTGCCCGCCCGCACGGGCCCTCTGAGGCGTGTGCACCGGACATCACCGAGACGCCCAGAGCTCCTGGCGGAGACCGCGGGCTCGGCCTCAGGGAGGGGAACGGTGTGGCCGGCCCTGGGGGCTCTCCAGCCCCCACATTCCTCGAGGGTCAGCATGGGGCCGGGCCCCGGAGCCTGAGCCCCAGCTGGGCCCTGGCTGGTCCAGGCGCTGACCTGGGGACCTCAGGTTCCAGTCTGTGAAGGAAGGGCCACGGTGGCTCACGGCCCATGCCCAGCAGCCCACACGGGCCTGGCTGGCAGCCAAGGGCGCCCAGTGCGCTGGCACCACCCGGACCCACGTCCGGGCCTCACCGAAGCACACACAGGGCCACGATGGCGGGCTCAGAGCTTACCCCGGCCCCGGGCCTCAGTCACAGAAGCCTGTCTTGCCTTAGAGGTATAGTTCCCCATCTGTAACCCGGACCACCATTCCATAACCCAGAGGTCCCAGTGAGGCGCCAGACCGCCCCCCGGGGCCCAGACCTCCCTGCCCGGCCCGAGCTACCCTCCCAGGACCCAGCCTCCATCCGGGCTCACACCTGCATCCGGATCCCAGACCTTTTTTTTTATTTTTAAATTGATTTTTCAAAGAGAGGAAGAGAGTGGGATAGAGAGTTAGAAACATCAATGAGAAACATCAATCGGCTGCCTCCTGCACACCCACCACTGGGAATGTGCCCACAACCAAAGTTTGTGCCCCTGACCGGAATCGAACCTGTGACCCTTCAGTCCGCAGCCCAACAACCTATCCACTGAGCCAAACCGGTTTGGCCGGGTCCCGGACCTTTATGGCTAAGACCAGACAGCCATTCCTGGGACCCAGACAAGAACCATTGCCTCACCCTTTATTGGAGTCTGAATACCCAGGCTCGTCCAGAGCACTATTTCATCATCCCGAGGTCCTGCCCCTGACCCAAACCTCACACCTGGGCCCATAGCGCCGCCTAGTGACCATACCATGCCTGAGCACCCAGACCTACATCCGGGGCTCAGACTTACATCCGGGTCCCAGACCATCATCCAGCTCCGGCCACGGAGCCCCAGCAGCAAGGCTGGTCTTCCCCGGGGCCTGGCTTTCCCCCGGCCGCTGTGAGCCCATGGGGTCAGCGTGGGGGAGCCCAGCAGCCAGAGTCCCCTCACCCACCTCCCTGCCTCAGTTTCCCCAGAAGCCCCAGGCCGAGGGGGGCCTCGCCAAGGAGTGAGGAGCCTGGAGCCTGTAAAATAAGTTTATTGGGGGGGAAGGGGCCCAGGAAGACGTCCCACTGGCGATGGGGGTGAGCAGGAGGGGGTGGGCAGGACCGGGGTCTGGAAGGCGTGGGGTGACGAGTGAGGCCCGCTGCTCCGCTTGCCCTGCACGGAGGGAAAGGCGCGGTCAGCCATCCACCCTCCCCCTTGGCCAACGCTCCCCAGCCTCCCAGCCGCCCACACACCGCCCCCTTCACCCATCCCCCGTTCGCCCATCCCCTGCAAGGCCCTGCGAGCTATTCCAATGCCCAGAGTTCTGCGGATGCGGAAACACCCCCCCCCTGCGCCCCAGGAGGCCCCAGGACACCGCCCCCCACTGCGCCCCAGGAGGCCCCAGGACACCCCCCCCCACTGCGCCCCAGGAGGCCCCAGGACACCCCCCCACTGCGCCCCAGGAAGCCCCAGGACCCCCCCCACTGTGCCCCAGGAGGCCCCAGGACACACCCCCTGCGCCCCAGGAGGCCCCAAGACACACACACCCCACTGCGCCCCAGGAGGCCCCAGGACACACCCCCTGCGCCCCAGGAGGCCACAGGACACACACCCCCGCTGCGCCCCAGGAGGCCCCAGAACACCCCTCACTGCGCCCCAGGAAGCCCCAGGACACACACACACACACACACACACACACACCCGCTGCTCCCCAGAAGGCCCCAGACACACACCCCTTGCTCCCCAGGACACACCCCCCACTGCGCCCCAGGAAGCCCCAGGACACCCCCCCACTGCGCCCCAGGAAGCCCCAGGATACCCCCCCCACTGCGCCCCAGGAAGCCCCAGGACACCCCCCCACTGCGCCCCAGGAGGCCCCAGGACACCCCCCCCACTGCGCCCCAGGAGGCCCCAGGACACCCTCCCACTGCGCCCCAGGAGGCCACAGGACACACACCCCCACTGCGCCCCAGGAGGCCCCAGAACACCCCCCACTGCGCCCCAGGAGGCCCCAGACACACACCCCCACTGCGCCCCAGGAGGCCCCAGAACACCCCCCACTGCGCCCCAGGAGGCCCCAGACACACACCCCCACTGCGCCCCAGGAGGCGCCAGACACACACCCCCACTGCGCCACAGGAGGCGCCAGGGACCCAGCCCCACGGCCGGCGGTGAGGGGCTGGTGTGGAAGTGACCCAGAGTGGCCAGTGGACCCCGCAGAGCCCACAGACCGGCACCCGAGAGCTGGCCCACGAGAAGCCCCGACCTCCACGCTGCTTTTCCTTGTTAAGACCATCTGGAGCCCTGGCTGGTGTGGCTCAGTGGATAAGAGCGTTGGCCTGAGGACCGAGGGGTCCTGGGTTCGATTTCGGTCAAAGGCCCTGGCTGGGGCTGCAGGCTCAATCCCCAGTGGGGGCGTGCAGGAGGCAGCCAATTAGTGATTCTCGCTCATCATGGATGTTTCGATGTCTCTCTCTCTCTCCCTCTCCCTCTCTGAAATTAAAATTTCTTTTTTTAAAAGACCATCTGGGGGAGGGGCACAGAGCAGGAAGAGGGGGCTCACGCTCTCTGCAGGTGAACCTTCCGCAGTGGGGTTTGGCTCAATTCCCCCCGCTCCTCCCCCTCTCCTCCCCCTCCCCCCCCCCCCCCCCCGGCTGCACTGCTTCATTGGGGTTCCCGGATTCTCCTCCGGGAACCTGGGGGAGGGGCCTGGTGGGTCCCCCATGTCTACTTTGGGGGCACGTGTCCCCAGGAGCCCACCTGTCTGTGTGCACCGAGGGCTCCCTGTGAGGGCAGCAAACGGGGTCCCCCAGGGGGCCCTCAGGGAGAGAGGCCGAGGACGCGACCTGATGCCCACGGGGTGAGCTGGGGCACAGGGGGACACGGAGGGCACCGGGTTGGATAGGGTCCCCCCAACATTCAAGTCCGCCCGAACTCTGCATGTGGCCTCTGGGAAATGGGTTCTCTCAGGAGTCATGAGTTAAGGTCTCACTTTGAGACACCCCCGGATTTAGGGTGGGCCCCATAGCCATGGCGTCAGAAGAAGGACGTTTGGCGAAACCGGTTTGGCTCAGTGGATAGAGCATCGGCTTGGGGACTGAAGGGTCCCGGGTTCGATTCCTGTCAAGGGCATGTACCTTGGTTGCGGGCACATCTCCAGTAGGAGGTGTGCAAGATGCACATCCCCAGTAGGAGGTGTGCAAGGTGTGATCGATGACTCTCTCTCATCAATGTTTCTAACTCTATCTCTCTCCCTTCCTCTCTGTACAAAGTCAATAAAATACATTTTTTTAAAAAGAAGAAGGACATGTGGACACAGGCACACGGAGGGAGCTGGCCATGGGCAGTGGAGCAGAGATGGGAGGGTCAAGTCCACAAATCCAGGGAGGCCAGGCTGCCGGCTCCTGGTGGCAGGGGGTCTCCCCTGGAGCCCTGGGCGAGCCAGCCCTGCCTGCCCACACCTCGGTGTAGGACCCGTGCTGCCCGCTGGTGGCCGTTTATTAGGGCAGACGTAGGAAGTCCGGGGGGCTTCCTGGAGGGGTGAGCTGAAACTGAAGCACCAAACCCGGGCAGAACCGCGCCAAGGGGGCGTGGTGGGAGAGCAGGAGGCCTGGGGAGGAGGGCAGGCCTGCAGGGCGGGAGAAAGGATTACCCGGCCTCGGCCTGGGAAGCGGCCAGGTGAGTCTGCAGGGGTGTCAGGGTGCCTCCGTGCCCCCCGGGGAACACGCATCTGCAAGAAGGAAGACAGACAGTGAGAGGCGGAGTGGGTGGACGCGCCCACCACGCCCCCACCCCTGGGGACCATGCAGCCAAACCCAGAGGCTGGAGCCCAAAGACTGTCCCTTCTGCGCTCCCAGACCTCCCCTCGGGGTGCTGCGGAGGAAGGGGCTGTGGGCAGGAGAGGCTGGAGTCGCTGCCAGCCCAGCCCCTGGCTGCCGGCTCAGGGACTCAGAGCGCTGAAGACCGGGCTTGGCGGGCGGGATCTGGCTTGGAGGGGCGGCTGGTGGGCGGGGGGGAGGGGAGGCTGGTGGGCGGGGCCTGACAAGATCTTGTGAGTGGGCGTGGCTTGGTGGGATCTGGTCTGGAGGGGCGGGGCCTGGTGGGGGCGGGATCTGGTCTGGGGCGGGGATTGGGTAGTGGGCGTGGTTTGGCGAGGTCTGGTCAGGGCGCGGCGGGGCTCAGTGCTGCAGGGTTGGCCGGGGCGGGGCGGAGCTTGGTCGGGTGGCGGGAGGGGTGAGGCGGGAGGGGTGGGGGGGAGGCGGGAGGGGTGGGGGGGAGGCGGGAGGGTGAGGTGGAAGGCAGGGGGGGAGGCAGGAGGGGTGAAGCGGGAGGGGTGGGGGTGAAGCGGGAGGGGGGAGGCGGGAGGGGTGGGGGTGAGGCGGGAGGGGGAGGGGGAAGGGTGAGGCGGAAGGGGTGGGGTGAGGCGGGAGGGGGAGGGTTAGGTGGGAGGCAGGGGGGAGTGGGGGGGTGAGAAGGGTGAGATGGGAGGCAGGGGGGAGGCGGGAGGAGTGAAGCGGGAGGGGTGGGGGGGAGGCGGGAGGTGTGAGGCGGGAGGGGTGGGCGGGAGGGTGAGATGGGAGGCAGGGGGGAGGCGGGAGGAGTGAAGCGGGAGGGGTGGGCGGTGAGGCGGGAGGGGTGAAGCGGGAGGGGTGGGCGGTGAGGCGGGAGGGGTGAAGCGGGAGGGGTGGGGGGTGAGGTGAGAAGGGTGAGATGGGAGGCAGGGGGGGAGGCGCGAGGCGGAGGCGGCGCGGCCGGCACCTGACTTGGGCAGCATGACCACCATGTCGTCCGGGAGCCCCACGGTCGGGTAGAAGTCCTGGAAGGCCTCCACGGCCTGGGGGCTGGCTTCCGGGGTCCGGCCTGGGGCAGAGGGGGCCCTGTGAACCCGCGGCTCACGGCGGAGAGGGGGAGACAGGGGCCCCTTTCCCCGCTCCCACAGGGTGTCCCGGAGGTGGGCCCGCTCCTTCCGGCCTGTCCCCGGCCTCACCCCACACACCTTCTCCTGCCTCCACCCCGGCCGCCCCGGTTTGGGGCGCTCCACGCCGCAGACCCCGGGAATGAAAGCCCAATGGGCTCTCCGCCCTGGTCCAGGGCTCAGGCCGCCAGGAAGGGGGGCCCCGCCCTCAGGAGGCCAGAGGGGGCCCCTCCCGCCAACCCCACCATCGAAGCCAGGGAGTCCCGCCGCCCCCCTCACACCGGACCTGACCGCCCGGCCAGGCCGCCTGGTGACCAGGAGGCGGAGGAGGATTCGGGGCCAGCCCTGAAGGGGCGGGGCCAGGAGGAGACGGTGGGCGGACATAGGTAGTGGGCGGGGCGTGGGGGCGGGTTCGGTTGTGGGCGGGGTTTGGACGGGATATAGATTGTGGGCGGGGCTTTGGGCGGGGTATAGATTTGTGAGGGGGCGTGGGCAGGGCAGGTATAGGTGGTGGGCGGTGCCATGGGCGGGGTATGTGTGGTGGGAGGGGCTGGGGGCGGGGCGGATACAGTGGGGGCGGGGCCTCACTGTAGAGCTGCACCATGGTGCTGAGCGCCCCCTCCAGCTCCTTGTAGATGTAGACCACGGCGAAGGAGCTGTAGTCCGTGTTCGCGATGCGCAGGTCCAGGTAGCCCATGTCTGGGGAGGAGGAGAGCTGCAGGGGCCCCGGACCGACCCCCCCCCAACGCCCGCCTCCGCTCCCAGGGGCGAAAGGAGAGGGGCAGGAGATGGGGATGAGGGGGTTCTGGTTTAAGGACAGTCAGTCCCAGGATCACCCCCTGGAGAACCGGCATCAGGGGCCTGTGAGGGGGAGAGGGGGAGGACCTACCTGGGACTCGGAAGTGTCCCTCCATGCCCACCTTTAGGAACTCGGCGTCCACCCGGTTGCAGCCGTCACCCCTGAGGGTCACAGCCCACTCACTCTCCGAGCTGCCCAGGCCCCCCCACCCGCCAGCGGCGCCGCCCGCCGGCTCACCAGGGGAACGCCATGTGGACGCTGAGGTTGCCCCCGGCCTCGGCGGCCACGGTGCTGGTGGACATCAGCAGGTGGTCCTTCTTGTCCAGGAAGACCTTGCAGTCGGAGGCCATGGCGACAACGTACCAGAGGCCTGAGAACTGCGAGGAGCTCGGTGACCGGCCGGCTCGGGCCCGGGAGCACAAGGCCGTCACCCAGAACCCAGACTCGTCCGAGCCCACACGGCGGGTCCCCAGAGCGCTCTGCCCACCGCCTGGGCCCGCGACTGGGGTGGACAAGAGCCCTGTGCTGACTGACGTGTGGGGCAGGTCACACCGCCGCTGTGAACCTCCATACCCCCCTGGGAAATGGGTCAGCAGTTCCCACACAGGGGGACTTTGGGGTTCCATAGAGAGCAGGTCTAAAGAGCGTAGGCCCCAGGCCTAGCAGGGAGAGACAGCTCTGACTGTGACCCCGTCGCTGTGGGTTTCAGCAGCTCAGCCCCCAGCCCCACCACGGCCCCTCCACAGGCATGGCACAGCACCGCACAGCACCGCACGGCTCGGCGGCCTCGGTACCTTCTTGGCATCAAAATCTGGCTGCACCAGGACATCAGCCCAAGCCGTGGACGCCCAGAGCAGCACCAGGACCCGGCCCAGCAGGACGGACTGCATCCCCATGCCTGCCTCTGGTCCTGACCGTGTCTGAGCGCCCGCAGGCCCGGCTTTATAGCCCAGCCCTGCGGCCCGCTCACCAGATTGGCAGGATGGCTGGCGGGAGGGGTTCGGGCTCCGGAAACCACAGCTCCTTTGTCCATTGTTTGGCACAATCTCTAAGTGCCCCCACGGGCTCCAGGGGTCACTTCCCGGAGGGCTGTCACCTGCCTCCTCCCAGCTGGGGATCTGCCCCCCACCTGCCAGGCAGTCCTGGGGTCCCCAGCAGAGACTCCGGCCCCCCACCCACCTCAAGTGTGGCTGGGGCAGGGGACCCAGGCCCTCGGGGGTGCTGCGGGGAGCAGTCAGGCTCAGGATTGCTCTAACCAGCGGCCCCCGCTCGGGGCTTGGGTCCCCCACAGTCCTCACTCCCTCTGCCCCCCACACAGCCATGAAGGCACCACTGGCCCAGCCTGTGGACCTTGTCCAGGGGCAGAGCCTGTGCCAGGGCAGCTGTGACAGAGGGGACACCAAAGGCCTGGGAACCCCTCACTCCAGACCTCCACTGCTCCCCCCCCTCAAATCCCCACGCAGCCACCAGCTGGGCCTCCAGCAAGCAGGGCGGAGGGTGGGGTGAGCTGTCACTCAGGACAGATTATGGTCTCTAAGTCACCTTATCACCGGTTGCATAAGTATTTGGGCAGGAGTATCGCCAGGGAGGCACTGCGGCTGGCGGCTGGCAGGGGCTTGGGGTGCCAAGGCCTCTGCAGGCAGCGCCTCGTGGCCATGCAGACCAAGCACCCAGGGGCACCGCGCCAGGAGCAGCATGTGGCCTGGGCACCTCACCAGATGCCCCTGGGTCCCTGGGAAGGGCTGGAACCACCAGTGCTCCAGAGGGGAAGGGGTCTGGGGTGGGAGAAAGACCCTGGTCGCCAGGAGGAGGGAGGGGTGGAGCCGAGGCTGTGCCAGTGCTCAGCTGCTGCATCCGAGTCACAGGACAGAAGGCAGGCAAAGTCTCCCCAGGAAAATACTTACACAACATGCACCTGATAAACGACTCGGACCCAGAATCTACCAAGAACACTAAGACTCAAGAATAAAAACAAACCTCTCAATGTAAAACAAACAACAACAGAAACCACAAACGGGGAAACATGGTTTAAAAAGACATTTTATTGATTTTTTTACTGAGAGGGAGAGGGATAGAGAGAAACATTGATGAGAGAGAACACAATCAGCTGCCTCCTGCCCACCCCCTACTGGGGAGGTGCCCACAACCAAGGTACATGCCCTCGACCAGCATCAAACCTGGGACCTCTCAGTCTACAAGCCTATGCTCTATCCAGAGCCACACCAGATAGGACTAAAAAGACATTTCAACAAAGAAGACATTCAGCCTGGCCCCTGTGGCTCGGGTTGAGCGTCGATCTATGAACCAGGAGGTTACTATTCCATTTCCGGTGTTAATGAGAAGAAAAAAAAACAAAACAAAAAACATTGAAACCTGTAAAGAATTTTTGTGAGTTTATTTGAGCAGAACCTCAACGAATTGAGATAATGCTCCGAAGAATGGCGGGTTACATTTCTCTATTTATACACCGAAATCAAAGGAGGGACATAGGTGGGTTACATGAAATTCATTGGTGATGGAGTAAGGAGGCGGGAGAAAGCAAAGCGGTGGGAAATTCCTGGGATTGGATAAAAAGTAAAATGATTGAGTGTACTCAGGTGAGTGCAGGAACAATTAACATGATAACGAAGGAATTTGAGGCATCTGTCCTGGCGCCCACCACATTTGGTTGTTCCCCAGGGGCTCCAGAAAAAAAGGAAGTTACAAGTTACCCAGACATCTCACAGATATGTTATCTTAGGTGCAAAAAGGCAAATGGGCTCAGTAAAAAGATCAAAGTTGATCTTTGTCTGGGAGAATATCTGGGACATGACTACCTACTATAACCTGTTAGATGTTTAATTTTCAAACCATCTTTTGTGGTTATCTTAGGTCTCTGGGTTTGCAAGACTGCCACGCAGGCCTTCCCTGAGTTTGTCAGGTAAGCATGTGGCTCTTTTCTTTCACACAGGTCAGGGCATGCCCAGGTTACCGGCTCGGTCCCCAGTGGGGGACGTGCAGGAGGCAGCCAATCAATGAGTCTCATCGTTGATGTTTCTTTCTCCCGCCCACTTCCTCTCTGAAATAAAAAACAAACAAACTCAAAGCTTCAGTCCTTCCTGGGGTTAGCAAGGCCCAAGGGACTCCATTATCCTGCTAATCTGGAGCCTGATATCCTTCAGTAATCTCCTGCTGGCAAGGTGCGCGGGGGTCCTCCCACCGCCTCACACACCCACACACCTGTGCAACTCCCAGTGTGCACACAGGCACACCCACACAGGGGCCCTCTTGGAGCCAGGGCCCCGCTTGGAGCCAGGAGAAACCCGCAGGAGAGCAGGAAGCTCGCCCCTCTGGACCCCACCGGCCATGTGGCGGGGACCCCAGCAGCATTCCCGCGGAGCTGCAGGAGGCCCCCAGAGGCGAGGCCCTGAGCGAGGCCTGCAGCCCGCCCAGGCCGCCGGGGCTCACTCCGCCTGTTCGGGTTGGGCTCTCACAGCCCAGACCGGAGGCCGTGTGCTGGGAGCCGGCCGGCAGAGCACACTGCACACGGTGGGACCGCGTGGGGCCGGTGATGGGGAGCGCGACCCCACCTCCCCCCGCGCAACGTCACAGAACCCAGGCTGCCGGGCGCGTCAGATCCCGCCCCCTTCTCCCGGCTCGCCCCGCCCATCTGGTCCACGCCGCGCCTGCGCAGATAGGCTCTCAAGGCCCCGCCCCTTTCCGCTACGCCCCTCCTCCAGCACCTGCGCAGATAGGCCTTCAATGCCCCGCCCCTTCCCCAAGCCCCACCCCTCCCGGCACGTCGGCCCGCGCCTGCGCCTGCGCCTGCGCGGACGGCGGCCAGGCCCCACCAGCCATGGTGAACCTGGGCCTGTCCCGGGTGGACGACGCCGTAGCCGCCAAGCACCCGGTGAGAAGGCCGCCTGGGGCGAGGGCGGGGCTCGGTAGGCAGAGTCAGGACCCTGTGCTGTGGGGATGGGCACCCCGCGGGGGCATCCCGGTGGGCATGGGCGGTGGGACGTGCCCGAGCGCCGGGGCCTCACGGTGAGTGCCGAGAGGAGGGGCGGAGGGGCGGGAGCGCCGGCGCAGGCAGAGGGCGGGGCCTGAGCCGTGACCCAGCCCCTCCCTCTTCCCCCGCCCCTCCCCTTCCCCTCCTCCCTCTCCTCCTCCCCTTCCTCTCCCTCTCCCCTCCCTCTCCCTCCTCCCCTTCCTCTCCCCCTCCCTCTCCCTCTTCCTCCTCCTCTCCCCCTCCCTCTCCCTCCTCCCCTTCCTCTCCCCTCCCTCTCACTCTCCCCCTCCCTCTCGCCCTCCCTCTCCCTCTCCCCCTCCCTCCCCCTCTCCCTCCTCCCTTTCCTCTCCCCCTCCCTCCCCCTCTCCCTCCTCCCCTTCCTCTCCCCCTCCCTCTCCCTCTTCCTCCTCCCCTTCCTTTCCCCCTCCCTCTCCCCCTCTCTCTCCCTCTCCCTCTCCCTCCTCCCCTTCCTCTCCCTCTTCCTCTTCCCCTCCCTCTCCCCCTCCCTCTCCCTCTCCCTCCTTCCCTTCCTCTCCCCCTCCCTCTCCCTCTCCCTCTCCCTTTCCTCTCCCCCTCCCTCCCCCTCTCCCTCCTCCCCTTCCCTCTCCCTCCTCCCTCTCCCTCTTCCTCCTCCCTCTCACTCTCCCCCTCCCTCTCCCCCCTCTCCTCCCACAGGGGCTGGGCGAGTACGCCGCCTGCCAGTCCGGCGCCTTCATGAAGGGCATTGTCACCCTTGTCACAGGTAGACCCTCACCTCCGTCCCCATCTGCCTCCCTGGCAGGCAGGCCTGCAGGTGCTGGGTGCCGGAAGGTGCGGGGCTGCTCCGGGCCCAGCCAGCGTGTCCCCAGGAGGCTCTGTCCCCGGGAGGCTCTCCCCCCGCCCTCAGGAGGCTCCCCACCCAGGAGGCTCCCCCCCAGGAGGCTCTGTCCCCCAGGAGGCTCTCCCCTCCCTCCCCCCTGCCCAGGAAGCTCTGTCCCCCAGGAAGCTCTCCACCCAGGAGGCTCCCCCCCAGGAGGCTCTGTCCCCCAGGAGGCTCTTCCCTCCCTCCCCCCTGCCCAGGAAGCTCTGTCCCCCAGGAAGCTCTCCCCCGAGGGGCTCTCCCCCAGGAGGCTCTGTCCCCCAGGAGGCTCTCTCCCCCCAAGAAGCTCTGTCCCCAAGAAGCTCTCCCCCGGGAGGCTCTCCCCCCCCCAGGAGGCTCTGTCCCCCAGGAAGCTCTCCCCCGAGGGGCTCTCCCCACCCAGGAAGCTCTCCCCCCCAGGAGGCTCTCTCCCCCCAGGAGGCTCTGTCCCCCAGGAAGCTCTCCCCCGAGGGGCTCTCCCCCCCCAGGAAGCTCTCCCCCCCAGGAGGCTCTCTCCCCACAGGAAGCTCTCCCCCGGGAGGCTCTCCCCCCCAGGAGGCTCTGTCCCCCAGGAGGCTCTCCCCCGAGGGGCTCTCCCCCCCCCAGGAAGCTCTTCCCCCCAGGAGGCTCTCTCCCCCCAGGAAGCTCTGTCCCCAGGAAGCTCTCCCCCGGGGGGCTCTCCCCACCCAGGAGGCTCTCCCCCCCAGGAGGCTCTGTCCCCCAGGAGGCTCTCCCCCGAGGGGCTCTCCCCCCCCAGGAAGCTCTTCCCCCCAGGAGGCTCTCTCCACCCAGGAAGCTCTGTCCCCAGGAAGCTCTCCCCCGGGGGGCTCTCCCCACCCAGGAGGCTCTCCCCCCGGGGGGCTCTCCCCCCCAGGAGGCTCTGTCCCCCAGGAGGCTCTGTCCCCCCCCTCCCCGGGAGGCTCTCTCTACCCCCCCACTCCACTCCCCTAGGAGGCCCCCCCCAGGAGGCTCTCCCCCCCAAGGGGCTCTCCCCCCCCCCCAGGAGGCTTTGTCCCCCAAGGAGGCTATCTCCCCGCAGGCACCGGCACGGCCCTGGGCCTGCAGATGTTCATTCAGAGGAAGCTGAAGTACCCCTTCCAGTGGAACGTCCTGGTGGCCGTGGGTGGGTACCCAGGTCCCCGCCGGGGCCTCAAGGTGCTGGAGGTGACGCTGGCTCCTCAGAGGAGCGGGTTCCCACTAAGAGCCCCAGGGGGCTGTGTTCCGGGCATCGCTGCCTCCAGGGGATGGGGCCCCAGTTCCAGGGGGAGGGGGGGTGACCCCTGTCCATGCCCACCACCACCATCTGCCCAGAGGATCCTGTGCCCACATCTGAGGCCCAGCCCCCCCTTCTGCTCCACAGTCGCAGGCTCCTTGGCCAGCTACGGGGTGACCCGCGTGGAGACCCAGAAGTGCAGCGACCTCTGGCTCTTCCTGGAGACGGGGAAGCTCCCTGCAGACATGGGCACAGGTGAGAGGCCGGGGATGGGAGGCGAGCTGTGCCTGGTGCTCAAGGGGAGGCTGGACAGGGTCTCCCTCCTGCCTGTGCCCCCGCGGGCACTTCCTGGGGAAGGAGTGGGGGCAGCAGATGGAACTGGGAGCCCTGTGAGCAGGAGGAAGGCCCATGGGGGCTGGGTGGGGGAGGGCAGGGGGAGGAGTGTAGGCGCCCGTGAAAACGGCTGGATGGAGCAGCTGGGCCTCAGAAGGCAGAGGATTGGCCTGGTCCTGGCCTCCACTGCCTGCATCCTGGTTGGAGGCCCCGCCTCTGTTTTTGCCACAGAAAAATGGGTGCAGCCTTAGGGTGTGGATCTGTCTCTGTTTGCCTCTTACAGATAAACGCAGGTAGGAGAGGCCCAGCCAGGCGCACGGGACCTGGGCCCAGAGAGTTCTAGAACACAGCACCCAGCACCTCGCACCCCGGGGGCGCGTGTGAGAGGACTCTGCACTCGGGACATTGACAATCCCTGTCTGGGCCCCATCCCCCACCGTCAGGGGGACGATTCTGGGCTTGTGGACTAATAAACACCTCGCTCTTCCCGCCGAGTTCTACAGGAGCAGGAAGAAGCTGCGACACAAATGTCACCTTAGTGCCTCTGACCCTGGGCTCTGCCAGGCAGTTCCTGACACTGAACCCCAGGATTGGACACGCCCACCGGCCCTGGAAGGCAGTGAGGCCTCTCCATGGGGCGGGGCGGGGCGGGGCGGGGCGGGAGTGGGGGTTCTGTTTCCCTGGCACGGAGGAGCAGACCACAGGGTACAGCCAACACCTGGTCCCGAGCTGCTGGTCTCGGGCAGGACATGGCTGTGCCCTCCCCCTGTCGTCCCACACACACGTGTCCGATGAAGTCACTGCTCTCAGGGGTGGAGGAAGGCCGAGCTCTGTCCTCACAGAAGGGAAGGGCAAGACTAGCCCCCACCCCACCCCCACAGGAAGAGGAGGGACCTGTCAACTCGGGGCAAGTCAACTCTGCGGCCGGCTTCCCCGGCACGCTGAAGGCACCCAGCACAGGGCCACCCGGTCCGCCCCGGTCAGCCCCGTGCCCTCACCGGCCTGAGAGCACCTCTGTGTGCCTGCACAACTCTGGGTGGGAAAGCGGCGAAGGACCCAGGGCAACCGTGGCCGTCTCCTTCCTGTAAAAGTCAGGTGGGCGGCCCCTCAGTCCATCCCCTGCCCCGTGGCCCCTTCTACATCCACCTCATGGCCCCAGGCTGCTGGCTCAGGAGGGAGAGCAGCGCGCTCCCCGTGCTGCTCCCCGGGCCGGCCAGACCTACGTCCTGCACACAGGCACCCGGGGGCAGCCCACGCCCTGACAGAATCCTGTGTCTGAGCGAGAAGGGAGCCCAGTATTGGGGGACAGTAGGCAGGCTCTGCCTCAGACTAGCTGGGAGCCTTCCATCTCCCCCGGGCGATGCCTGGCTGAGGGAGGGCAGAGGGCAGGGGTTTAGACCAGGCTGGACCCACTTTTTTTTTTTTTTTTAATATATTTTATTGATTTTTGACAGAAAGAGAGGGATAGAGAGTTAGAAACATCGATGAGAGAGAAACACTGATCAGCTACCTCTTGCACACCCCCCACTGGGGATGTGCCTGCAACCAAGGTACATGCCCTTGACCGGAATCGAACCCGGGACCTTTCAGTCCGCAGGCCAATGCTCTATCCACTGAGCCAAACCGGTTTTGGCTGGACCCACTTTTTTTTTTTTTTTTTAATATATTTTATTGATTTTGTACAGAGAGGAAGGGAGAGAGATAGAGAGTTAGAAACATCGATGAAGAGTCATCGATCAGCTGCCTCTTGCACACCCCCTACTGGGGATATGCCCGCAACCAAGGTACATGCCCTTGACCGGAATCGAACCCGGGACCTTTCAGTCCCCAAGCCGACGCTCTATCCACTGAGCCAAACCGGTTTCGGCTGGACCCACTTTTTAACACAGAGGGGCAGAAGGTCGAGGACCTGCAGGAGCGGTCCTGGAGGAAGATGGGGCTGTGACAGTGGGCGGAGACCATTGTTGGGGCTGAACCTAATGCCGCCCCCTCCCCATTCTCACGGTGCAGCCCCAACCCTGGGGCCTCAGAACACAACCCGTTTGTAGATTGGACCTCGGAGAAGAGGAAGTTAAAATGAGGGTGGGCCCTAGCTGGTTTGGCTCAGTGGATGGAGCGCCACCCTGTGGACCGAAGGGTCCCAGGTTCAAATCTGGTCAAAGGCTGTACCTCGATTGCAGGCTCCTCCCGGCCCAGGCCCTGGTCAAGGGCCCGTGTAGGAGACAACCAGTCAATGTGTTTCTTTCCATCGATATTTCTGTCTTTCCCTCTTGGGCCCGTATGGAAGGCAACCAATTGATGCTTCTCTTCTCCTCCCCCCTTTCACTCTAAAATCAATAGAAAAATATCCTTGAGTGACAATTAAAAATCCTATATAATAAAACCTTAATATGCAAACCTATGGAACAAAACAAGAGGTGCTATGACACACACTGACCACCTGGGGGCAGACGCTCAACGCAGGAGCTGCCCCCTGATGGTCAGTGCACTCCCACAGGGGGAGAGCCACACAGCCAGAGTCAGGCTCACGGCTGCAAGCACAGGTGGTGGCAGGAGCCTCTCCCACCTCCATGCAGCGCTAAGGAGCAGCCAGCAGGCGGCAGTAAGGAGCGAGGGTGCAGTCCAGGCTGAGGGACCCCTCCTCCCCAGTGCACAAATGGCGTGCACCGGGCCTCTGTAAATAAATAATAAAATGAGGGTGGGCCCTGGGCCCGCCTGACGCATTCCTTATAAGAGGAGGAGGTGTGGACACAGGAGGGGAGGACGGCCCCTGCGGGACTGGAGAGGGGCCTCGGGGGGCCGGCGCCTGCCCCTGGGCCTCGGACATGCAGCCCCCAGGACGAAGGTCCATTGTCTAAGCTGCTGTCCCTGGCGCTGTGTTCGGCGGTCCTGGCGGAGCCAGGCAGGGTCGCTGAGAAAAGTAACCAATTCGGTGGGGTCCCCTCCTGGGGTCCCAGGCCGTCCAGGGCTTGGGGCACGCGGCTCGAGGGGAGGCTTGGGCTGGGGTGCAGAGATGGGGGCTGACCTTCCTGGAGTGACATCTAACGCTGGACTCGGGCCCCCGCCAGTGTGGCTCAGTGGGTACAGCGTCGGCCCGCAGACTGAAGGGACCCGGGTTCCATTCCTGTCCAGGACATGTACCTCAGTTGCAGGCTGGGTCCCCACCCAGCTACCCAGCCTGCTCGGGCCTGTATGGGAGGCAACCAACTGATGTTTCTCTCCTCTTCCTCCCACTCTCTAAAAATCAGTGGGGAGATATCCTCGGGTGAGGATTAAACAAACAAAAATAAAATATGTTTTAAATAAATAAATAAAGCTAGGCTTGGGAATTCCTGGGGGAAGTGAAGGCAGAGGTCAGGGAGAGCAGGGGTAGCAAGGGCCGAGGCTGGGGGTCTCATGACCTAGGTCACCGGGGTATGGCGTGTGAACTTGGGGAGGGGGGAGAAGAGACCCTGTAAGGCAGCGAGCAGTCGGGTTGGGAAGGCAGTGAAGGGGACGGGACAGGTGGGGCGGGGGGCACTGCCATCCACCACCAAGCCGCCCGCCTGTGGGAGAGGGTGCCTGGCCCCGGCCACACTCCCCAACAGAGCAGCCACGAGACTCCCCCTGAGGCCGGCCGGCCGGTGGCAGAGGGCCGTGGCAGAGGCGGTGGCGGGCTGGGGCTTTCAGAACCCTGGCCCCCATCACAATGGGCCGAGGTTCCGGGGACAATTTGAACTGTTGTGCTGCTGAACGGGCCGGCTCAGGGGGGGCGGAGGCGGGGCTGGCGGCCGAGATGAAGATGTGGAGTGAGGGGGACGTGGACGAGCAGATCCAGGAGCTGAAGACCATCACGCAGCTCCAGGGTGAGCTGCCACGCCCACACCCACCGTCCAGGCCCCAGGCCAGTGCAAGACCTTAGGGCTGTGTTTTATTCTCAGTCCTCGCCCGAGGGTATTTTCCCATTGATTTTTAGAGAGAATGGGGGAGAGAGGGAAAGACAGGCAGTGAGAAGCATCGGTTGTGAGAGAAACACATTGATAGGTTGCCTCCTGCACACGCCCTGGCCTGGGCCGGGCCAAGGAGGTGCCTGCAACCAAGGTACGTGCCCCTTGACTGGAATTTACCCTGAGACCCTTCAGTCCACAGGTCAACACTATCCACTGAGCCACACTGGCCATGGTTCAGAGTTTGTTTGTTTAATATATTTGTATTGAGCCGAAACTGGTTTGGCTCAGTGGATAGAGCGTTGGCCTGCAGACCAAAAGGTCCCAGGTTCGATTCCGGTCAAGGGCATGTACCTTGGTTGCGGTCACATCCCCAGTGAAGGGTGTGCAAGAGGCAGCTGGTTGATGTTTCTCTCTCATCGATGTTTCTAGCTTTCTATCCCTCTCCCTTCCTCTCTGTAAAAAATCAGTAAAATGGCCGGGACCGGTTTGGCTCAATGGATAGAGCGTCGGCTTGGGGACTAAAGGGTCCCGGGTTCGATTCCGGTCAAGGGCATGTACCTTGGTTGCGGGCACATCCCCAGTAGGGGGTGTGCAAGAGGCAGCTGATCGATGACTCTCTCTCATCGATGTTTCTAACTCTCTATCTCTCTCCCTTCCTCTCTGTATAAAATCAATAAAATATATTTTAAAAAAAAAAATCAGTAAAATGTATTTAAATATATACATATATATATATATATACCCGGAACCCTTCAGTCTGTAGGTCGACGCTCTAGCCACTGAGCCAAACTGGCTAGGGCAATGTTTTGTGTTTTTTTGTTTTTGTTTTTTAATATATATATTTTTATTGATTTCAGAGAGGAAAAGAGAGCTATAAATATCAGTGATGAGAATCATTGATTGGCTGCCTCCTGCACGCCCCAAACTGGGGGTCCAGATGGAAACCCGGGCTTGTGCCCCGACCAGAAATCAAACCATGACCTCCTAGTTCACAGGTCGATGCTCAGTCACTGAGCCCTGCTGGCAAGGCAGGACAGTCCAGGGCAAACAGACTAGTGGTCATCCAGCCACCCACCTCCCACACAGAGCCGGGAGAAGGCCTCAAAGCCAGGGCCTGCCATGCAAGGGGCCCGGAGGGGAGAGGAGATTTGAGCATCATGGACCCCAAAGCTAGAGGGGACAAGAAGGGACCCAACTGAAACCAGTTTGGCTGGGGATAGAGCATCGGCCTGCAGACTGAAAGGTCCCAGGTTCGATTCCGGTCAAGGGCATGTACATTGGTTGCGGCCACATCCCCAGTGGTCGATGTTTCTAGCTCTCTATCCCTCTCCCTTCCTCTCTGTAAAAAATCAATAAAACAATTTTTTTTAAATAAAAAGAAGGGACCAGCTGCTTCCGTGGCCAGCAGGCCTGGGTGGGGTCACAGAATCCCGCTGCTGAGCACAGGCTGCTGAGCGGCCCTCCTCCCTCTGCGGCCACAGAGCAATGCCGGACGCTGCAGATCCAGGCCATGAAGGAGAAGACAGTCAAGAACAAGGCCACGGTGGCGCTCCTGCGCAGCAACATCCGACGGGGGACCCAAGAGTGGGCGCTGGCCAAAAATGTGAACAGCCCGCCCCGCCCTGCGGCCTGGGGGGGTGGGGGGGCGGGGGGCGGTGCCGAGACAGACCCGCAGGTGGAGGGAGCCTCTGCCCGTCCCGCTCCGCCTCCTGGAGCCGGGGCATCGGGAGGGGCAGGCCGGGACCGTGCCGGGCTACACCCTGCAGCAGGGCCCCTCTGGCCTTGTGGGGGGACTCTTCTCCGCACCCACATAACCGCTGAGCTGGGCGGGCCCAGGTGGGGCCCGTAGCCCCTGCCTCCCGGGTCGCTGCTGGGCTGGCGCGGGCAGGAGGCCTGGAGGGAGGGGGACGCCGAGGGGCGCCCCACTCAGCCGCCGCCGCCGCCCACAGTACGACAAGCAGTCCATCTCCAGGGCCTGCGGGAACGACGTGCCCATGAGGCTGGCGCACTGCCGCAGCTCCATGGAGGTGAGCCGCCCGGGGACCCCCCACCCTCGCCCCTCCCGCCAAATGACAGTGAGGTCCCCCCAGGTCCCTCCCGCCCCCCCGCCCGCCCGCCCGCCCGCAGCAGGGGACCCGGGCCCTCGCACACCGTGCCCCGCTCCCGCCCCCACCAGGTGGCGCGGGAGAAGCTGCGCAAGTACGTCTTCGACCGCGTGAACGTGCACAACGTGCTGATCCACCTGGTGCGGCGGCGCGGGCAGCAGCTGGAGGGCCTGCAGCTGCAGCTGGAGGGCCTGCAGCACCAGCCGCTGGCCACCAAGGAGGAGCTGCGCCTGCTGCAGGTGGGCGGGGCCTCGCGGCGGGGCGGGGCTCCGCGGGAGGGGCGGGGCCCCGAGGGGCGGGACCAGGTGAGTAAGACACGCCCCCCAGGGCTGGGCTCCGGCTCTCATTCGATCTCCGCCAGGTCATCCGCCAGCTGGAGAACAACATCGAAAAGACCACCATCAAGATCACCACGAGCCAGAACATCCAGCTGCTGTACCAGGACCTGCTGGACTACCTGAAGAAAGTGCGCCCCGCCCAGCCCCGCCCGGGGAGCCCCGCCCCGGGAGCCCCGCCCCGGAGCCCCCGCCCCGGGAACCCCGCCCCGGGGAGCCCCACCCCGGGAGTCCCTGCTCCGGAGCCCCGCCCCGGGAGCCCCCGCCCCGGGAACCCCGCCCCGGGAGCCCCCGCCCCGGGAACCCCCGCCCCGGAGCCCCGCCCCGGGAGCCCCCGCCCCGGGGAGCCCCACCCCGGGAGTCCCTGCTCCGGAGCCCCCGCCCCGGGAGCCCCCGCCCCGGGAGCCCCACCCCGGGGAGCCGCCCCCCGGGACCCGCTGCTCCGGAGCCCCCGCCCCGGAGCCCCCGCCCTGGGAGCCCACCCCGGGAACCCCTCCCCGGGAGCCCCCGCCCCAGGAGCCCCCGCCCCGGGAGCCCCCTCCCCGGGAGCCCCCGCCCTGGGAGCCCACCCCGGGAACCCCTCCCCGGGAGCCCCCGCCCCAGGAGCCCCCGCCCCGGGAGCCCCCGCCCCGGGGAGCCCCACCCCGGGAGCCCCTGCTCCGGAGCCCCCGCCCCGGAGCCCCCGCCCCGGAGCCCCCGCGCCGGGAGCCCCGCTGGGGGTGTGGGGCCGGCCTCAGGCCCGGCCCGTATGCAGGGCGGGATCTCGGTGGCGACGGGAACCAGAAGGAGCCGGTCAGGGCAGCCTGTACCTGGAGCCCTGAGTCTCTGACCCTAAACCCAGGCGGAGCCCCTCGCTTCGCTTCAGAAAGCAGTGGGTCTCCCTCCGCTCACACCGCGGGACGTCCCATCACAGCCTCCCTGGGAGGGTCTGGGCTGCCTGGCCCGGTCCTCAGGGCGCTCACAGCCTGAGATCTAGGCGTGGGAGACAGGCACAGTCCACTCAGCGGGGCCGTAGAGGAGGGGAAGGGCCAGGGGAGGGAGTGGCCATGGACAGAGGCAGCTTGCAGTTGGCCCGCACCCCTGGGCCACCTGGTCCGTGCCCACCTGCCCTGCCCTTCCCCGCAGGAGCTGTCAGGATACCCCACCGAGCTGGACAAGCTGCAGAACCTCGTGGCCGACTACTGCTCGGAGCTGTCGGACATGACGGTCATGTCCCAGGACGCCATGATGATTACGGACGAGGTCAAGGTGAGCCAGTGGCATCCTCTGGACACCTCCGGGCCACACCACCGCGACCGCTGAAGTCCCGCCCGCCCCGCCCCCACCAGCTCCTCCGCTCACACTGCGGCCCTGGGCAGGGGGAAGCTGTGGGTGGAGGAGCCGGTGCAGGGAGGGAAGGCCCGCCGCTCAGAGACCAGCAGGAGGAAGGGTGAAGGCGGTGAGCACCGTATTGTAGGAAGAAGGCCTGGCCGACAGCCTCGATGGCTCTTTTCAAACCTAGGATCTCGGGGAAAGTGGCCACCGGAGTTAGCACAGGGGCGGCCCCCGGGACGGACTCCCACCGCCTGCCGCCTGTGTCCCCAGATGAACCTGAGGCAGAAGGAGGCGACCTTCATCGAGGAGCGCAGGGCCCGGGAGAACAGGCTGAACCAGCAGAAGAAGCTGATCGACAAGATCCACACCAAGGAGACCAGCGAGAAGTACCGCCGGGTGAGCGCCTCGGCCGGGGTGCGTGTGTGTGGGGGTGGCGGGGGGTCCTCTGCGGAGGGTGCTGCTCACCTCACCCCCACCCTCCGTCAGGGCCGGAGGGACTTGGACTTCCCCACCAACCTGGTGGGCTCAGAGAGCAAAGGTGAGTGCTCTGCTCCCCGCCTGCCCGAACCAGGGTCCCCGAGGCCACAGCGGCCAGAGCCACCCAGACAGGTCACCCAGACAGGTCACCGTGAGGCCCGAGGGAGGGAGGGGGGCGTGCCCCTGCCTCTCCCTGGCCACACCTGCCCAGGTTGGACGTCCGTGGCCACCAGTGTCAAGGCCACCTGCTTTGGGCTCATGGCCAATGACTGAACCTTTGGCTTCTTAGCTGCAAACCCTACAGGTACCCTGGTCACCCCGAGTCCTCAGGAGAGACAGCTAGGGTCCCCCGAGCTGCTCTGAGGAGCCCCGCTAAGCCCCACCGAGCCAGGCTGCAAGGTCTCCCTCTGGAGGCACTGCCCGGGGGCTCCCTGGAAGGGGCGGTTTGCCTGGGAGCAGGGTAAGGTGCAAGCACCTATGACAGGGACCCAGCTCCCGGGGGGACCTGCCCTGGTGATGGGGCAGGCGCAGAGGCTCCCAGACCTGGCTCAGTGCTCTCGGCTCTCGGTCCACCCTGCACGCTGGCCATCCCCCCCGCCCTCTGCTCTGCTCAGTGAGGAAAAGAGAGACCTCTCAGTCCGACATGGAATACCAGACGAATCTGACTGCATTGGTGGAGAAAATCAAGTCCGCTGTGCGGTGCTCCCACCTCTGGGTACTGCTCCCTGGCACTCCTGGGGTGTTGGGGAAAGTGGGGGGGGGGCACACTGAACTGGGCTGGGCTCTGCAGGATGAATGAATGAATGAATGAATGAAAGAACACAGTACGCTGTGTCCTCCACAGCTCAGAGTGGAGGCCCCTCACAGCTGACCCAGGGATGAGAGAACCACAGAATCTGAGGACCCGAAGGCCTAGGCCAGTGGTCAGCAAACTCACTAGTCAACAGAGCCAAATATCAACAGCACGACGATTGAAATTTCTTTGGAGAGCCAAATTTTCTAAATTTCTGATGTCACTTCTTCAACATAGACTGTCCCAGGCCGTGGTATTTTGTGGAAGAGCCACACTCAAGGGGCCAAAGAGCCGCATGTGGTTCAAGAGCCACAGTTTGCCGACCACAGGCCTGGGGCGTGGCCTCCACCTCCACCTCCAACCTCAACCCCAACCCCAACTCCTTCCCAAACTGACGGCATTATAATGAGCAGCTGCCTCTCCACCTGTTCCCCATTATTTTAATCCGATCTGGGTTTATTCTTAGTAAGCTTGAGCTCCCGTCCGTGGCGTTGACATGAGCTTGTCCACCCTTGGGCCAGCGCCTTGCAGCCATGCGGGGTCTCGGTGGCGGTCTCTGGTCTGCCCTCTGCTTGTTGTGAGGCTGATGTGCAATGACACAAAGCCTTTCCCCGGATGGATGGATGGATGGATGGATGGCTTCCCACAAGCCCTCAGTGCCCGGCTGCCTCGGACCTCATTCCTGACCGCTGGGAGGGGCAGTTCTGTGGGCCTTGCCCGGCTGGCTCACACCTGCTTCTCCCTGCCGTCACGGCCAGGACATCACAGGCCAGTTCCTGGCTCAGAGGAACACAGAGGACAACCTGCAGCTGCAGATGAAGGAGTGTGAGGAGAGGCGCAGTCAGCTGGGGGCCTTGATGAGGAAGCTGGAGATGGAGGAGGCGCTGCTCAAATTCCACCAGACCACCAGCTCCGGCAGGTACCCGGGGGCCCTGCCCGCCCTCTGGCCAGACTGCCCGCCCACCCCCACCCCAAGGCTGGGCCGGGGCCAGGCCCCGAGCCCAGGGCGTCCACTGCCAGGCAGCCTGTTCGCGCTCTGCAGCTGAACCGGGGGACCCTGCATCCCCACGTCGCCGCTCCCGAGCCCCTGAATCTAGCACAGCACCCAACTCCGCCCTCAGGTCTGTGCCACCCTCCTCCCCATCGTCCTCGACAGCTTTGAGTTCGCCCAGAACAAAATGAAGGACCTGCTGAAGGAGGAAGAGGACAGGCTGCAGCTGGCCCACAGCAACATGACCAAGAGCCAGAAGCTGCTGCTCACCCTCCAGATGGGCATCGACAACCTGTATCTCCGGCTGGTGGGCATCGCCCTGCCGCCCGCCCAGGTACCGGCCCGCGTGGGGAGGAGCCGCCTGCACGTCCGGCGAGAGCGTGGGGGCGAGCAGAGAGGGTCTGAGCCCCTCCCTGTGGTCTGCAGAAGATGGCCATGCCCGACACCCTGGATGGCCTGGACTTGCACAGCAAGCTGGCGTACTGCGAGAGTACGCTCCTGTACCTGGTGGACAAGCTGCAGATCCTGTCCGCCACGGAGGAGGTAACGCTGGGCGGGGGACACCGGCCTGCGCGAGCCGTGTCCCCTCGGAGCTGACCGTCCCCTGTGCCCTGCAGAGCAACATAAAGGTGAGGGACATGCTGGAATCCTCGACTCTGAAGGAGAAGCAGAACACCAGGATCACCTTTGAGGAGCTGGAGGACGATATGATAGGTTCGGGCTGGAGCTGGGCTGGGCTGCGCAGGGGCAGAGGCTGGGTGTGCTCAGCTGACCAGGAGGGACGGGGATGGAGAGGGTGTGCCAGGGGCTTGGTGAGATGTGGAGGCTAGCCATGTCCTGACACAGGAGCCCCAGTGCCCATCAGGAGGCAGAAAGGAGCAAGGGGGAGCCCCAGGTCAGAGCCCTGGGGTTTCTGAGGGAAAGGCAGGGCCAGCAGCTGAGGATCAGCTCCTCTGAGCGATTCCGGGGGACGGGGACGTGGGGCTGAGCCATGGCGCTGGCCCTGGCGGGGAATGTTGGAGTGAGGTTTTGATGGCGGAGGGAGGGCGGGCGGGTTGTGCGATGGTCAGTTTGCAGGCAGGGCGGTCTCTCCGGGGTCTGTAAGGCCCCAAAGGCCAGCCTCCCGGGACGAAGAGCAGGTGGCCCACGCCGGCCCGGCGATGAAGGAAGGCGGCAGGGAGCCCAGGGCTAACCCGACTCCCGCCTCCCTCCCCAGAATCCTTCCACTTCGCCGACGTGGACCACAGCTACGTCCCTTCGCGCGCCGAGATCAAGAAGCAGTCCCAGCGCGTGATCGAGGAGAAGTTCAAGACGGCCAAGAAGAAGAAGAAGTGACCGGAGGGGCCCGCGCCCGCGGCCGGCGCTGTTACACAAATAAACATTTTCCAGAACTGCTGGGGGCTCCGGGGAGACCCGAGGCTCAGAACGCGAACCTGGGCAGGCGCCTCGCGTTGGGAAGATACGGGGGGCGGGGTGTCCGCGGTGGGGGCGGGCCCTGGAGCCCCGGGTGAGGGTGAGGGCGAGGAAGGGATCCGAGCGCGGACGCGGCCACAGCTGGACTGAACGGAAACCCGCAGCACCGCCCGCGCACGCGCCGCCTCGCGCACGCGCACCGTCGCGCTCCATGGCCCTCGCGGCGCCCCGTAGCCGCGCGCGCGCCTCATGCGCATGCGCCCCGCCGCACCCCCGAGGCCCTCGCGGCGACCCGTAGCCGCGGACCCCTCAGAGCCGGTGGCGAGATGGCGGTGCGGACGGGAGGAGCGCGGCAGCGCCCGGGGCCGAGGGGCCCGGAGCAGCGTCGCCGCGGCTGAGTCCCCGAGCGGCCTTCGAAGCAGGTGCCGGCCTCGGGGGAGCGGGGCATGGTGCGACCCGCCCCGCGCCGCCGCCGCCGCCGCCGCCGCCGCTGAGCCGCGGGCCACGCCGAGCGGCCGCGGAGTGGGAAGATGTTTTCCGCGCTCAAGAAGCTGGTGGGGTCGGAGCCGGCCCCGGGCCGCGACAAGAACATCCCCGCGGGGCTGCAGTCCATGAACCAGGCGCTGCAGCGGCGCTTCGCCAAGGGCGTGCAGTACAACAGTGAGTGCGGCGGGCGCGGGGGCGGCGGCACCGGCCCGGGAGCGCGGGGCCGCCCCGCCGGCGGGGGCGCGGCAGGCCCGGCCGTCCGCCCTGGGACGCGCTGAGCCCGCCGGTGGCGGTGCGGGCGCCCGGCGCCTTCGCTGGGGGCGCGGGGCCGGGGCGCCCGGGCCCGGTCTGCACGGGGACACGCGCCGCCGTGTCCGCTCCCGGTGCGCTCGGCGGCGCCCGGGCGGCCTCGGGGATGGATTCTTACATAACGGGGGGGAAGCTGTGGGATTTTCCTTTGTTGATTTCGCATTTGACGGCTGAGTGCCAGGACGCCACACACACACACAAACACACACCATTGTCTGGGGGAGCGTTTGTGGGGGTGTAGTTAGCAAAGCTCCAGAAGGCCCCGGCTCTCCCGCTCTTGAATGCGGGGACCGGCCTCCCTCCCCTGCGGGAAGAGGACCGGTCCGCCGGCCATAAATTATGTAGATGGTGCAGCTCCGGATGCTGGCGGCTCCGTGGCCTCCTTTAAGTTTCCATCTGCTCCGGGGTCGGATGTTCTCTGCTTTCAGAGTGCGTCCCCCTCGGCCGCGCATGTGCTGCAGGATGGTGGGGGCCCTGCTCCTTCCTCTAAGGGGGGCCTTTCCGTCCACGGGACACATCTGGGCGGTGACGTGTGATCGTAAGAAGCTGACCGGGAAGCCCCTGGTGCGGGTTTAAAAGGGAGGTGGCCCTGGCCGCTGTGGCTCAGCTGGTTGGAGCGTGGTCCCCTGCACCAAGGGTCTCGGGTTCGAGTTCTGGTCAAGGACACCTACCAGGTTGTGGGTAACCCTAGTGGCAGCTGATGGATGTTCTCTCTCTCTCTCTCTCTCTCTCATCGACTCTCTTTCTCATCAGTGAAAACCATGCCCTCGGGTGAGGATTAAAAAAGAGAGGGTTGTTGTTGATGTATTTGCACTCACAACTTTGTATATATTTCTTTCACATTCAGAGAAGAGAATAGTAAGTCAAAATACTTAATTTCAAACCGGTTTGGCTCAGGGTTGAAAGGTCCCGGGTTCAATTCCGGCCAAGGGCATGTACCTTGGTTGCAGGCACATCCCCAGTAGGGGATGTGCAGGAGGCAGCTCGTCGATGTTTCTCTCTAATTGATGTTTCTAGCTCTCTATCCCTCTCCCTTCTTCTCTGTAAAAAAATCAATAAAACATATTTTTAAAGTATACTTATTTCACAAACTTGATCCCGTACTTAATTTCATTGCTTACAGTTTTATTTTAAACTTCATTCCATCTGGCAGATGGCCTTTGCTGTCCGCAACCTGCCCCGTTTCCCTTCCCGGCTTCCCTGGCTTCCCTGCTCTGTTGTTCATTTGCTCAGCAAATATTGATCGCGTGCTTCCGTGCACTCTGGGCCCCCCGGCCTCCATCCAAGGCCGGCAGTGGGCACAGGAAGTGGGTGACCGTAGAGCCTGTCTGAAGGTGAAGCCAGGGAGCCAGACGGGACACAGTGAGGGTTCGGATGGGGTTAGAGGTCAGAGCTGGCAGGGGTCGGGGGCAGAAGGTAGGGAAGGTGTGGCAGGGAAGGTCCTGGGCCTTCGCCGTGCAGTGAGGCAGGACGCCCAGCCTTCAGCCGCCTTAGGGGCTCCGTCCTGGGCTGACCGGAGGGAGAACGCTGAGGCTGGAGCAGAAAGTCGGCCTGTGTTGGGGACAGGCTGGCTGCCCAGGGGCAGGGCACCCTGGGAGTTCGTGGCTGCGTTCTCTCTTTTCCAGGAACTGTGTGTGGCTGTGAGTGAGTGAATGTTGAGTCAGGGTGGAAGGGATTCCTGGGCCGGCCGTTGAGCCGTTTTCTGATGGAAATGGCAGGTGGCGTCTGTACAGCAGCGGCTTCACATGCTGCTTATCGAGGGCAGCTCGGCCGCTTTGGGGCGAATCTTAATTGAAGGTTTTCCAGGTGAAGCACTTACTCAGCTTATCTGAGCCAATGTCTGATTGATTTGATTTTCTTAAATTTAAAAGTAGAGGCTAGACCCTAGCAGGTTTGGCTCAATGGATAGAGGGTCTGTGGACTGAAGGGTCCCGGGTTTGATTCCCAGTCAGGGCACATGCCCAGGTTGCAGGCTGGATCCCCAGTAGGGGGCGTGCAGGAGGCAGCCCATCAATAATTCTCATCATTGGTGTTTCTATCTCTCTTCCTCTCCTTTCCTCTCTGAAATCAATAAAAATATATAAAATAAAATAAAACCCCAGGACTAAACACATTACGGAGGAGCAGGTCAGAATCAAGGCATTTGGAAGTCCTTGTGTTTTTTAAAAATATCTTTTATTGATTTTTTACAGAGAGGAAGGGAGAGGGAGAGAAAGAGTTAGAAACCGATGAGCGTCATCGATCAGCTGCCTCCTGCAAACACACCACCCCCCTCCCCACTGCAGATGTGCCCACAACCAAGGTACATGCCCTTGACCAGAATCAAACCCGGGACCCTTGAGTCTGCAGGCTGATGCTCTATCCATTGAGCCAAACCGGTTTCGGCAGTCCTTGTGTTTTTGAAGAGGAAGACAAACTTATTACAGCAATTGTAAATGTTAGAAACTTAAGAGATACCAATCAAAGAATAGAAACATGTTGAGATCTTCCAAATACCAGGCAAAAAGAGGATCAAAACCCCTGCTCAGGTAGTTAGGGGGAGGCAGCCCCTGACAGCTCCACGCCCAACCTCGTCCTGGTCCTCGCCCGCCCACTGGCTCCGCAGGCCACTCCTGACTGCCCCCCTAACCCCAGGCACCTGGTGCTGAACCCCGCCTTCTCTCGAGGCAGCGGGATGTCCACACTCCTGCCTAGAGTGCGGGCTCTGGCCCCTGCTCAGCCCCGGCCCTGGCCCCTTCCCCCACAGGCATATGGCAGGCTCTCCCCGACCCTGCTCTGCCCTCCCGTGTCCACTCCTGGCACCAGGCCACTCCATAAATACCTGTCAGGGGCAAAATAGAATACGGCTTTGCGCCGTGACCCCTGCATGTGTCTGCAGATTGTGCACTAAAAACACAGAGCAGAGGAAAGTAGGTTAAGAGCAAACCACCAGCATCTAGGAAGCTGCCCGCCCGACTCCAGCACCCAACCTTGACCCTGGCCCTGGCCGTCCTCGGAGCCCGGCTCCAGGAGAGACGCTGTCCCCTGAGAGCAGAGTCTGAGCAGATGTCGCTGTCAGCCCAGGAGGGAGTGCAGGGCGGGACAGCAGAGGCCTGGCTGCCCCGGGGCGCTGATGGCCCCTCCGCCAGCCCACCCTGGCGCTCCGCTCCTCCCTGCTCGCCAGCCGCCCAGGCAGGGTCTGGGCAGAGGGAGGCATGTGCACACAGAGGGTGATGCGGAAGTTTGCTTTGGTTGGGTTTGTTTGTCTGATCTGCCCTCTCTCCCTCCCGCCAGTGAAGATAGTGATCCGAGGGGACAGGAACACGGGCAAGACCGCGCTGTGGCACCGGCTGCAGGGCAAGAAGTTTGTGGAGGAGTACATCCCCACCCAGGAGATCCAGGTCACCAGCATCCACTGGAACTACAAGAGTGAGGGCCGGGAGCGGGGGGCGGGGCCGGGGGGCGGGGCGGAGGGAGCTTTCATTCCATTGCCCTTTCTTGGCCTTGGGTCCCTGGAGGCAGTATTCTCAGCTTGGTGTCGTCATGAAAACTACATGTGTGAGAGCGCCCTGACCTCAGAGGGCCTCTCGTGACTCTCATCAAAGTCACTTAAAAAAATAAGTTATAAAAAGCAAAAGAAGCAAAGAAAAAAATAAAAAGTTCCTTCTGGGACGCCCTAAGTCCCCTCCCAGAGGAGCAGACAGGGCAGCGGGGGCCAGGGCTCCACTCTCGAGCCCGAGACGTTGGAAAGACAAAAGCTCTGGCCTAACCCGGGACACGGCACGCCCTGGGAGCCGGGCCCCGGCGGCTCCATCCGCTGAGGCCCTGGTCATAGCCTCTCTGCGTCCCCGGGACGGACTGCACCTGGCAGCCTACCGTGTGGCCCAGCGGGACATGGGCCTCCGCAGGTTCTGGGTCCCTCCGCGAGGCCAGGCTGGTCCCGGGACCTCTGCCGGTGGTGTGGGCCCTGCTCACCAGCCAGGGCTCCTGCAGCCTCAGGACAGCTCGGGGAGTCCGTCCCCCCACCCGAGTGGGCGAGGCTGGCAAGGCTCCTCCGTTCCCCTCAAAGTCCTCGGGGTGGAAGGTGGAGGGCTCCCTGCCGCCTAGGGAGGGGTTGTCCCGGCCGCGGCACATGCAGAGGTCCTGGGCAGGAGCCGGGGGCCTAGGGCGGCGCCAGGGGAAGCCTGTGGCCCTAAAAGCCATCGCTGTGGCCCCAGCAGTCACGTGGCCTCTGACGTCTTCCCGTTGCAGCCACTGACGACGTCGTGAAGGTGGAGGTCTGGGACGTGGTGGACAAAGGTAGAGCCTGCCTTCCTCACGTGTGTGTGTGTGTGTGTGTGTCCCGCGCATCCTCCACGCAGCGCCTCCCCCACCCCGCCCCAGCTCACAGGCGCGTCCTGGTCCCGTGGACCCGTCCGCCTGCAGTGTCGGCTCTGCCTCCGCCTGGCGGGTGATCAGCGTCCTCCAAGCCCACCCGGCCTGGTTGGTGCTCACGTCCGTTTAGTGTACGGGCCCTGGGCCGCTCCCTGCGCTGGTGGACGGCGCACAGCAGCCACCTGTCAGTCTGCGCTGTCTGAACGCCTGTGTCACCGGACTGAGGTGGGGGGAGAGGAGGCGGCAGCGGCAGCGGCGGCGGCGAGAACCCGCTGGAGCTGCACAGCGCCCCAGTGTGGCCAGGGGGCGGGTCCCAGGTGGCGAGGGCTCAGGGAGAAGCTGGCACGAGGCAGAGGCTGGATTTTTTTTGTAAATTAACCTCTTTCTTCTGGGGGCTTGTTAGTTCGGCATGGCCTGCCACTCTGATCCTGGGGGGCCATGGAATTCCCAGCTGAGAGCAGTCCTCAGCCATGCAGGGAGGGGGCTGTCTGCCTGCAGCAGAGGGGACACCCCCATGCTGGCCCAGTCTGCACCTGCAGACCCCAGTCACCAACTGGAGCTCCATGGGCCTCTCGGCCCTGCATCCAGCTGGTCCCCCTCAGCACTGGGTCAGCTCCTCGAGGCTGGGCTGGGACGGCCGGTCCCGGAGGACGTGTGTGCCTTTGAAGCCGGGCTGGCAGGGCCTGAGGGCGGTCTCACGAGCAGCCCACGGCTCCCCTGGCCTGCCCGGGCCTCCAAGGCCAGGCCCAGCTGTCGCCAGCCTGTGGGCCTTCCTCTGGGCTGGGCTGGAGCTGCTGGAGTGGCCAGGAGGCCTCCCTGGGGGCCCGGCCTTGTCTTGCTGTCTCGGGCTGCTCTGGTGCCGGTTGAGTGGGGGTCGGCTCTGGGGTCTCCAGTCAGTCTGGCTCCCACTGAAGATGGGCTGGGGCAGGGGGATGGGGCGTAGGGAAGGGACACTCCTACCTCTGGCCATCCTTAGACCGGAGTCTCCCTGGTAACTCCTGTGTCTTACAGGAAAATGTAAAAAGCGGGGTGATGGCTTGAAGATGGAGAATGACCCCCAGGAGGTAAGTGGTGACCTGCCCGTAGGGTCCTTGGTGGTGGTGGGAGCAGGGAGCACTCTTCAGACCCCCTGCCTGTACCAGCTGCTCACAGGACCCTGTGCTGCCTGTGGTCACGGGGTGGCTGGGCCCCCGAGACCCTGCCGCACGGCCTGTGCAGCTGGAGCAACCTTTGCGGGGCTGAGGTGAGCTGGCCAGTTTGTGTGCCCCTCCCAGAGGCCTCGGGTCTTAAAAGCACAGGAGGTGCCTTCACGCCGTGGCCTGGGTGCCCGTGGGCCTGAGCGTGGCTCCAGTGGGCTGCCACGGGCCACCACCCTGACACAGCAGCAGTCTCCGTCCAAGGTGGCTTCCCACTTCCTCCAGGGGCCCTCTCCCCCCTGCGCCTGCGGTCGGCCTTGGGGTGGACAGCCTCCCCGCTCCCCTTTGTGGTAGGAAGGTGACGTGATCCCCTGGACCATGTGTGTGGGTTACCACTGCCCCCAGCACGGCAGCTGCTGTGGTCTGCCTGCTCTAGAAGGTTCTCTGCAAGTGTGCTTCCCGTGGGACGCGCGCCGTGCTATGGGGCCTGGACGCCCACACTCCCTCCTGGGCCGGAGTGAGGTGCTCTGGGGCCCGCGGAGAAGCCCCTTCCGGGCAGGAAAGGCACGGCGGCCCCAGAGTCCGAATGTTCCTCCAGACCCTTTCATACCCACACTACGACTGTGCTTTCCCCAAATGAAAAGGGCTGCTCGGCGATCCCGGGAGCCGGGGCGCCCCGGGACCCTGCCCGCAGCAGCGTCGCTCATGCCCCGCTCCCCTCGCCCAGGCGGAGTCTGAGCTGGCCCTGGACGCTGAGTTCCTGGACGTGTACAAGAACTGCAACGGGGTGGTCATGATGTTCGACATCACTAAGCAGTGGTAAGGCTGGCTCCACCCACCCCCCGGGGGCATGGCGTGCCGCAGGTCCAGCAGATGGCAGTTCCGGGCGTCACCACTGGTGCCACTGCTTCTTGAGGGCCCGCCTGGGGCTCTGCGTGGTGCCAGGCCAGCTACACAGAACCCGGAGCAGATGTCTCGGGTCTGCACGTGCAGACTGGGCCAGCGTGGGATGTCCCCTCTGCTGGAGGCAGACGGCTCGGGTGGGGCGAGGCACCAGGCTTACACAGCCCACAGCTTTTCCTGAAGACACTGTCCAAAGTCTGGTGGAATCAAGTGGCGTTTTTGTTGGGGCTCCCACAAACCCCCCTTTGACCTGTACTAGGAGGACGCACAGCTACAATCCATCTCAGCGAGGGGCTCCGGATCAGGAGCAGGAGGTGGGAGGTGCGGTGGGTGGGTGAGCTGCTGGGCGCCAGCTCCCAGGGCCTCTCCTGGAGCCACGTGGACTCGGTTTCTGACCCGGGGCGTCGGCACCCAGAGGAGAGCCAGTGTCTGAGGAGTGCGTGCAGCGGTGCTGTCCAGGACGGCTCCCCGGGGAGAGCCTGGGGGCCCCCATCAGGAGCCCCGGCTTCGAGATGCCACCGAATGGAGGGCTGACAGCCGGTTAGAAATGGCCTGGGTGTCCCTCTGCCTTAAGTGTTACTATTCCTGCACTGGAGTGCGTGCCCCTGTGTGGACCCCGGCGTCTGGCACCCAGCCCGGCTCTCCTGAGCATCGCACATGCCCCTAGTGCTGGCGTCTCGCACGCCTGGGAGTGCCGGGCGGGGAGGGGGGGTTGGCGCATCTGTCTCCCACGGGTGCCCAGCGGTGACGCACATCCCGGGCGTCTGGTGTGCACTGACCACCAGCACCCACGTGACAGGCGGCTGGGTGGGCAGGCAGCATGTTGGAGCTGTGGGATGGTGGTGGCGCCCCAAGCACATGGCACACGTACCGCACGGAAAGCAGCAGCACGCTCCTCAGGGACAGGCCAGGGGAGAAGGCGCTCGCCCAGGGCGCTCAGTGGCCCAGGAGCCAGGGGGTGGGGTGGCTTTGCTGTGGGCTTCGGCACGGACACCCAGCGGCCACCTCCACGTCACTGGAGCGTCCTGGGGCTCCGCCGAGCGTGACCTTCAGCCAGGAAGAGGGGCGCTGGAGAGCCGGGGCAGGCGGGGCGCACGTGCCTGTGCGCTGTGAGCAAAGGCACTGCCCGCACGGGAGGGCCGCTGTTCGGGGCAAGGGTCTCGGAGCTGAGCCTCAGGTGGGTCCCTCACATGTGCCTCCGAAGGACCTTCAGCTACATCCTGCGGGAGCTGCCCAAGGTGCCGACCCACGTGCCCGTGTGCGTGCTGGGGAACTACCGCGACATGGGCGAGCACCGCGTCATCCTGCCCGACGACGTGCGCGACCTCATGGACCGCCTGGACCGGTGGGTGTCCGGCGACGGGCCATCGAGGCCCGGCAGGAGAGCCGGCCTGAGCCGGGCTGGTGTGGGGCGGGCTGGGACCCAGCGTGGCAGCACCTGGAGGCCCTGGCTAAGCCGGTCTCCGAGGCTCAGGTCTGGGCCGGGGCCACCTGGGGGCGGTGGCCTGCTGACGGCACCCAGGTCGGGTGGCGGCGAAGGGCAGCCTGGCCAGGTGCAGGCCGCCGTGGCCAAGCGCTCGCTCCTCCGAGCAGACCGCCGGGCTCCTCCTACTTCCGCTACGCTGAGTCCTCCATGAAGAACAGCTTTGGCCTCAAGTACCTGCATAAGTTCTTCAACATCCCGTTCCTGCAGCTGCAGGTGAGCCCCCGCCTCCCCCTGGTGGACGGGCGCTGACCCCGCGCCACGCTTCCCTCCCCTTGTGCCCACCCCTTCAGTGGGTGCCCGCAGCGAGGGGACTGCCTGTAAATGGTGCTGAAGTCTGTCTCCTCGCTCCACTTCCCCGGTGCAGGCCCCTCCCATCTCTGTGCTTTTGTCAACCAGAGCCATCCGTCCCGTAACAAAACACACGGCCTTGTCCGCACTCAGGGACTCCTGTCCCGCCCACACGCAGCTGTCACTTTGGGGCAGGAGAGGTGGCGCCAGAAGCCGCGTGCTGACCTGGCGCCCCTAAGCCAGCTGGCTGCATTCTCTCCAAAAGGCTTTGGGACGCGCAGAGACGGGCTCTTCCTTCTCCTCGCCTTCACGTGGGGAGGAATCGCGGGCCTCACAGGCTGGTGGCTGGTGCTGCTCCACGTGGCCGGGCGAAGGCCGTGTCATTGCACCTGCTCTTCCACCCCTTGGTGTCACTCTGCCCTCACCTTCCTGTCCCAGTGCGACGCGCACACAGCACCAGGGGCTGGCGGCCTCAGCACGTGGTGCACAGCACAGGCAGCACCTGTCCACACGGCTGTCTGAGTGCTTTGTCCTGGCACTGGCATTGTCATGGCCACCCGAGCGCCCTAGGGGTCCCCCGGGCCGCTGGAGGAGGGGAATGTCCGGGTCTCTGGCCCGTGCTCGGCAGCTGTTGGCTCATCGGTGGCGGCCGAGTGGGGCCGGGAGGCTGGAGGGGGCGTCACTGCCACTGCCTGTCCCTCAGGCGTCCCTTCCTTCCTGCAGAGAGAGACGCTGCTGCGGCAGCTGGAGACAAACCAGCTGGACATCGACGCCACGCTGGAGGAGCTGTCGGTGCAGCAGGAGACTGAGGACCAGAACTACAGCATGTACGTGGCCGGGCCGGGCGGGGCGGGCAGGGCTCAGGGCCAGGCCGGCAGGACCACGCTTGTGTAGGGTCAGTGTTTGCAGGACAAGCTCACCACCGCCGGCCCCGCAGGCCATCGGCCGGGTGACCTGTGGGTCCAAGCATCCGAGTCCCTTTCGAGGTGGAGGTGGAGGTGGAGGGGGAGGTGCTCAGAGCTGAGCACAGGCCCTGGGGCGGGGGCTGCTGTGCCCAGCCCCTGGGGCAGGTGCTCTGTCATTAATGCCAACAGTGAATAGTTCGGTACAGTGGCCCTTGTCTAGAACACGCAGGGTACGTTTCACGTGGGAGCTGCCTGACTGGGGGGAGCTTCCTGGCCTCCCCACCGAGCTCGTTGGGGCCGGGCCCTCGGAGGTGTCCTGATGGGACCCACAGTGCCTCGGCCGAGGGCAGGCGGGACTGGGGCACCAGATAAGGCTGCTCGGGGGCACAGGCACGCAGCAGCTGGCCTGCTGGCCACATGGTGTGGCTGCCAGGTGCCGCTGGCCGGCAGCGTTCTGTCCGAGACCTCAGCAAGAGGTGTGCTGGCTGAGGTTGCTCCCATTTTGAGCTCGGCTTCCAGGTCAGGGCCAGTGTAGGGCAGGGTCCTCAGCTCCTTGACCAGGGGAGGGGGGACTCGTGGGCAGGAGTGAGACCTGCTCCCTGACAGCAGAGGCTCCGGGGGTGCTGCCCCAGCCCTGCCTGCACTCAGCAGCCTGTGCCTCCAGCAGGTCAGCTGACTTGGTGGGGGAGGGGGCGCACACTTGGCCTGGCTGAGGACTGAGCCAGCATTGTGCTGTGGGGCCAGAGGCCGGACTCCACTCCTAACCGTGCCGTGCTCCTACCCCGAAGTCCAATCTAGGGGGGCAGGGGGACCAGCCTGGACACCCCTCCTGGTCCTCACAGGCCCCAGCTGCAGGCAGCAGGCTTGTCTAGTGCCACTCCTGCCGTCCGCACGCAGGGTCGGGCGTGGGTGGGAGGACGGTCCCCAGAAGTAAGAGGGAGGCAGCTCCCTCACTGGCGCCTGTCCCCCAGCTTCCTGGAGGCGATGGAGGCGCGGAGCCGCGGCCACACGTCCCCGCTGGCGGCCAACGGGCAGAGCCCGTCCTCGGGCTCCCAGTCACCTGTGGTACCTGTGAGCGCCGTGTCCACGGGGAGCTCCAGCCCCAGCACGCCCCAGCCGGCCCCACAGCTGCCCCTCCCCACCCCCTCGGCCTGCCCCTCCCCACCATCCCCCTCAGAGGCCCCCTCACCCCCAGCACCCCCCGTGGCCCCCGCTCCAGCCCCGAGACGCAGCATCATCTCCCGGCTGTTTGGGACCTCGCCAGCTGCCGAGGTGGCCCCTCCCCCCCCAGGTAGGCCCCAGGGGGCCCCTCAGCAGGTGTGGGCAGCCCCAGTGTTGATGGCACCATCACCCTGGCCCTGTGAGCTCCCGAGACTGGGACCGGGTCCCCTTCCTCCTGGGTGGGCAGTGTGGCGGCCCGGTCACAGGCCAACCCTGCTTGCGTCCTGGCCCGCGGGCACAGATCCGGTCCCTGCCGCAGAGGCCCCCGCGCACGTCCAGGCCGTCGGGGAATTTGTTCCTGGGGACGGCCTGGACCACAGCTTCCTGGACGACGTAGCCCCCCTGAAGGCGGAGCGGACAGTGGAGGCCGAGGCCCCTCCGGACAGCGACAGGTAAGGGTGGTGCCAGGCCTGCGAGCCACAGCCCTGGCCCTAGATGGCACCTGTTCAGGCAGCAGCCGGCCTTGCCCCCGGCCCCACCCACATGGCCTCCCTCCTGAGCCCACCCCAAGCACCCAGTCTTACCAAGTCCCTGAGAAATGCACCAGGACATGCCCTGCAGCCCCCGCTCACACCCCGCAGAGAACGGCTTCTGCTTCCTGGGCAGCCCCTGCCGTTCTCCTTGGACCCGCCTCCCTCCCTCTGCGGCCTCTGCTGCTGCCACATGTGGGGCCCCCACAGAGGTGTTCCCCTTCACCGTGGAGCCCGCCTCAGGGACCAGCCTGTGGCTGCCAGAGGTTCCAGGACCCAGGCCCCTCTCACGACCTCTGACCTCTGTGCCCTCCTTCGCAGCGATGGGGAGGCCCCCGGAGGGAACCCGATGGTGGCGGGTTTCCAGGACGACGTGGACCTGGAAGACCAGCCGCACAGCAGGCCCCTGCTGCCCACGGGCCCCGTCTCCAGGGAGAGCATCCCTCTTTCCAACGAGGAGGCAGCAGGACCCCCCAAGGCCGCTGCCCTGATCCCCCAGAAGTGCTCCGAGCCAGAGACCAAACAGTATGTGGGTACCCCAGGGGAGCAGCCCTAGGAGGGAGGACAGACGTGCCCCTGACCGCTTCCTCCTCCCAAAGGCCCCCCACAAAGGCCCCGCGGCCGCACCGGCGAACGGAGGGCTCCTCCCGGGGGCCCGGCGGGAGCGACGAGCCGGCAGCCTCGTCCGAGAGCGACGCCGAGGGGCCCATCGCCGCGCAGATGTTGTCCTTCGTCATGGACGACCCCGACTTCGAGAGCGACTTGGACACGCCTCGGAGAGCCGTGAGAACCGGGACCCGGGCCGGTGGCAGGGAGGGCGGAGCTCCGGGTGCTGGGCAGCCTCACCGAGATGCCAGGCCCACGAGGGGCTCCCGCGTCCTGGCCACTCCCTCAGGCATTGCTGTCCCCTTCCCCTGGGTCAGGTGTGGGCCCTCGAGCCTGTCACGTGCCCGGGACAAGGGAGAGGCTAACTGCCCGGCCCACCTGCTGCTCCTCCAGGACGAGTTCCCCGTGCGGGAGGATCTCTCCGACGTGACGGACGAGGACACGGGCCCTGCCCCGGCGCCCCCGCCCCCCAAGCCCCTGGTCCCCACCTTCCGCGTGAAGGACGACTTGGACCTGTTTGGCCTGGGGCTGGAGGAGCCCGGCCTCAAGGCGAGCGGCAGTGAAGGTAGCCGGGCCTCACCCGGAGCCCAGCGGGGCTGTCTGATCCCGCCTGCCTGTCCCCTTCACCTGGGGGGCCTCCGAGCAGCAGGGCTGTGGGTTCAGCCCCGGGTGCGGCCTGGCTCTGATGACGGCCCAGACCTGGGCCAGGCGCAGGCCCGAGGGCTCTGTCCACTCAGGAGGCCCTTAGTGGTGCTGCTGGGAGCTGCCAACGCCCTCCGAGCGAGCGCAGTCCCGGACAGCGGGCGTGGCCTCCGGGCCTGTCCCCGCCCTCCATCCTGCGCTGCGTGCGCCGAGCTCGGCCCCGCGCAGTGTCACCCGGGACGTGTCCCAGAAAGGAGAGTTAGGGACCTTCCGGCCTTGTCCTGGATGGAGTGTGCGGGTCCCGAGGGACCAGTCCCGCAGGCGGGGGCGGGGGGCGCGGGGCGGCTGACGGGGAGCTGACGCGCCTTCCTCCACAGATAAGGAGGGCAGGCCTCCCTCCAAGGAGAAGAAGAAGAAGAAGAAGAAAGACAAGGAGGTACACCCCCCCAGGTGTGTGCGGGTGGGGGCTCCGCCTGGCCCCGCGGTGACGCCATGCTGCTCCCCCAGGAGGAAGAAAAGGCGGCCAAGAAGAGGAGCAAGCACAAGAAGGCCAAGGACCGCGAGGAGGACCGCAGGCCGCGCAGGGGCAAGAGGGCGGCCGGCGAGCTGGAGGCCTTCCTGGGGGGCGGGGCCCCCAGCGGCCACCTCCGCGGGGGAGGGGACTACGAGGAGCTCTAGACCTGGCACGGCCGCACACCACGCACCGGGCACCGGCCGCCCCGCGGAGGGTGGGCAGCAGGCGTCGGCCCTGTTGCTTCTCAGGGAGGGACGAAGGCCCAGGAGGCCGGCAAGGCTGTTTACAAGGCAGAGCGCCCTGGTCACACCTGCTCCTCACCGGCCCCCGCATGTGGGCAGCGCGGCTCCCTGGCTCAGCTCCCTGGGCTGCACCGTGTCCCGGCCTCTGGGCACCGCTGCCAGCACGTCCCTGGGGTCCTCCCAGGCTGGTGTCCAGCGTCACACCTGCCGGCGGTCACCAGTGGAGCCAGGACGTCCTCACTCATTTCCTTTTCTCCTTCCACACTCAGCCCCAACCATAAAGTTCTCCTGTTTTACTGCTGTCTCTGTGCTGCTTCCTGCTGCTCTGCTCCACTCCTGGGCGGCCCTTGTGATGGCCTGCAGGCCCCTCTGCCCGGTCACCGCAGGGCCATGAGGCCTGGGCTCCCTCCTCTGGGCCAAGGAGCCCTTATTCCCAGAAGGGGGCCACTCTAGGGTAGGAGGCCTCCGATCCAGCCACAGAACCACATGCTGTCCGGTGAGCCAGCCTGGCTGGTGTCTGCATGTCTGTCCTGTCCTCCTGGGCCGGGGCCAGGCACTTGCATCCAGGAACACACCGGATGCCCAGCTCTGAGGGCAGGCTGTGTCCCTGCTCCACTGGCCTCCACCCCCCAACAGTCACTGTGGGAACAGCTTTGATACAGGAGCTGCCCCTCCCTCCCTCCATGGCATCCTCCCAGTCCAGTAACCCTTCCTTCCCCCAATTTCTGTCCCTCGACTTTTGAACCTGGAATTGGGGGGGTCTGGGGGGAGACAGTGGGATAGCAGTCACTGAGCAAACACCAAGCAGATACACAGGGACTGGCACAGCTTGAGAGATCAATCATTTTTAATGTATTTTTACTGATTTCAGAGAGGGAGAGAAAATCAATGTCATTGATAGGCTATCTCCTGTACACCCCACACTGGGGCTCGAGCCCACAACCTGGACATGTGCCTGATCAGAATTCGAACTGTGACCTTCTGGTTCACAGGTCAACACCCAACCACTGAGCCAGGCAGGTCACCCATTCTTGTGGCGCCCACAAATGTGGGGTTGTGGCTGATATATTGCCCAGGGCCCCACTCCTTCCCAGCTAGAATGTTCCCTGGCTCAGCATCTTGTTGGGAGGGAGGGGGGGAGGGTGCTGGAGTGGGCCTCCTACCGGACTGCCCAGGGAGGGCAGGGATGCCCCCTGCCTGCTGGACGTGGGGTGGGGGCGGTGGGGCAGCAGGGGCCTCCTGGCCTGGGAGAGGCTGGCATCCTAGGGAAGCTCCAGGCCCCGTTCAGCCGGGGACCATATGGCCCAGGCGCCCGCGGAGTTTGGCGCCTCCACACTGCCGCAGAGCCAGCAGGCGAGGGCAGCCCATCTGCTCCTCCTGGGCCGACCCAGTGTGAATTCCAGGAGTGATGCTGGGGGTGTCCGGCCCCTGGCCAGAGCTCTGCACCCATGTCCTGCCGGGCGGGAGCTGGTTAGAACCCAGGCCCGCACCTTGTGGGTCCTGGAGGGCTCGGCAGTGCTCAGCCAGCGGCCACGTGGGTCCCAGGCCCAAGGCGCGGCTCCTTTAAGTGCAACGCCACCGGCCACCAGCGGGGGCAGCACCGAGCCGCCGGCCTCCGCTCGCTGCCTGGAAGCTTCTGCCGGGCCGTGGTGCGGGTGCCGGTGCGGGGCGCGGAGTGGAGGGCGGCGGGCGGGCCCGGGCCTGCACGACCTGCGGGTTCGGGGGACAAGCAGCGCGCAGGTAAGAGGTCGGGGCTGCTGCCCGGGAGCCGTGCCTGGGGAGGTGGGGAGCATGAGGGTCCTCGCTGGCCATCTGCTCGGTGGCGCGGGTGGGGGCTGGGGGCCAGGCCGGGCCGTGGGGGCTGCCCCCGAGTCGTCAGGCCTGGGACCCCCGGGGGTCAGCCGCCCATCCCAGGCGGGGCAGTCCTCCCGGCAGCGCAGGCCGGGCTGTCACCTCCCTGGGCGGAGCCTCCGCTGTCACAGGCCCCCAATCGCGGCCTGACTTTGAGCTCAGGAGGTCGGGAGGGGACACGGGGTGAGGGGGTCCTACAGCCGGACGGAGCTGGGTGGGCGCGAGGCTGGGGACCGGCTCGCCGCAGAGGAGCAGCCCCGGGGCGGGCAGGAGGCCCCGCACCCCCGGGCGGAGGGTCTGACAGGTGAGGCCGCCTCCGTCCTCATTCGCCCGAGCCCACGCCTGGGGCCGGGTGAGCCGGCCCCTCCCAGCCTGCCCGGCGGGCGCACAGCCCGCGGCGGCCCACTCTGAGCCGGAGCCTGTGCGGAGGGGGGACCCCGGCCCGCCCGCACTGCGGGGGTGGAACCCCGGTTTCCATGGAGCCTTCCTGCCGCGGCGGGAGAGTCCCCGCCGGAGCTGAGGAGGGGGTGGAGCTTCGCCCACCACCCCGCCGCCTCCCGCCGGGAAGCGGGGCGCACACCCCCATGGGGTCTCCGCCCCAGCCTGGGCTTCAGCCCCGGCACACGCTGCAGAGCTGGTCACTCGCCGCCTGTCCTGAAGCCTCCGTGCGCCGGGGGTGCCACCCACCCTGAGGCTGGAGCCCGCAGTTTCCGCAAAGGAGAGCGGGCGGGGGGCGGGGGCAGGTGCGCTCTTGGGGGACATGACTCGGGCCGGGCCGGGCCAAGTGTCCAGGGTGGGACAGGCCAGGCTTCAGCCTAAGGACCATCCTGGACCTGGCGGGGCCACCGGGGCCTCAGGACTGGGGCTGGACCGTCCGGCTGTCCGGTGAGGCAGCCCCTGCAGCGGAGGGGGGAAGGGGGGCGCTCCATGCCGCATCCGGGCGGGCGAGCAGGAGGCTGAGGCTGTGGCTGTGCCGGTTGTGCCGGTGGCTGGGCAGGGGCGGCACTCCTGTCACCGGCGGGCGATGGCGCCAGCGGCGATGGCCCCAATGAGCTGTCATTCCGCGATGGGCACCGGGGAACACCCCCTCTTCCCACAGCCGGGGCGGAAAGGGAGACCACCGCATCCATCGCCTTTCTAGCCGGCCACCCGGTCCTCCATCAGGAAGAGGCCAACAGGATGGGCTAGAGGCTGACAGCCGGGTTCCTGCAGGGCTGAGGCCGGCATGGAGCGCGTGCCCGCGGCCTGGGCCCAGGCCCCGCACCAGGGCCGCTCCGCCCCCCGCGCCCCAGGTAAGCCAGGCCCGGCCGGGCCGGGGGCGGCGGACACCGGGCTGCGGAGGGGCCGCTCTGACCGCGTCTCCTCCCCGCCCCCAGGGCCAAAGCCCCGCGAGGCCGAGTGAGCGGCGGCCGCCGGCCTGGCGACCTCGGCTAAGATGACCCGCACGGACCCGCCGGACCTGCTGGTGTCGACCGTGTACCAGGACATCAAGGTGGCGGCCCCCGGGCCCTCGCCGCGGCGCCCGCCATGTGAGCGCCCCGCGGCCCGGCCCGCGGCGCCCGCGCCTTTCAACAAGCGCCACTGCCGCAGCTTCGACTTCCTGGAGGCGCTGGACGGGGCGGCCATGGAGGGCGCCCCCGCGCCGCCGCCCGAGCCCCTGGCCCCGCGCGCCCGGCCCCGCGACAGCGAGCCCCGGCGCCGCGCCCGCTCCAAGAGCGCGCCCCGCGAGCCCCCGGGCCTGGCGCCCGCGCCCGCCTCGCCGCCCGTGCAGCCGCGCCGAGGCCGGGAGGCCCACCGGGCGGCGCGGGCCGAGGGGTCGCCGCGCCGGGAGTCCCCGTACCCCGCGGGGCGCGCGCTCGCCAACGAGCTGCACCCCATCAAGCTGCAGCCGCAGCGGGGCGGCCCCGGCCGCATGGCGCCCCTGTGCGCCGCCGCCGACCGCTACGCGCCGCCCGAGCCCCCGGCCGCGCCGGCCCCGCACGTGCGCTGCCGCCTGGACATCAAGCCGGACGAGGCGGTGCTGCGGCACGCCGCCCGGGGGTCGCGGCCCTGCGGGCCCGCCCCGCCCGCCCCCTGGGCCCGCGCGGCGCCGCCCCTGCACGGCCTCACGGTGCCCGGGCCCCGCCGCCTGGCGCTGTCGCGCACGCCCACGCCCAGCGACTCCTTCTGCCCGGACCCCCGGGGCGCGCCGCTCTGCGACGGCTTCCTCCCGGGGCCGCGCGACCTCGGGGAGCGGCGCGGCTTCGCCGCCCCGCCCGGCCCCTCCCAGTTCTTCTACACCGAGGAGCCCGAGGGCCGCCCCGGCGGCTTCCCCGCCAGCCCGGGGCCGCCCTGCGACGGCTACTTCCCCCGGCCCTTCCGGCCCGAGGAGCCCGCGGGGCCCAGCCCGCGCCGCGGGGGCAGCTACCTGGCCTGGGAGGCGCGCACCTTCCCCTTCCACGAGCCGCCCGCGGGCGCCTACTACGGAGATGCGCCCCCGGCCTTCGTCCCGTCCTGGGGCCCCTGCTTCCCGCCCGCGGAGGCCCAGCCGGCCGCCCGGCCCTTCTACACGGAGGACTGGGGCCGCTACCGGGACCGCGACGGCCTGGCGCGGACGTACCCGTACCCGCGCGGCGGCCCGGCCTGGGACGACTGGGGCGAGTGGGGCCCGCGGCCGTACCGGACCCTGCAGGCGGCGCCGCCCCCCGCGCCCGGCCCGCTGCTCGCCTCCTGGCACGGGGGCACCGGCGCCAGCCCGCCGCGCCTGGCCTCCGGCAGCCGCCACCACTCGCGCTCCTGGGACAACATCCTGGCGCCCGCGCCGCGCCGCGAGGACCTGCCGGGCCGCGGCCGCAGCTACGAGAACCTGCTGGGGCGGGAGCCGTGGGGCGCCTCCCCGGGGGGCCGGCGCGCGCCCGTCGTCGTCAACCTGTCCACGTCGCCCCGGCGCTACGCCGCGCTGTCGCTGTCCGAGACGTCGCTGCAGGAGAAGGGCCGCGGGCCGGACGGCGCGGGGCGCAGCTGGTATGTCACCCCCGAGATCACCATCACCGACAACGACCTCCGCGCCGCAGAGCGCCCGGCCGCCGGGGGCTGGGAGCCGCCCGCGGGCCGCCGCCGGCCGCCCCCGCCCGCCGCCCCCGCGGGCCCCGCCGCAGGGCGCCAGCGCAGCCTGGAGCAGCTGGACGAGCTCATCACCGACCTGGTGATCGACTCCCGGCCCCTGGCCGGCCCCGCCGCCCACCCCGCGGCCGACGGCCTGGGCCGCCGGCTCCGCCACCTGCTGGACCTGCGGCCCGCGGGCTCCGGGGTCCCCGCGCCGGCGCCGCGCTCGCCCCCCGCGTCCCCCGGCAGCGCCGAGGAGCCCGCGGGCGCGGGGCCGGCGGCGGACGAGTCGCCCGAGCCCAGCGCGGACGAGGACGACCTGATGACCTGCTCCAACGCGCGCTGCGGCCGCACCGAAACGCTGTTCCACGCGTGCCTCTACTTCAAGTCCTGCCGCAGCTGCCACACCTACTACTGCTCGCGCCTGTGCCGCCGCGAGGACTGGGACGCGCACAAGGCGCGCTGCGTGTACGGCCGCGTGGGCAGCGTGTGCCGCCACGTGCTGCAGTTCTGCCGCGACAGCGGCCCGGTGCACCGCGCCTTCTCGCGCATCGCGCGCGTGGGCTTCCTGTCGCGCGGCCGCGGCGTGCTCTTCCTGGGCTTCCCGAGCCCCGGCTCCGCCGACAACTTCCTGCGCTTCGGCCTCGAGGGGCTGCTGCTGTCGCCCACCTACCTGTCCCTGCGCGAGCTGGCCACGCACGCCGCGCCGTTGGGCGGCTACGCGCGCGAGCTGGCGGCCGCCGGGCGCCTGTACGAGCCGGCCGAGTGCTTCCTGCTCAGCGTGTCCGTGGCCGTGGGCCCCGGCGCCACCGCGCCCGGCGGCGCCCCCGCCAGGCCCGCGCCGGCGCCGCGGAGCCCCGGGCCCACGGTGCGCAAGTTCGCCAAGGTGGCGCTGGCGGCCGGCAGCCCGGCGCGGCCCGCCCCGGCGCGGGGGCCGGAGCCCGACATGGAGACGCTGATCCTGACGCCGCCGCCCGGCACGGCGGGCCTGGACCAGGAGGGCGAGGCGGGCCGGCGCGCGCGGGAGGTGGCCTTCATCCACATCCAGCGCGAGCTGCGCCTGCGCGGCGTCTTCCTGCGCCACGAGTTCCCGCGCGTCTACGAGCAGCTCTGCGAGTTCGTGGAGGACAACCGGCGCTTCACGCCCACCACCATCTACCCCACGGACCGGCGCACCGGCCGCCCCTTCATGTGCATGATCATGGCCGCCTCGGAGCCGCGCGCTCTGGACTGGGTGGCCAGTGCCAACCTGCTGGACGACATCATGTGAGGCCGGGCGCCTGGGCCCTGGACAGCCATACAGGCCCGCCCCGCCCGCCTCTGACCCCGCCCACTCACTGAGGCCCCGCCCCGCCCACCCAGGGGTGCCCGAGTCCCGCCCCGCCCACACAGGACCACCTCTGTTCATTCACACCCGCTCCTGCTTCGAAGTCCCGCTTCAGATTCGCCCAGTCTCCGCCTTGCTCACCTGGACCTCCAGCAGGGACTCCCTATTGCGTCCTCTGCAAGCCCGCCTTCCTCACCTCCCTCCTGCGACCCCCGCCCCCAGTCCCATCCGGCTCCCCCTCTCCGCTCCTCCTTCTCCGGCTCCCCCTCTCCGGCTCTCCCTCTCCTCTCCCCCTCTCCGGCTCCCCCCTCTCCAGCTCCTCCTCCAGCTCCCCCGCTCCGGCTCCCTCTCTCGGGCTCCCCTCTCTCTGCTCCCCCTCTCCAGCTCCCCGTCTCCAGCTCCCCTCTCTCCGCTCCCCCCTCTCCAGCTCCTCCTTCTCCGGCTCCCCTCTCCTCTCCCCCTCTCCGGCTCCCCTCTCTCCGCTCCCCCCCTCTCCAGCTCCCCCTCTCTCCGCTCCCCCCTCTCCAGCTCCCCTCTCTCCGCGCTCCCCCCTCTCCAGCTCCCCCTTCTCCGGCTCCCCACTCCCCCCTCTCCAGCTCCCCCTCTCCGGCTCCCCCTCTCCGCTCCCCCTCTCCGCTCCCTCCTCTCCAGCTCCCCCTCTCCAGCTCCCCTCTCCAGCTCCCCGTCTCCAGCTCCCCCTCTCCGGCTCCCTCTCTCCACTCCCCCTCTCCAGCTCCCCCTCTCCGGCTCCCCTCTCTCCGCTCCCCCTCTCCGGCTCCCTCCTCTCCAGCTCCCCTCTCCAGCTCCCCCTCTCCAGCTCCCCTCTCCGGCTCCCCCTCTCCGCTCCCCCTCTCCGGCTCCCCTCTCTCCACTCCCCCCTCTCCGGCTCCCCCTCTCCGGCTCCCCTCTCTCCACTCCCCTCTCTCCACTCCCCCCTCTCCACTCCCCCCTCTCCAGCTTCCCCTCTCCAGCTCCCCCTCTCCAGCTCCCCCCTCCCCGGCTCCCCCCTCTCCAGCTCCCCCCTCTCCGGCTCCCCCCTCTCCGGCTCCCTCTCTCCAACTCCAGCTCCCCCTCTCCGCTCCCCCCTCTCCAGCTCCCCCTCTCCGGCTCCCCCTCTCCGGCTCCCCCTCTCCAGCTCCCCCCTCTCCAGCTCCCCCTCTCCGGCTCCCCTCTCTCCACTCCCCCCTCTCCGCTCCCCCCTCTCCAGCTCCCCCTCTCCAGCTTCCCCTCTCCAGCTCCCCCTCTCCAGCTCCCCAGCGGGCCTCCCCAGGGCCGGTCCTTGGCCGCTTGGTGCTCCCCGCTGGGAGGCGGGGTGGGCTCGAGGACCGCCCGGCCCTGCCTTCAAGCGGAGGGGTCCCCGCCGCAGACCCCACCCCGCAGATCCCGCCTGAGGGCCCGTCATCCGCGGGGCCTCCCTGGAACCTCCCCAAGTCTCCAGGAGCCCGAGTAGACCAAAGCCTGGTCCCGCCCCATTTAACACGCCCCCCACCCGCCTCCTGCGGTCTGCGGTGCGCCCCGCGTCCGGGTGGAGGGGCGCAGCCAGCCACCCTCACCCCAGCCCGCACTTTTTTTTTTTTTTCCCAGCGCTACCGCCTCCTCCCGCACACAGGCTGCCCTGGCGGGCCCTGTGGGAGGGGCTGGCGGGCGGCAGGTGGAGGGGTGCGGGGAGGTCTCCGGTCGAGGTGCCAGACACCCAGCCGGAGGGGAGGAGGGCCGGCACCGGGAGCAGAGGGTGTGAGAGTTGTGGGGAGAGGGGGCGGGGGGGCGCTGGCCCGGAGCTGAGACCTGCTGGGCATGAGTCAGGCCACCGGCCGGATGGCCCACGGCGGGGGCCGGGACAGAGCAGGCAGGAAACAGGTGCGGAGGGCGGAGCCGAAAGGCTCCCCCGCGGGCGCAGGAACCTGGAGCACCGGCCTCGGGGCTGGGAGCGGGGCGGAGGGGCCTGGGCAGGGGGAGCTGAGGTCAGGGCAGGGTCCGCGGGGGTGGAGAGGTCACGCACACCCACCGGCTTCCCGCGTGGCCTTGTCTCGTGTTGCAGCTGCAAACGGGAGGCTAGCGGCCCGGCCCCGGCCTCCGGTCCCCCCAGGACTGCAACCTGGCTCCGGCCCGGGCTCCATGGGCCACACGTGACCCGGAGAGGGGGGCCGGGCACCCCATGGGCTGCGAGGGGAGTCGATAAATTGGGAACGTCCGCCCGCTCCCGCCCCGACCGCGCCCCCCGCCTCCTCCCCCCACGGCCTGCGCGCCCCTCGGCCCCGCGCTTGTCCACCGGCCACGCGACCCCCCACATCGGACCTCCGTGCAGCCCGCTCCCAGGCCTCTGCCTCCGGCCGGCGGGACAGGGAGAACCTGGGGCCGGGACTGTTTCCAGGGGCGAGCGCTTTCCGAAGTAAAACCACTCCAATGCAACCGTGCGGCCTCGTTCTGCGGGGGCAGGCGGCCGGGGCGGCCGGGGGCGGCCGGGGCGGGCCGGGGCGGGCCGGGGCGGGCCGGGGCGGGCCGGGGGCGGCCGGGGCGGGCCGGGCGAGCGGCCCTCGGACTCGGGGCCGGAGGCTGTCAGAGCCGGGTGCGTCCCTCTGGCCTAAGGGCCGCCCACACCCCTCCAGAGGGGCCTGGCACCAGCCCGTGGCCCGCTGGACAGGAAGTTGTCCGCCCCTGGGGAGTTTAATTAATATTTGTATTGATTTCAGAGAGGAAGGGGGGAGGTACAGATAGACATCCGTGATGAGCGAGAATCAGAGATCAGCTGCCTCCTGCACCCCCGGAACCGGGGATGGAGCCCGCAGCCCAGGCCTGTGCCCTGGCCAGGAATGGCACCGTGACCCTCTGGCTCCTAGTCCACGCTCACCCCCAGCCACGCCCGCCCCGGGGCCCACAGCCGGTTTCAACCGCCATCCACCCGGGTGCCTCCTTCCCCTTTAAGAGGGACCCGCGTGGCCCCAGGGCTGCAAGGAGCTGGATTGCGATTGGCCAGTCGGTGCTGCGGCCGGACCCCACGATTGGCTGAGGCTAAGGGCCGGGCTGCACACCCCGCGGGACTGGCCGCGGCCGCTCAGAGCCCGCCTCCCGCGCCGCGACGCAGCCCCGCGTGGCGCTGGGGTAGGGCGCGGGCCGCAGGGGCGGGCGCGTTCCCGGGAACATGGCGGCGCCGGACCTCGACCAGGTCCCCGATGTGGACATCGATCCCGACGGCGTCTTCAAGTACGTGCTGATCCGCGTCCACGCGGCGCCGGCGGGGCAGAGCAAGGAGATCGTGCGCGGCTACAAGTGGGCCGAGTACCACGGTGAGGGCGGGCGGCGCCGCGGGCGGGGCCAAGGGCGTCCGGGCGGGGTCCCGCGCGGGTCTGGGGTCCCGGGGTCCGAGGGCCCGACCCCTCTCTCCTCTTCCCGGCGCCCCGCCCAGCCGGGGGGCCCTCCGGGAGGTCAGCTGCTCCGCTGGCGCTCAGGCCCCTGGTCCCCCGGCGCCAGGCTGAGGGCTGCCCCCCGCCCCGCAGCTGACATCTTCGACAAGGTGTCGGGCGAGATGCAGCAGAAAGGCTATGGCTGCGAGTGCCTGGGCGGCGGGCGGATCTCCCACCAGAGCCAGGACAAGAAGATCCACGTGTACGGCCACTCCGTGGTGAGCCCCGCGTCCCCTGCGCGCCGCCCGCACCCCCTGCGCCCACTCCGCACCCCTTGCGCCCGCCCCGCCCCCCCTGCGCCCCTCCCCGCACCCCCTGCGCCAGCCCCGCACCCCCTGCGCCCCGCCCGCCCCCTGCGCCCCTCCCCGATCCCCCTGCGCCCTCCCCGCACCCCCTGCGCCCACCCCACACCTCCTGCGCCCGCTCCGCACCCCCTGCACCCCTCCCCGAACCCCCTGCACCCCTCCCCGCACCCCCTGCGCCCGCCCCACACCTCCTGCGCCCGCTCCGCACCCCCTGCACCCCTCCCCGAACCCCCTGCACCCCTCCCCGCACCCCCTGCGCCCGCCCCACACCTCCTGCGCCCGCTCCGCACCCCCTGCACCCCTCCCCGAACCCCCTACACCCCTCCCCGCACCCCCTGCGCCCGCCCCGCATCCCCTGCGGCCCCCCCGCCCCCCCTGTGCGCCACTGCAGAGCTCACTGGAGTCCTCAGCGTCCCCGCTTCCCACGGGACCTAGGGTGGGTGGGAGGCCACTGCTGCCCCTCAACACAGCGGGCTTGTTCCAGGTCTATTTGGCCCCGGCCCGTGTGGTTCAGTGGTTGAGCATCGACCTAGGAACCAGGAGGTCAGGGTTTGATTCCCAGTCCCCAGAGGGGGGCGTGCAGGAAGCAGCCCATCAATGACTCTGTCTCATCATTGGTGTTTCTATCTCCCTCTCCCTTCCTCCCTGAAATCAATCAATATATATACTTTCATATAAAGAGAGGCCCAGCTGGGCTGTCCTTGAGGCCTCAGTAGTGGGGTGTCACCCAGAGGCCCCCCTCCTCCCCTCACCAGGCCAGCACGGCATTCTCTTGGCGCCTAGAATAGCCTGGGCTTCAGCGAGAGATCTGTTCACCGTGGTGGCCACCTTCCCGCCAACGGGCTCCTTGGTGGTTGGGAATATGGCACTCGGCTCCGCCCTGGGGCCCGGCCCTGCGCTGGCTCCGGGGTGTCACTGCTAACTGGACCCCGAGCCAGGACCCCGGCTGTGAGGCGCCTTCTTTCCTCAGGGGTTCGGCCGTGCCCAGCACTCCATCTCCACCGAGAAGATCAAAGCCAGGTACCCGGACTACGAAGTTACCTGGTCAGACGACGGCTACTGAGCCCCGCGCCCCCCCTCCCCCGGACTCTGCCCTGGAAGCCCTCTGCGGGCTGGGCTGCCCCTGGCGTGTGCCCCCTGCCCAGGCCTCGGAGTGAACGCCAGCCTGGCCCCAGGACCGGGTTACCTCACCACGGGAATAAAAAGCACTGACCCAGCCGGCCTGGAAGCTTTGTGCCTCGGCTTCTCCGCTGCTCTGGGCCCCGTGACCCTGACGAGTGGGCGGTGGCAGCGGTCCCCTCCCGGCTGCCCCGGCCCGGCTCCCCTCCGGGCCCAGGGAGTGGCAGTGCACACTCAGCTCTTTGGAGCCCCCCCTCCTGCTCTGTCCCCCTTTATGGCCTAATTGCTCCTCCTCGTGGCTGTCCACAAGGACATGGGGGACGAGGCCCCCAGCTGTTGCGAAAGGAGCCGGGGCCTGGATTGGGAGTGCCCGAGCCAGCACGCAGGCAGGAAGGCACCTGTGACCACCATCCTGCAGCTGATCTCAGTCCTGTGTGTCCGGCCAACATAGGTCACGCGTGAGAGTGGCGTGTGACTCCCTGCTCCCGAGATCAGGCCCCCAGCCCCAGCCCTAGCCGAGGTGAACAGGCAGAGCGCCTGACATGGCACTGGGAGCCCCTCTCCTCTCCCCAGGGCAGGGCTGTGGGGGCCGCCAGGCACAGGGAGGGCAGCGCCAGGCCCCTGAGGCACAGCCGCCCTGGGCTTGCCAGGGTGGCCTGCCCTGGGGCTGCGACCCTTGGGCCGCTCTCTGAGCTCAGGCAGCCGCCAGGCAGGGGCAGTGCCACCACCTGTGTGGGTGAGGCAGGCAGTTCTGAGGTCAGAGAGGCTTGCAGGCTGAGCCCGGCTCCCAGCCCCGTGCTGGTGAGGGGGTCAGAGGGTATCCACGGTCTGTGCCGAGAGCACAGGCCCCCAGGCCGGCCACACTGCTCAGCACAGTTGTCCATAAACAAATGGTTAGCGCTCGGGCTGAGCGTCAGCCTCTGAGCCAGGATGTCAGGGCTCCGTTCCTGGTCGGGCACATGCCAGGTCGCAGGCTCCATCCTCGGGGGGCGTGCAAGAGGCTGCCGACCGATTCCCTCATCATGGATGGTTCTCTGTCTCCCGCTCCCTTCCTCTCTGAGATCAATAAAAATATGAAAATGAGTGGTTATTTAGGAGTGAGTGAGGAACAGCCCCGTGGGCGCTGTGATGGCGCTGGAGATGGTGGAGGCCCCCAGCTCCCGGCCCTCCTCCCAGGGTCACAGGTGTTGGTGCTGGGCCGCCAACCTCACTGCCAGGGCGGGGGCGGGGCCTGGAGGAGGTCGCAGCCCGCGCTGCCTGGAGCCACCCCGTGGGGCCTCACCAGGCAGGGCTGAGGGCGCGGGTGTGACAGGCAGGGCCGACCTCCGTCCCGAGTTGCTGGACAAGGCGGGGCTGACGCGCCCAGGGGCCCTCCTGCACCGTTTACGACCGGACGTTTGCCCTCGTGGGGCAGCGAGAGGCAGGCCAAGGGGCCCCTCCGATAGAGCGGAGTCAGTAGTGCGGCCGAGGGGATAACTGAGCACACGGCCCCCAGTCCGCGTCCAAGGTCTGGCCATGCCGCCGCCCAGCCGCCTCCTTCCTGCCCTGGTCCTGCTCCTGGGTGAGTCCTGGGGCCTCGGGGGCCAGGCCCTGGGTGGGACCCCCGCTGGGCAGGGGCAAGCCTCGTGCTCCCCCAGGGCCTGCTCCTGGAACCTGAGGGGGTCTGGGTCACCGTGGGGGGTACCCTCCCTCCCAGGGGCCGTTCCACATGGGGGCCCCTGGTCCCCAGCAGCCAGCCTCTCGGGCCAGCTGTGCTCAGCTCAGCCGTGGCGGGGAGCCCCAGCCGCAGCCCCAGCCCCACTCTCTGACCTCCTGGCCCGGAACCCAGAGCTGGGCTGCCCAGGTCTGAGGGTCCGGGGACCTGGGACCATCCCAGGAGTGCAGGATGGGGGCGCCTGCTAGCCCCCTGCCTGTCTGCTGGCAGCAGGGTCCCCCGGCGGGGCCTGGGTCCCCAACCACTGCCGGGCCCCCCAGCACACCGTGTGCAACTTCGTGTGCGACTGCACGGACTGCTCCGACGAGACGCAGTGCGGTGAGCAGGCCGGCCGGCGGGCGGGCGGGCGGCGGGCAGGCCGGCCAGCCCCAAGGGCCACTCCCCTGACCCCCCCCCTGCTGTCCCAGGTTACAACGGGGCCTCACCCGCCCCTAGCGCCCCCTTCGCCTGCAGCTTCGAGCAGGACGCCTGCGGCTGGCGGGACATCAGCACCTCAGGCTCCCGCTGGCTCCGACACCGGGCGGGGGCCGCGCTGGGGGGCCCGGGGCCGCGCACAGACCACACCCTGGGCACTGACCTAGGTGAGCCCGCGGCGGGCGCCCAGGCCCCCCCCTCGGTGCCCGCCCCGTCTTGGAACCTCTCTGCCGTCCAGGCTGGTAGGTGGCTGTGGGCACGCATTGCGGGAAAGAGCCGTCCGTGGCGGCCCTGCGCTCCCCGGCCCTGCGGGAGGCGGCCCCCACCTGTGAGCTGGGCTCTGGTACCAGGCGGCCTCCGCGGGTGTGTGCCAGCCCGCGGCGGGCGGGGTGCCAGCGGGGAGAGGGGCGACAGCTGCTGCTGCAGGAAATGGAAGGGTGGCCGGGCGGGCCAGGCTCAGGGGTTGGGCATCGGCCTACGGACCAGGAGGCCGCAGCTGGATTAGGTCGGGGCACAGGCCCAGGTTGCAGGCTCGAACCCCAGTGTGGCGCGTGCAGGAGGCGGCTGGTCACTGAATCTGTCTGCGGCTCCCTCCCTCTCTGAAGTCCATAGAAAATACATTTAAAAAGAGAAGGAAGCAGATGGAAGGGCCGCCCAGGGAGGGCAGGAGGTCCAGGCAGGGCACAGCCCGCAGGCGGGAGGCCGGGCTCGGCTGCCTGTGACCCGTGGCTGACGTGGCTGAGCTGCGGCTGGAGCTGACGCACGGCACCGAGACGCTGGGCCTGTGGCGGAGCTCCGGGCCCTGGGGCGCCGGCTGGCAGGAGCTGGTGGTGGCCCCCGGCCGCGTCCGGGGCGCCTTCTGGGTGAGCTGGGCAGCGGGCATGGCGGGGGCAGCGGGGATGGCGGGGGCAGCGGGGATGGCGGGGGCAGCGGGGATGGCAGGGGCAGCGGGCGGGTCTGAGCCCTGACTGAGGCCTAAGGACTCTGCTCTTCAGGTGACCTTCTCTGCCACCCGCAACACCACCCACAGGGGGGCTGTGGCCGTGGACGATGCGACCTTCTGGGGCTGTGGGCTGCCCCGTAAGTGCCCACGCCGGGGGCCCACGCCGGGGGCCCACGCCGGGGGCCGGGGGCCGCGGGGGCCCCGGTCACTCCCGTCTCAGACAGTCTGGGGCCCCTCCCCCAGCTGCCCTGCCCGGTGTTTGGGGCCTGGTGATGGTTACCCGCCCCCCACCCCAGCCCCCCAGGCCAGCTGCCGGCTGGGGCATCACCGCTGCCAGAACCGGGCCTGTGTGGAGCCCCACCAGGTGTGCGACGGGGAGGACGACTGTGGGGACGGCTCAGACCAGCACACGCCCGGATGCCGTGAGCGGGGCTCCCGCGGGGGGTGGGGGGGGGGGGGGGGGGGGGAAGGAACCCCCGCTCTGAGGGTGCGGGGCGGGGGCGGAACGGACCCCGCTCTGAGGGTGCGGGGCGGGGGCGGAACGGACCCCCGCTCTGAGGGTGCGGGGCGGGGGCGGAATGGACCCCCGCTCTGAGGGTGGGGGGAGGGGGACGGGGGCGGAACGAACCCCGCTCTGAGGTGCGGGGAGGGGGGCGGGGGCGGAAGGAACCCCTGCTCGGCCTCGGGGTGGGGGGCGGGGGAGCCGCTGCACCACGGGGAGGCCCAGGGCGGGGCCCCCGCTCAGGCCTGAGCCCTTCGCCCCAGGCCGCCACATACCCACGGACTTGGAGACGGGCCTGGGCCTGTGGCACCGCGCGGAGGGCTGGACCCGGAACCTCAGCGCCAGGGTCCCCGAGCGCCCGCCTGGCCGCGCCGAGACCACAGCGCAGCAGCCCACAGGGTGAGGCCACAGGGGAAGCCCGGGCCGCACACCCGCGGCCCCCAGGCCGGCCGTGCGCCCCCGGCCCCCCTCTGCCCCCCGCAGCCACCCCGCTCTCCCCCCAGGCTACTTCCTGGTGTCCCTGGCGGAGCCCCGCGCCCCTGCTCTCCTCTACGGCCCGGAGCTCCAGGCCTCAGGCCCCCACCACTGCTCGGTGGGTGCGGCGGGCGGGACGCGGGCTGCCTGACCGTCCCGTCCTGTCCCCTCCAGCTCGTCCTCTACCTCCACCTGCACGGGTCCCCGGCCGGCCGCCTCCGGCTGTACCTGCAGGCTCAGGGCCCCCGGGCCCCCCGGGACCCCGTCCTGCTGCGCCGCCGCCACGGGGAGCTGGGGGACGCCTGGGTCCGCGACCGAGTGGACATCCAGAGCGGGCACCGCTTCCGGGTGCGGGTGCGGGCGGCGGCGGGCGGCGGTGTGTGTGCGGCTGCAGGGAGGGAAGCCCTGGGGGCTTTGGGGACACGGACGTGTGCGGGACGGTGGGGAGAGGCTCGGGAGCGGCCCGGGCAGCACACAGACCGGCCGCCCTGAGCCTGCTGTGCCCGCAGGTCCTCCTGGCCGGGCAGACGGGCCCCGGGGGCGCCGTGGGCCTGGACGACCTCATCCTCTCGGAGGGCTGCACACCAGCCCCTGAGCCCCGCCCAGCAGGCAGCCCGCCCCACGGCCCTGACCCCACCTGTGCTACCCACAGAGGCCCCCTGAGCCCCGCCCAGCAGGCAGCCCCGCCCCACGCCTCTGACCCCACCTGTGCTACCCACAGAGGCCCCCGGCTCGCCCTCTGGGCCCCGGCCCCTCGGTCTGCAGCCCCAGGGGCCCTGTGAGCCGGGACACCTCCTCTGTGGGGCCCGGTGTGTGCCCCCGGAGCAGCTGTGTGACTTCCAGCCGCAGTGCGAGGGCGGGCGAGGACGAGCAGGAGTGCGGTGAGCCGGGGCGGGGGGCGGGGGCGGGGTTCCCCCTCTGAGTCCTCCGGGCCAGGGGCGCCCAGGGCACTCAGCGCCGGCTCTCACAGGCTCCACAGACTTTGAGCCCCCGGCCGCCGGGGGCTGGGAGGACGCCAGCGTGGGGCGGCTGCAGTGGGGGCGCCTCCGGGCGCAGGAGGGCAGGGGCCCCGGCACGGACGCCAGCGGGGCTGCAGCCGGTGAGCCCCCCTCCCCCCGCAGCCCGGAGCCTCCGCCCGCGAACTGTACCCACAGGGCCCCTGCTCTGCCTCTGCTGGGGGCTCCAGGGCTGGGGCCCCTGGAAGGTGTCCCTCTAAGGCCTCACTCTCCCTCAGGGCACTTCCTGTCCCTGCAGGGGGCCTGGGGACAGCGGACGGCAGCGGCCAGGGCCCGCACGCCCCCCCTGGGCCCCTCCGGCCCCCACTGCGCGCTCCACAAGGCGTACTTCCTTCGGAGCCACCCCCAAGGTCCGGCTCCCCCTGGGGCAGAGCTGGGAGGTGGGCCCTGCGGGAGGGCCGGCAGCTGCCCCTGCTGCCCCTTGGCCAGGCTTCTTGGCGCTGCTGGTGGTGGAGGGCGGCGCCCGGGAGCTGGTGTGGGAGGCCCGGAGCAGCCCCAGCGCCTGGACGTGGGACACAGTCCCCCTGGGGCAACGCCGCCGGCCTTTCCAGGTGCGGGGCAGCCGGGTGGGGGTGCAGCCTGGTGGGGGTGCAGCCGGGTGGGGGGGGCAGCAGGGTAGGGGGTAGTTAGGTGGGGGGGCAGCCGGGTGGGGGACCGTAGGAGGGCAGCCAGGTGGGGGGACAGCAGAGTGGGGGGTAGTTAGGTGGGGGGCAGCCGGGTGGAGGGGCAGCGAGGTTGGGGGGTCAGCCAGGAGGCGGGCAGCCAGGTGGGGGGGCCCGGAGCTGCCCGGACCTAACAGCCTCCTTCGTGCCCCATGAAGCTGGAGTTTGTTGGCCTCGTGAACTGGGAAGGCCCTGGCCAGCAGGCCGCCGGGGTGGACAGCGTGACCCTGAAGGACTGCAGCCCCGCCCTGGCCACCAAAACAGACACAGGTCCCCCCACCGCGCTCCACACCAAGCCTGTCCCCCTCCTCCACCCAGACCACCTTAGGGACCCCAGAGACCCACCCCAAGAGCAAGCCTCCCAGCTTCCCGGGTCTCGGGAGGGAAACCGGGGTGCCGGGGGGGGGGGTGCTGACCCCCCGCCCCCCCAGAGGTCTCCTGTAACTTCGAGCGGCACACGTGCGGCTGGCACACGGGCCACCTCACCGACGCCCACTGGCACCGGGCGGAGAGCCACGGGTCTGGGTACGACCACACCACAGGCAAAGGTAGGTGGGACACCCGGACTGGGGGCAGTGCCCAGGCCTGGAAGGGCTCGAGCCTGGGCTGGAGAGCAGCCTCTGGGAGTGGGTGCGCTCAGCCTGTCCACCCCCCGCCCGCAGGCTACTTCATGCTCCTGGACCCCACGGACCCGCCGGCCCGGGGCCCTGGTGCCCGCCTGCTCACCCAGCCCCAGACGCTGGCAGCCCCTCAGGAGTGCCTGTCCTTCTGGTACCACCTCCATGGGCCCCAGATCGGTGAGTCCACGCCGGGCGGGGCTCGAGGCTCAGGTGCCCGGGTTCTGGAGGAGCTGGGAGCTGGCGGGGGGGTTGTGGGGGAGTTGTCCCCTCCGGTGTCACTCGCCCCGCAGGGACACTGCGCCTGGTGATGAGGCAGGATGGGAAGGACACCCACCTGTGGTCACAGTCTGGCACCCACGGCACCCGCTGGCTCGAGGCCTGGGCCGCTCTCCACCACCAGCCGGACCCGGGCGCCCAGAACCAGGCGAGGGGCGGGGGCAGGGCATGGCCGGCGCTGACACCCTCCGCCCCCAGCTGCTGTTCGAGGGCCTGCGGGACGGGTTCCTGGGATCCATGGCGCTGGACGACGCGGCCCTGCGGCCGGGGCCCTGCTGGGCCCCCGAGCGCCGCTCCTTTGAGGACTCGGCCTGCAGCTTCTCCACCGGGGACCGCTGGACGCGCCAGGCCAACGCCACGGGCCACGCCCGGGGCCCCGGGGCCGACCACACTACACAGACGGCTCACGGTGCGGCCTGGCTGGGCAGAGGGGCTGGGTGAGGCGGAGGGCGGGTGGGGTCAGGGTGGGGCGGGCGGCAGGCTCCAGCTGGCACCCTCACCCAGGGCACTACATGATCGTGGACACGAGCCCACGGGGCCTCCCTGACTTCGGCGGAGCACCGGCCCCCGGCCCGACCCGCCTGCCTGACCTTTTGGTACCACCTGAGCCTCCGGAACCCAGGTGAGGCGGTCCGCGCACCAGCCCTGGCAGGCCGCCGCTTCGGGCTCGGAGGTGTTGCCCCCTGCTGACCGGCGGCCTGGGGGCAGGTACCCTGCAGGTCCGCGTGGAGGGGGCAGAGCGGCACCAGGTGCTGACCATCAGCGAGCGTGGAGGGCCGGCCTGGTGCCTGGGCAGAGTGGACGTGCAGGCCCAGCGGGCGTGGAGGGTGGGCGCCCGCCCGGGCGGGTCCTTCCTGCCGAGGGCCGTCGGCCAGGCGTGGCGCTGCCGCACTCCGTGCCGCCCAGGTGTTGTTGGAGGCCGTGGCCGCTGGCGTGGAGCACTCCTACGTGGCGCTGGACGACCTGCTGCTCCAGGACGGCCCTGCCCTCCGCCAGGTGGGCGCCCGGCGGCCTGGCCGAGCCTGCCGCGACGCACGGTGGGACCAGCTCTGTGCCAAGCGTCCCCAGCAGCAGAGCTGCCCAGGAATGGGGGCGCGGCAGTACCACTCAGTGCCCGGGTCCCTTGCAGCTTCCTGTGACTTTGAGACAGGCCTGTGCGGCTGGAGCCACCTGTCCTGGCCCGGCCTGGGAGGGTACGGCTGGGACTGGAGCAGTGAATCCACACCCTCCCGGTACCCCCAGCCCCCCGTGGACCACACCCTGGGCACCGACGCAGGTGGGTCTGAGTCAGGGAGGAAGCCCCAGAGCCACACACACCCAAGGGCACCGCCCCCCCGCCCCCCAAGGCCAGCAGCCCCGCTCAGCCGGGCTCCCTCAGGGTCAGAGGTCAGCGCCATCGATCACTGGGGCACCCCTCCCTCTCTCGTTCCCAGGCCACTTTGCTCTCTTCGAGAGAGGTGTGCTGGGGCCGGGGGCCCGGGCAGCCTGGCTGCGCAGCCAGCCCCTGCCCCCCACCCAGGCCTCCTGCCTCCACTTCTGGTACCACATGGGCTTCCCTGAGCACTTCTGTGAGTTGGCTGGCCGGGGGCGGAGCCTGGCCCGGCCTGAACCACCCTGGCCCCACTCTCAGACAAGGGCGAGCTGAGGGTGCTCCTGAGCAGTGCGCGGGGCCAGCTGGCCGTGTGGGGTGCGGGCGGGCGCCTGCGGCACCAGTGGCTGGAAGGCCAGGTGGAGGTGGCCAGTGCGGAGGAGTTCCAGGTGAGGCTGGCGCTCCGAGGGGAGGCCTGGGGCTCAGGCGGGGCCTGCCTCGGGGCCCACACGGCTTCCCCCACCCCCGCCCCGGGCAGATCGTGTTTGAGGCCACTCTGGGCGGCGGCCAGCCCGGGGCCCATTGTCCTGGACGACGGAGTATCTGGCCGGGCAGCACTGCCAGCGGCCTGTGCCCAGCCAGGGTCAGCCCTGCCCGGGCTGGCCAGCCCTGCTCCGGGTCTGGGATCAGCGGCTCAGCAGCTCCTGGCCCGTGGCTGCCTGAGGCCACGAGAGCCACACGGCTGGCCTCCACTGTCCCCATCTTCCTATTGTCCCCCCCCTTCCCTCCCCGGGCCCCTGATCCCAAGTGTGGTCCAGCCTGGGGCCATGATGCCTGCGGTCCCCCGTCTCCAGCAGGGCCCGGAGCCTGAGGGGGGCAGGCGGGGTCCTCAGGCACCGCGGGTGGCTTGGGAGTGGGGTTGCCAGGGAGGATGAGGTCCCAGGCTCCTGCGCCCCGCGCCCACAGGGGCCTCGGCGGTGGCCACGGTGCCCGCCGCGGTTGGCGGTGCCCTGCTCGTGCTGGTGCTGCTTGGACTCACAGGGCGGCAATGGCTGCGGAAGGAGGGCTGCCCCTGCAGGGACAGGACGGCGGCTGCGGCCCCCGGCTTCGACAACATTCTCTTCAACGCGGTAGGGCCCTGGGTGGGGGAGCCGCTGTGCCCTGCTCGTGCAGAGGCAGGAACCCCTCGACCCACCCAACTGGTGGTGCCCACCTGCCACCCAGCCATCACCAGGCTCCTCCCCCTTTCCAGGATCAAGTCACCCTGCCGGCGTCCGTCACCAACGGCCCCTAGGCCCCGAGGACCCACTCCCCCGGAGCTCCCATCCTGTCAGCTCTGGCCCGACTGCCGAGCCCCCCTCCTCACCCTGCACCCTGCCTCCACCCACGTGTCTGGCTGAAGTGCTCACCCAACAATAAACACTCCGGCCAGCCTGTGCATCTTGCTCTGAAGGGTCCCCGTGTCCCCCACCCGCGCCACTGAGCGGTCCCTAGACAGCACAGCTGCTCCCCGAGGGAGGGAACGCCAGCCCCGACGACAGACAGGACAGGCCTTCCCAACCCGGGCACCAGGCATGTCACGCCTGGGCCTGGAAGGGTGCCGGCCGGCTGCTCCCCTGGCCTCTGGGCCCACAGGATGACAGGGCAGCGTGTGGCCAGGGGAGGGTGGGGCCTGGTGCCAACACCCACTAACGTTCACGGCCCCTCGGGCACCCCCCAGCCCGTCATGCAAACAACCCCCTCCCACACATGGGCCAGGAGGGAGCAGCGGTGCGGTGGGCGGGCCGGTGGGACAGAGGCTCACACCAGCAGGAAGAGCAGCGAATGTTTATTAGTTTATTAGCGTCTCTAGCAGCCAGACGGGCGTCTTCCCTCTGCGGACCGGGCTGGCCCCGCCCCGCACCCCCGTGAGGCCCCCTCCGCTCCCCTGGGAGCCGTGCCCACGTGGCCGACGCCGGGGGAGAGGGTGGTGGGTCTGCTCCTCGCTGAGGAGGGGGGTAGGCAGGAAACACAACAGGAGAAGCTAACACTTTGCAAGGCTTTGTTTACAGCAGTTGGGTGGGGGTCCCAGGCAGGCTGACACCCGTGTTCCGCTCGGCGCGTGAGGAGGCCACGCTGGCACTGGGGGTCCCGGGGAACCACCAGCATGATCAGCCGGAACGCACTGACCTCGAGGCTTTGTGCTCATTTCGCCTTGGGCCCCTTCTCAATCGGCTTCCCAATGTCCTTCCCCCGGAGCTTGAGTCCTGAAGGAGCATCGCACCACTGACCTCGCAGCTCCCCGGGGAGATTCGGAGGACAGAGCAGCCCCCGCGTTCCCACCGCGTCCACAAGGGGCAGCAGGCACCCTCTGGCCACGAGCACTGCTCCCTCCCCACAGCCCGGGGACGGGGCAGGGGGGAGAGGGCCCGGGGACGGACCAGGGGGAGAGGGCACCTCCACCCAGAGCAGACACCCCTTCCCGCCCCGGACGGAGCTTCATGCCCCGGCTTCAGGCCGACACCCCCGCGGATGGCAGGGAGGAGCACGAGGACCCCAGACTTGGGGGGAGGGGAATATGCCGGAAGGAAACCACACAGCTCACCCAGGGGAGTGTTCCTTCCTGCACCCCACCTGACCCAGCCCCAAGCCTGCCCCCCCGGGTGCGGACTGGAGGGCACTCACCGATGGCTCTCTCGATCTTGCCCAGAACCTGGTTGTTAGGAATGGCCCTTCCGCTCTCGTAGTCCGCGATGACCTGTGGCTTTTCGTTGATTTTCTAAAGAGAAAATGTGTTTCGTATGCGTCGGTTTGGTAAGAAAACGCTGCAGAACCAGGACACACGTGCATGGGCCAGGCACCACCTTCCCAGACGGTCACTCTCAGCTCACGCGGCCTCCCCGGCTGCAGCCCCTCAGGCCGCCCCCCCCACTCCCCCCCCCTCGGCAGAGCCCCGCACCCACCGTGGCCAGGTCCTTCTGCGTCAGCCCCTTGCTCTGCCGGCCCTGCTGGATGACCTTGCCCACCTCCAGGGTCACGCGGTCGTGGTGCAGCTCCTCCGTCTCCCGGTCCAGCTTGGCCGTGTTCTTGGTGATTGAGTGCTGCTTGTTCTGACCAGCAGCCCCTGAGCGGTGGGAACCGGGAGGGGGGGAGAGAGAGGAAGAGAGGGAGAGCGAGGAAGAGAGAGAAGAAGAGAGGGAGAGCGAGGAAGAGAGGGAGAGAGGAAGAGAGAGAGGAGGGGTTTGCACCAACAGGAGAGAACGGCGTTTCAGGACACCAGCCAGGCACGATGGCAGGTGCTGGCTTGTGCGCCCAGGTACAGGGGAAGCCAGGCCGTCCAATCATGTCTAGTCAGGGCAACTGCACAGGCCTAAGAGCAGATTCCAGAACTTTCTCCCAGCGGAGGGAGTGGACAGCACAGCCTCCAGACCTCTGCCACCCACAGCTGCCCGGGCGAGAGCCCTGGCGCCCCAGCCCGCAGCGGCTTCGGCTGCCAGCGGGCACCCTGACCCGGGCAGGGGCATGTCTGCAGAGACGCCGCCCCACCCCCTCCCAGAGCGCCGGCGGGTGGAACCTACATTTCTTGGAAGTCTCCACGTCTTCTCCTCGTCTCTGGGCTGCTAAGATGGCCTAGAAAACCAGGAAACGGTGTTTGTCAGAATTAACTTTGGAGCCGTGCCGGGCAGCTCAGCTGGTTACGGCGTTGACCTGCTACTTGAAGGTTGGGGGTTCGACCCCGTCAGAGCACACAAGAGCCAACAATGAATGTGTAGCTGGGTGGAACAAATCGATGTCTGTCTCTCCCCCTTCCTCTCTCTCTGAAGTCAACTTTTAAAATATTAGCTTTCACCCTGGCTGGGTTTGCTCACTGGTTACAGCTGAAGGGTTGTGGGTTCAACTCCAGTCAAGAGCACCTAATTTGATTTCCAGCTCGATCCCTGGCCCCATGAGGGAGGCAGCCCATTGACGTCTGTCTCTTCCCTTCCCTTCCCCCTCCCTAAAGTCAGGTGCAGACGGACAAACACCACACAGCAGCCCCGGCAGCCAGCACCGCTGTGAGCCGGCCGGGCAGTGCGCGCACCCGGCGCTTTCTGAGCCGGGCAGGCTCTTCCACGGGCTGGCATCGGCGCCTGCTTTTTGTTTGTTTAGGTTTTAATTGGCCCTGAGAGAAGGAGAGGGGGAACACGGACGGCGAGGGAGGGAAGCAATCTATCGCCCACACCCCACGGGGTCCAGCCTGCCACCGGCCGCGCACCCCGGCCAGGAGGCGAACCGAGCCGCAGCCTTCCATGCAGGGCGGCCCCGCCGCCACCGGGCAGGCTGGGCTTCGAACCCCAGCTCCTCAGGCAAACCCCCTTCGCCCCAGCATCCTGCGCCTCTCGCTCAGCTGCTCCACCCGCTCTGGGGCCCCCTGCTAACACCCCACCGTGGCTCGGGCTCCTCGGGGGGTTCAGGCGCTCTGCGGCGCTGTTTCCTCCGGCGAAGAAAAGGCGCACTGGGTTCTCCTGCGCAGCCAGCGGGGGCGGGCCAAGGAGCCCTGGCCCGGGCCCAGCCCCGCCCGCCGGCCCGCCGCCTCCAGCCGCCCGGAGGGCTCCCTCCCTGGGCCCGGGCAGCCGCGGGGTGCGGGTGGGTGGCGCGGGCAGCATCGGACTGAGCAGACTGGGGAGGGGGGAGCCCCAGTCCCGCCCCAGCCAGGCCCCGCTCCCCGTTCCCCTCCCAGTCCTGACCCGGTCCTCGCTGTCCCGTCCACACCCAGCCCAAGGCTCCGGACCTTGCCCGCCTCAACCCCAGGCCTGAATCACACCCATCCCGGCGTCTCCCTGCCCCCCCCCCTTCCTGCCCTCCCCACCCCCGGTATCCCTGCCCCCCCTCCCCCCCTCTGCCCTCCCCACCCCCCGTCTCCCTGCGCCTCCGGTTCCTGCCCCCCCTCTGCCCCCCCTTCCTGCCTCCCTACCTCCCTGGCCCCCCCGGTTCCTGCCCCCCCACCCCCTTGCTCCCCCGTCTCCCTGCCCCCCGGTTCCTGCCCCTCCACCCCCCCACCCGCCATCGCGGACCGTCCTCCAGCCGTGCCTCCGCCTGTCCTCATCCTGACGCCCCCACGTCCGCGCGGACCGTCCCCGACAGGCCCCGGCCCCGGCCCTTCCCTACCGGAGCCCCGGGCCGCGGCCCGCCCCGCGGCAGCCCGCATCGCCGCCGGCCGCTCCGGGGCCGGGGCCGGCGGGGCCCACCTGCTTGGACTTGGCCTGCGCGGCCGTGGGGCCCTTCTTGCGCAGCACCGTCACCGTGTCCCAGTCGCTCTCGGCCATGGCGGCGGCGGCTCCCGCTCCGACGGCGGCTCGGCTCGGCGGCAGCTGCTCGAGATCCTGCGCCGCGACGTCGCTTCTTCGCTAGCCCGCTTCCGGCGCCGTCCGCGCCCCTCCCCCGCCTCCCATTGGTCGGAATCCCTGAGGGGCGGGCACTTCCTGCGCCTGGGGACCAATCTGAGCCCGGCTCATCTGCGGAACTGTGGGGGCGGTGCGCGTTGGGTGATGACGTCAGGGCGCGGAGGGGCCGGAGTGAGCGCCAGGGGGCGCGGAGGGGGCGCGGAGGGGCGCGGTCCCGGTGCAGAGGGGCGCGGAGGGGCGCGGAGGGGGTCGGAGGAGGCGCGGTCCGGGAAGCGGAGGGGGCGCGGAGGGGCGCGGTCCCGGTGCAGAGGGGCGCGGAGGGGCGCGGAGGGGCGCGGAGGGGGCCGGAGGGGCGCGGAGGGGCGCGGTCCCGGTGCAGAGGGGCGCGGAGGGGCGCGGAGGGGGTCGGAGGAGGCGCGGTCCGGGAAGCGGAGGGGGCGCGGAGGGGCGCGGTCCCGGTGCAGAGGGGCGCGGAGGGGCGCGGAGGGGCGCGGAGGGGGCCGGAGGAGGCGCGGTCCGGGAAGCGGAGGGGGCGCGGAGGGGCGCGGAGGGGCGCGGTCCCGGTGCAGAGGGCGGGTGACGCAGGGAGGCGGGGAGAGGGGCGCGGAGGGGAGTGGTCCTGGTGCAGCGGGGCGGGCGGAGGTGCTGTGACCGGGCGGGTCGGTGAGAAGGGGACTCTGATAGCGGAGGGGGCGCGTGTGAGGGGAGGGCGTGGCGGGGCTGTGCTCAGGGAGAGGCGTGGGTGCGCGCGGGACGGCCCCATTTCGGCCTGGGAGGGAGGGGTGCTGAGCGGAGGGGTGCTGAGCGGAGGGGCCTGGGAGGGAGGGGTGCTGGGCGGAGGGGTGCTGGGCAGAGGGGTGCTGAGTGGAGGGGCCTGGGCGGAGGGGTGCTTGGGCGGAGGGGTGCTGGGCGGAGGGGTGCTGGGCGGAGGGGTGCTGAGCGGAGGGGCCTGGGAGGGAGGGGTGCTGGGCGGAGGGGTGCTGAGTGGAGGGGCCTGGGCGGAGAGGTGCTGGGCGGAGGGACCTGGGAAGTGGATGACTCCCGTTTTTCTGCTGTTGGGCTTGGTTTCTGCTCCAGGCTGCCCTTGGCCAGCATGCAAGTCCAAGTGCTACTTTCCTGGAATTGTGCCCACGTGGTGCAGAGGCGTGGGGCATACTAATTGGAGCAGGACTCTCTTTAAGACAGAAAACGGAAAATTATAAAACCCAACAGGAAAATAAATATTTTCGTATAATACTTTGTAAAATGTGTCTATTTTACAGCAATGCTGTAATATCTTACAGTTGTTAGTATTAAAATTTTTCTATTTTCATTGTCTTCAGAGAGGAAGAGAGAAACATCAATGATGAGAGGCAATCCTGGATCAGCTGCCTCCTGCACCCCAGGCCTGTGCCCTTGGCTGGAATCAAACCCGGGATCCTTCAGTCCGCAGGCCGACGCTCTATCCACGGAGTCAAACCGGAGAGGGCTATTTTACGATAGTTTTGTATAAGAGGACAAGTTACACATTTAAAAAACCTGACAAGTGCCACAAAAAATGACATTTGTGTAAATTAACACATGCGTTTCTAGTGCTTTTGCTCACGTTGTTGGCTGTCTCTTTTTTATTTTTTAATTTTTCTGGCTGTGTTCTCTTTGAACGCGCACATCCTGGCTTTGCAGATTGGGCTGTGGAAAGAACAGAGGGCGATTCAAGCTTCTCCGTCGTGTTTGATCACATGGGCATCTGATGGTTAGTGATGACCATGGTGTGGTAATACTCGGGCTTTGCACCGAGTGCTCCGGTAGCATTCCTGCAGGGAGGTGTGTGCTGCGCAAACACAGGAGTTCCGATAAGGGCAGCCCCGCCGAGAGAAAAACCCTCCATCCAGCCTTACGGGCTGCTTTCCTCGGAGGAGACGGACGGCGTTCCTTCTTGGGCCCGGGGGCGGGGAGAACGGAGTCCGCGCACCATCTTGCGCGTTGCATGACGGGAAGAATTCCGCAGTGAGCGGGTGTCGTTGCTTCGCCGGCCGTTCTAGTCCCTGCCGGCAGATGGCGCGCGCGGACCGGTCCCAAAGGTCACTGCCCTCAGGGACCCACATCTGCGGGAGGTCACGGGCACACAAACCGATTCTAGTCTCCTGGGGCGCGTGGGGGGACCCACTCAACAACAGGCCACCGGGAGCGAGACGCCGAGGCCTGCCAGGCGCCTGGGGGGGGGGGGAGGCGGGAGCTGGTCCAGGTGCGGCCAGGCTGGTGCAAAGGCCCTTGGCCAGGCCCCATGCGCAGAGGCGGGACGCCTGGGAAGCTTCGGTCCTGTGTGGGAGGCTGTCGCCTGGCCTTTGGCCCTGGGTGTGGGACGGCCCTTGTGTTCTGAGGTGGCCTGAGGGAGGTGGTGTTACCCGGGCTGGGAATCCTGGCCGAGCTTGTCTGTGGGTGAGGGAATGTGGGGCGGTATCTGCTCTCTTCTTGGTACTGTTGCGTTTTCCCGAGTCCCCTCTGGGCTGCACACAGACGTGGTTTGAACAGGTGATGCCATCAGTGGTTTCAAAAAGCGTGGGATGGAGAGCAGGGAACACGTCCCCGACTTTTCTTACCGCGTGTCCTTCCCGGTGCATGTGGGCGCGGAGCTGTCCTCCCCAGCTCTGTGCGCCCTGGCTCTCCTGCTGGGCTCCCGTCCAGCGGCCGGCCTGGGCAGACCCTCCCACCCGGGCCCCTCGTCCTCCTCCCTGCAGTCCTGGGTGGCCTCCTGGGCCCGGAGCGCAGGTGCTGGTGGGGTGGCCTGGCCCACCCCGTGTCTTCTCCTCCCCTCAGGGGGTGTCTCAGGAAGGGTGCCTGGCTGTGCACTCTCGGGGGAGGCGGGAGGGGGGGCCCCTGCTGACTGGCCTGGGTACAGGGGAATTCTGGGGCAGAGCTGGCGGCCCAGCCCTCAGATGATGGCTGAGCCAGAGCAAAACGGGCTTCTTTCAGAAGCCGATGCCTGGGGTTGACCTTAAAATGTCTGAAAAAAGAGCCGATGGGGGGGGGATGTCCAGGCAGAGAAGCGGCCTATATTTTGGGAGGTGGCCCGCCATGGGAGGCTCTGGGGCCAGCCGAGGGGCACGAGCAGTGTGTCCCTTGTCCAGGTCCTGAGTGGGGACCCAAGTCACCCTTTCTGTCTTCTGTGCTAGCTGGTGTCTGTCCTCCCAAAGGCCTGAGTGAGACACGCTTGTGAGGGGAGCACCTTATGGGCCACACCTGTCGGGGCCAGATGCCAAGTGAGAAGGAAAAACAGAGGCGGCAGGGTGGGCTGCGCAGGTGGCCGTGGCAGCCCCCCCCCACCTTGGGCTGCTCGCCTGTGGGCAGGTCCACTCGGCCTGGACCTTGATCTGCAGCCAGGCCCTCGCCCTTCTCCGGGAGCACTGAGGCTGGGACAGCCGCTCCAGGCCGGGCCCGCCCTGCCGCCTGCTGGCCTGAGGCCCCGGCCCGGCCCCAGCCCCCTCCCAGGGCCGCGGGGCTGTCCCAGGTGCCTCCTGGCCCCTCCCTGCTGTGGCTGAGGGCTGAGTTTCGCTTTCTGTTTGGCAGGAAGGGACCTGACGGGAATCCCCTGAGCTGCTGAGGGCCAGAGTGAGTCACCCCTTTCCAGCTTGCCAGGTCGGGGGGTGTCACCCCTTCAGAGCAGGCTGGCGGGGGTGGGGCGGCACTTCCTGGTCCCTCTTCCCCGGTTCTCAGCTCGGCTCACCGGGCAGGCCTGTCATCAGAGTCAAATTAAAAAAATAAAACATGTGCACGTGTGTGAAGATCCTGTGAATGAGGCAGTGTTTACGATTCGCAGAAGCTTCCATGCTAGACACGCCGGCAGGTCCTTCGGGCCGTCTCAGGGGTGTCCGCAGGCGGCTGGCTGGCTGCCTTCCCCAGAGCGGAGCAAAGCCTGGCTCAGGAGAAGCCCTGGGTGTGGGCGGGCCAGGCGGCTCCCGTCAGCCCTCGGCCTGCCCCCTGGAGGAGTGACCCTTTGATCAGCCCTCGGCCTGCCCCCTGGAGGAGTGACCCTCCCCGTCAGCCCTCGGCCTGCCCCCTGGAGGAGTGACCCTTTGATCAGCCCTCGGCCTGCCCCCTGGAGGAGTGACCCTCCCCGTCAGCCCTCGGCCTGCCCCCTGGAGGAGTGACCCTCCCCATCAGCCCTTGGCCTGCCCCCTGGAGGAGTGACCCTCCCGGGACCACTGCAGAGGCCGGCGGACGGTTTCCTGGTTTTGCAGCGGAATCTTCTCTGCAACAAGGACAGTTTCCTGCGGGGTTCGCAGCGGGGGGTTCGCAGCGAGGGGAGACGAGCCGGTCGGACGCCTGAGAGCGCGGGCGGCCACGCGCTGCGGCGGAGGCTTCCACGGCTCCTGCGGCCAGCCCGGCCTGGAGTTCACAGAGCACGCACCAGAGGCAGGGCGGCCGGCTGCCATCTCCCAGGGAAATTCCGGCCGCAACTGGTAATGACGTGTGCAGCGTGAGGCAAGCATCTCGCACACGTGTGGACTGTTCACATGACTCACTCAGAGCCCGCCCTCTGCCCTTTGCTCCTCCTCCAGCAGTGGCTCCGGACGAGCCTCCAGAGCGGAGGTGCTGGGGTGCTGTGTGGCCCGAGGCAAAGGACTCCCACCTCGCGGGGTCCCGCGTTCTTTTCCGCAAAATGAAGAGGGTGGTCCCCCTTCGGGCGCTGGTGTGAGAGCAGAAGCTGTGTGCCAGGCGGGGAGCGATGCCCGGGCTGCGTCAGAGGCGCCTCCCGTGGCACAGGAACTCTGGCCACAGGTCACCCGCCCAGCGGGGCTCCTTTTTCCCTGGCCCAGACCGCTGCCTTGTTTCCAGACGTTTCCATTTGCGTGTCCCACATTTCCGTGTGTCTGGAGGCCATAGTTTGTGCCTTTGGGGTTTATTGGTGGTAAAAATCCATATGAAATTCGCTATTAAGCCATACAATTCAGTGTTGTTTGTACATTCCCAAGGTCGGGCAACCATCACCGCTGTTTAGTTCCAGAACACGAACCTACCCGAGCGGAGACCTCGTCGCCTTCAGACCCTTTAGGGGAGCGGAGCCTTTTCGTGCTTTTTCTTACAAACAACTCACGCGGGGCCTTGCTGAGCTGGGCGTTGGGGAGGCGAAGGTGCCGCCATGGTGCCCTCGGCCTGAGCCGGATCCTTCATGGGCACCGCCAGGTTCTCGGGAGGTGAGAGCAGCGAAGGCCTTGCAGCGGGATTCCCGTCCTCCCGTCCTCCCGTCCTCCCGTCCTCCCGTCCTCCCGTCCTCCGGGGTGCACGGAGCTCCCGGGACAGAGCCGTGAGGGCGCCTGGCAGGCTCTGCTCGGAGCAACCCCGGTGGGAATGAATGAATTAACGTCACGGAAGCGCAAACCAATCGACGCCCGCTGCGGCTCCCTCCCTGCTCTTGGTAGGCTCCTCTGACTGTCCGTCAGAAAGGCGGGCACAAAGAAGGGCGGGGGAAAAACCTGGCCAATCATAGCCCGCTGCGGCTCCCTGCGCGTTCCTGATAGGCTCTCCTGTCAGTCCGTCAGGCGGGTCGGAGGCGGGGACGGGGCGGCGGCGGCGGCAGGGCGGGCGGGCAGTTCCGGGCGCGCGGCGACCGTTGGTGAGTGGCCCCGCGGGGGTCGGCGTCGGGGGTCGCGGTCCGGGCGGGGCGCGCGGCGCGGGAGGCAGGCGGGGAGGCAGGGCGGCCGCCGCCCCGCGGGCCGGAGGGGAATTCCCGAGCGGGGGAACCGGAAACTGAAAGTCGGCGCGGGGCCGGAAAGTTCGCGAACGCGCGCGGGCGCCTGTCGGGGGTCCACGGCCCGGGGTCCCCCACGCGGCCCGCTGCGGCCTGTGGGCGTCTCACCCCTTCCTTCCCGTCCCCGGGGCTCCCCTGCCCGCCTGGCCCCGGGCCTCCGGCCGACGGCCTCCCACCGGGAGGTGGACGAGCCCCGGCCCGGGCCGCGCTCAGCGCCCCAACTGCGGGCCCGCCTGCTGCCCCCGCCCGCCCCCTCACTCCTCCTCTGCCCCCTACTCCACTGCCCCCCAATTCTCCTTCCCCTCCCTCCTCTTCCCCCTCCCTCCTCCTCTGCCCCCAGTCCTCCTCTGCCCCCCAATTCTCCTCCTCCTTCCCCCTCCCTCCTCCTCTGCCCCCAGTCCTCCTCTGCCCCCCAATTCTCCTCCCCCTCCCTCCTCTTCCCCCCTCCCTCCTCCTCTGCCCCCCAATTCTCCTTCCCCTCCCTCCTCCTTCCCCTCCCTCCTCCTCTGCCCCCAGTCCTCCTCTGCCCCCCAATTCTCCTCCCTCCTCCTCTGCCCCCCACTCCTCCTCTGCCCCCAGCCACCCCTCTGCAGGCTGACCCCCGGGAGCGGCCTTGACCCCTATCCTGGGAGCCTGTGGGGCCTGAGGTCAGCCTGCAGCCCCGCCCCCAGGCCTGAGCAGCGGCTGGACGGTCTCTCTCCGTGCCTCACCTCGGGAGCCCTGTGGACCCCAGATGATTGCTTGCGGCCGGAGGGGTGGTGAGGGCCTGGAGTGGAGGCAGCTGTGGGGACGGGCCGGAGTGGGCCGGGGCTGGCCGGTCCCAGTAGGAGCTCCCAGGACAGCTGCTCGGAGTGGGCCGCCTTGCGCCCAGCGAGCCCGGGGCCCTGTCCCCGGGCAGAATGGCGGACTCAGCAGCTCAGAGCGTTACGTTCCAGGTGGAGGTCCCAGCCAATCCCGAGCTGTTGCTCAATTTTTCTTTTCTAGGAAAACAGCTTTATTGCAGTAAAGCTTACACGCTGCAGAAGTTACTCTTGCGTGAGTTTCAAACCAACACGGTTCTAAGAAGTGCTTTCCTAAAGCTTTTCCCAGCTGGCTGGTGTTGCCCAGTGGTTGTGCCGCCTCCCCTGGGCACACGTCCAGGCTGCAGTCTTGCTCCCCTGGGGAGGATGCAGGAGGCAGCGGTCGGTCGATGTTTCTCTGTCCCTCTCCCTCCCTCTCTGGTCAGCGCCGTGCACATACATTTAAAAGGCCCTTCCCTCTCAGCGGACAGCGCTCCCCGGCCTCTGAGCAGTGCTCTGCAGCCCCAGCCCCTCACCCCCATCAGCTCCAAAGGCACTCGCTGTGAGCCGGTCTCTGCTCTGTGCCGCCTGGGACAGCCCTGCCGGTGCCTCCGACACCCACAGCCGCGTCCAGAGCTCCTGCAGGGAGAGGCTGAGGGCCCGCCCGCTCCCCGCTCCAGCCCTTCCCCAGCCTGGAGCTCTCTGATCCCGGCCGGTGGGCTTTCTGTGCAGGCTCCGTCGGGAGGCCTGAGGGGGTCAGTGCGTCTGCAGCGCCCCCCTCGGGCCGCTGGGCGGCTGGTGGGAGGGCTGTGACGACAGTTGCTCCTGACCCTCAGGCAGCAGCCAGGGGCTCGGGTGCTCTATGCCAGGCCTGGGAAGACCAAACACACACCCTTCACCTCACAGTGTCGCCCCCAAAGTAGCTGCTGCCCCCTGCCCGTCTCCACAGGGTGGCAGGGCCTGACCTGGCGCATGGAACCGAGGTTCCTCGCGGACACCTGTCCTGGCAGCAGTGCCCTTCCCAGAGGCGAGGCTGCGGTGGGCGGGGCCTGTCTTGGGGAAGGGTGTGTGTCCTGCAGGAGTGCCCTGAGGCCTAGTTCCGTGGGGGGCAGGGCAGAGGGGACCCCAGGAGGCGCCCTGGCCGGGCTCCCAGCGCTCCGTGCGCTGGGTGTGGACCTCGCCGGAGGGTTTCTCCTGGGGGCCGTGCTAGCTCTGTCTGCGCCCGAGGGCGGGAGGACGAGGTCGCCCGGGTCCCAGGCAGCTGTGTGAGTGAGCGAGAGACCAGGGTGCCGTGTGCCGCGTGGCCCGGCACAGCCCCGCGGTGGCTGCGGGGTCACGAGGCTGTGCCGGGCCCGGCTCGCTGGGGGTGAGGCCTCAGGTGCCAGGTCCGAACTCGGAGTCTCAAAGTGGCTTGCCGACGACACCCCACTTGTCGCCGTTTCTGTGGGGCAGCCCCAGCACAGGCGGTGGCCGCGCTGGGCAGGTCCCTCTCCTGGAAGGGTCCCGCCTGGGGCTGCGGCTGGGAGGGATGCGCTCCGTCTGCAGCGCAGCATCCTCTGGGGACAGTGTCCGCAGGACCGGCTGGGCAGTCCCGGCTCTGGCTTTTGGTGTTGTGGGTGTCGGACAGAGTTCCATAAGAGGCTTCCGGACCTCGGAGTGCTGGGTGCCCCTCCCAAACCTGCTGGGGTGAGGCCGGGGCAGAGGAGCAGCGCCAGGTGGGCGTGGGAGAGGCCTGGCAGTGTGGCCACCTCGGGGTGTTGTAGAGGTCGTCCACCGCCAGCTCGGAGCTTGTGTGGGACCCTCAGGAGCCGGCACGCCGAGCACTTGGTCAGCGGGAAGGGGCGGACAGCCGCCGGCCTGGGCACTGCGCAAGGGGGGCCACACCTGCTAAGCCCGGTCTCCGAGTCTGTGGCGCAGATGGGCTGGATGGTTTCTCGAGCATCAGTCATGCTGCAACCAGTCAGCTGACCGGTCAGCGTCCACTCGCCAGGCCGGCATTTCCTGGAGTGTCACCGCGGGGTGGGCGCCTCTCGACGCCTCGACGCCTCTGCCTCCCTCAGGGCCTGCGTTCTCTGGGGACGCGACGCCCATGGCTGCAGCCAGCGTGACCCCTCCCGGCTCCCTGGATGCGCTGCAGCCCGGCTTCTCCACGGCCCTGCTGGGGACCAAGCTGGAGGACAAGTACCTGTGCTCCGCCTGCAAGAACGTCCTGCGCAGGCCCTTCCAGGCCCAGTGCGGCCACCGCTACTGCTCCTTCTGCCTGAGCAGCATCCTCAGGTGGGCGGCGGCGGGCGGAGGGGCGGGGCGGCGGCTGCTCCGGCAGCTGTGCTCCCGGTGAGCCTCGTTGACGGCACAGGCGGAGGCCGGGCGCTGCGAGGGGTGGACATGAGCGTGCGTTTGTGCGGGTGGTTCTGCTGGCGTCCTCGCACGGACATCGCGGTGCAGCGCTGGCGGTGGGTGTGCCGTGCCCGCCGGGGTCTCCAGGCAGGGCCCACACCTGCTCCGGCGTCTGCCTCTGAGCGGGCGCCTCGTTCCCCGTGGGGTGACCACCACAGGAGCAGATTCCCCGCTCTGATGCTGGAACGTCACGCGGGCGTGTGCTCCGCCGACGGGGACGGGGACGGTGCCGGTGCTGAGCGGCGGGCTGGCAGACGCCGCCTGTCCTCGGCAGCAGGTCTCACGCGCACCCTCTCCCCAGCTCCGGGCCCCAGAACTGTGCTGCCTGTGTGCACGAGGGCATCTACGAAGAAGGCATTTCCATCTTGGAGAGCAGCTCGGTGAGTGAGGCTGGAGCCGACCGCCCACGTGAACAAACACGTGCTTCCTTCAGAGCCACCAGAGGGGGCGCACCTCAGCAGCGGGAGGTGGACAGGCTGCACGCGGGGCCGGGCTCCGGGGGCCGACTGCGGACGCTCACGCAGGCCGCTGTCCCCAGGCTTTCCCCGACAACGCTGCCCGCAGGGAGGTGGAGAGCCTGCCCGCCATCTGCTCCAACGACGGCTGCGCCTGGAAGGGGACCCTCAAGGAGTACGAGGTAGGCCGCCTGCCTCCGCGTCCGTCGTCTGGGAGCCCAGGCTCCGGCGCCGGCGGCGTGGCCTCAGCCGCCCGTCGGTGGGCGTGTGCTGGTGGGCTCTGCTGGGTCTCCAGGAAGCATTCTTACTCTGGATGGCGCTGGCGCTGGGGACGCCCCGGTCGCCTGCTCGTTTGTCCTGGGTCGCGGGGCACCTGGCCTGTGACGGGGCGCAGGGTGCGTCTCCCCAGCCGGTCTCGGCCGCGTGGTGCCTGTGTCTCTTCAGCACATGGGGCCGGTGATGGCCGTGGAGGCTGAGGTGCCGAGGCCGTCCGGGAGCCTGGCCCCTCTCTCTTTGCTGCTGTTAATCCTCTCCTGAGGGTGTTTTCCTCAGGCTGGGACGGAGCCACCCAGCGAGGACAGGGCAGGGCGGCGGCCGGGGGCTCTCCCTGTGCTTGTGTGTGTGCAGCAGTGCAGGCCTCTGGGCTCCGCTGTGTTCTGCCAGGGGAGTTCTGGGTGCAGGCGAGATGTTCCGGGCAGGGAGCGAGCGGCACTGGCCCCCTGTGCCTTCTGGGAAAGGGGTCTGCCTGGGGACGGGCGGCCCAGAGGCCACGGGGTGCATCTGCACTGTTGGCGGCCCTCGGCTGTCACTGCCCGGGCACCCAGCCTCGGGGTCAGGGTCTCTTGGGAGGGCAGGAACTCGAGGTGCCAGGCTGCCTCTGAGAGGCAGGGATCCCTGGGGACAGGTGGGCTCACCCCCAGATTCCTCTGGGGTTCCTGCCGCCTCCAGGCCGGGGGCAGGCGATGCTTCCTGGCCTGGGAGGCAGGACCGCAGCCAGGCCTGGGTTTGTGCCACGGCGGCAGGCGTGCGGCTGGAAAGTCCCTGGCTGCCCCGCTCCGGAAAGTCCCTGCGCGCCGGCTGGTCATGTGGGGGCGTGCGCGCTGGGCCACTCGCTGGCCGTGGCCTTGGACGTGGTGCTCGCGGCCGCGCTGCCCTCGGGCTGCTCCCAGCGGGTGGCGCTGCCCGGTGCCTCGGTGGGAGGGTGGGGAGGTTTGACTGTCCTCTGCGATGGCGTCTCGGGCTCCAGCGCTCAGGGCGATGCTGTGCAGCCTGCGGGGTGCTCTGGTGCGCGGACCTGCCCGGCCAGGGCTCTGGGCGAGGGCCCAGAGAGGCTCTCCCCAAGGGGGGGAGAGCCGGCCGGGCGCCCCCTCGGCTCTGCCCGGTGTCGCGTTGGCATCCTGGCTGAGTCATCGCTGCTTTCTCTGGCGTGTGCTCCTCTGAAGGTCTCCGCGGTGGGAGCTGACAAAGCCGGTGGCCCGTGCAGGCGGGCGGGGGCGTGCAGCCCACGATGGCCTGGGTGCCCTCGTCCCAGGGCAGGGCCCGCCCTCTGCAGGGCGCTTTGTCTGCCCGCGCCCCCAGGAGTTTCTCTTCCCACTTTTAACGTTTCATTGGTTCCGGAGAGGCAGGAGCGGGAGAGAGATAGAAGCATCGATGATGAGATTCATTGATGAGCCGCCTCCTGCACGCCCCCCGCTGTGCCCTGCCGGGAGTTAAACCGGGGCCTCCTGGTGCGCGGGTGGACGCCCAGCCACTGAGCTGTGCCACCAGCCCAGGAGGTAACTTGCTGGGAGACGGGTCCTCTGAGGGAGCCACGTGCCCAGGGCTTTCGGTGACAGCGGGCTCAGTGCGGGCGGGGCCTGCCCTCAGTGCGGCCGGGGCCGGCGCCATAGACCCGAGGCCCCTGCCCAGAGGAGCAGGAGGTCTGCTGGGCCGAGCCGGCAGGAGGCCTGAGCCGTCCTGTCCTCCCTGTGGCCTGCGAGGCTCCGGGTCCTTGGCAGACCCACTTGGCTCCCAGTCCACGTCCAGGCCCCGCCCTGCCTCCCCTCCCACCCCTTCCCCCGTCCCAGCGGCCTTCCCAGGCCCCTCAGAACCTCGGTGTCGTCTCCCCGTTGGCTCCTTCACAGCAGAGCTGCGGCCGAGGTTAGGCTGACGTGGGCCCCTCAGTTCTTGACTCCCCAGGCCTGAGCCCCCCCCCTCCTCCCTGTCCTCCTGCTGCTCCGGCTCCTCCGGGGTCTCCCCAGGCCTCTGCTCACCAGTCACCGGAGGCCCCGGGCTGGGACCTGCCTCCCTAGGACACGCCCGATGCCTTCCTGCCTGTCGCCCTGCACCGCCAGCTCCAGAGGGCGGGCTCCCGGCTCGGTGTGCAGAGGGAAGGGGCTGGGCTCCCGAGTGCCCTCCCGCTCTGCCCCCGTGGCCCCTTCTCACGGCCGTTGGCGTGGCTCTGCTCCTGCCTTTCTCCCCGTCTCCCTGCCAGGGCTTGGGGCCCGGTCGCCTCAGAGCGGAGCCTCTGCCCTGCGGTCGGGCAGGGGGGGTCGTCCTTGGCGTCGGTGGGGGGTGCCACCAGCGGGAGTGGGTCCTGACCTCTGACCGGAACAAAGGGGTGGGGGGTGTCAGTTCTCGGCGCCTGGGCAGGGTGGGTGGAGCGGGAGCCAGGGCCGGGGGCGTCGGCAGGCCGGTGCGGCTCTGCCCGGGCCCGCGTGCGCGCTCAGGACTCCCTCTGTTGCCAGAGCTGCCACGAAGGCCTCTGCCCGTTCCTGCTGACCGAGTGCCCGGCGTGCAGAGGCCTGGTCCGCCTCGGCGAGAAGGAGCGCCACGAGGAGCAGGAGTGCCCGGAGAGGAGCCTCTGCTGCCAGCACTGCCGGGCCGCCTGCTGCTGGGCCGACGTGAAGGTGCGCTGCGGCCGCGCCGCCCGCTGGGGGCCGGGCGGGTCCCGGGGAGCTTGCTGGGTGCGAGGGAGAGCCGCCCGCTGGAAGGGGTGCTGGTATCTGAGGCCCCGCAGTGGCCCGCGCCACCTCTCAGGTCGGGTCTTGGGGAAGCGCGGGGCCCCTGTGCTGGCGGCGCCAGGCCTGGTCCGGCATCGACGTAGCCCAGCGCCCCCAACGCTCCCCCTTCTCTCCCAGGCGCACCATGAGGTCTGCCCCAAGTTCCCGGTGACCTGCGAGGGCTGCGGCCAGGTGACCCCCCGCGAGAAAGTAAGTGGGACCCGGCGCCTGTGAGACCGGCAGGGCGGCCTGGGCGTCCCAGAGGGCCCGCGCTGCGAGGCCGGTGGGTCCCCTGTGGACCAGCGTCCGATCGCCCGCGGCCGCTCTTCTGTTAGCCTCAGGGATGGACACCTCAGGCTGCGCAGCCGTCCCTGAGGCTCAAGGGGCCGGGCGGCCGCCCCCTCCCTGCCTCTCCGTCCACGGCCCAGGCCCGGCAGGCGGCGGGCGCCCTGCGGCTTTAAGAGGGAGCGCGGTCCGTGCCGGTCCGTGCTTCGCTGCTGCAGAGCGCGTCACGCGATGGGGCTCAGGCTGCGGTTGCCGTGAGTCCTGGGGGCCCCGCAGGCGGCTCCAGGTGGCCGCGTCTGGGCGGCCGGCCGCGGCAGCGTGCACTCCGTTCGTTGGTTTGCTGCTGCGTGTGTCTAAGACGCTCTGCCCCTCAGACGTCCAGTAGCCGTTCTGGGAAGTGATCACGTGGCTCACGTGGCTCAGGGCCCCTGCCGCTGAGGGTCGGGCAGACTCGCTGTGCCCCGGTGACGGGTCAGCCGTGTCCTGGGGCGTTGGGGTTTGCATTTCTCCCACGTCTGTCTGCTGAGCACTCGCTTCGAGTCCAGTGGCGTTTGTTTCTCTTACGTTTGACGAAGGCTTCGCGACGCCTCCACTTCCCGGGGGATTTGGTCCGGTCTCCCGTTTGGGAGCTCTGTGCTAGGGGTGGCGTTTGTCTTTCCTTCCACTTTGCTCGGTGGTGGTTTTGATAGGGGTGGTCTCCGTTAAGGTGTCTCCTGCTGTTGCTGATTGTGATTCAGGGACGTGTTTCTGCTCCGAAGTCCCTGGTGGATGGCGCTGGAGGGGCCACTCTTAGGTGTCCTGTGGCCGCTTCGTATGGGAACGTCAGTCTGTCCTCCCTGAGTCCAGGTGCTGTGCGTCCGTGCAGCCAGCCTGCCCCGCACCAGCCCGCACTGCGGGTGTCTGTGCCCCTTCCCGGCCTCGGGCACCTGCGTCCACGGCCGGGCGCAGGAGCGGGTCCCCACGGCGTCCTGAGGAGCTGGCCCAGGCTGCATCCGCCTCGGCCACCATACACGCGCGCGCGTGTGTGTGCGCGCATGCGTGTGAGTGCACGGTGTGAGTGCGTCTGTGTGTGTGTGTGTGTGTGCGTGTGTGTGAGTGCACGGTGTGAGTGCGTCTGTGTGTGTGTGTGTGTGTGCGCGTGTGTGTGAGTGCACGGTGTGAGTGCGTCTCTGTGTGTGTGTGTGTGTGCGTGCGTGTGTGTGAGTGCACGGTGTGAGTGCGTGTGTGTGTGTGTGTGTGTGTGCACGGTGTGAGTGCGTCTGTGTGTGTGTGTGTGTGTGTGTGTGTGCGCGTGGGTGTGAGTGCACGGTGTGAGTGCGTCTGTGTGTGTGTGTGTGTGTGTGAGTGCACGGTGTGAGTGCGTCTGTGTGTGTGTGTGTGTGTGTGAGTGCACGGTGTGAGTGCGTCTGTGTGTGTGTGTGTGTGTGTGTGTGTGTGTGAGTGCACGGTGTGAGTGCGTCTGTGTGTGTGTGTGTGTGTGCGCGCATGTGTGTGAGTGCACGGTGTGAGTGCGTCTGTGTGTGTGTGTGTGTGCGCGTGTGTGTGAGTGCACGGTGTGAGTGCGTCTGTGTGTGTGTGTGTGCGTGTGTGCGCGTGGGTGTGAGTGCACGGTGTGAGTGCGTCTGTGTGTGTGTGTGTGCGCGCATGCGTGTGAGTGCACGGTGTGAGTGCGTCTGTGTGTGTGTGTGTGTGTGTGTGTGTGCGCGTGGGTGTGAGTGCACGGTGTGAGTGCGTCTGTGTGTGTGTGTGTGTGTGAGTGCACGGTGTGAGTGCGTCTGTGTGTGTGTGCGTGTGTGTGTGTGTGTGTGAGTGCACGGTGTGAGTGCGTCTGTGTGTGTGTGTGTGTGCGCGTGTGTGTGAGTGCACGGTGTGAGTGCGTCTGTGTGTGTGTGTGTGCGTGTGTGCGCGTGGGTGTGAGTGCACGGTGTGAGTGCGTCTGTGTGTGTGTGTGTGCGCGCATGCGTGTGAGTGCACGGTGTGAGTGCGTCTGTGTGTGTGTGTGTGTGTGCGCGTGTGTGTGAGTGCACGGTGTGAGTGCGTCTGTGTGTGTGTGTGTGTGTGCGCGTGTGTGTGAGTGCACGGTGTGAGTGCGTCTGTGTGTGTGTGTGTGTGTGCGCGTGTGTGTGAGTGCACGGTGTGAGTGCGTCTGTGTGTGTGTGTGTGTGAGTGCGTCTGTGTGTGTGTGTGTGTGTGCGTGTGTGCGCGTGTGTGTGAGTGCACGGTGTGAGTGCGTCTGTGTGTGTGTGTGTGTGTGAGTGCACAGTGTGAGTGCGTCTGTGTGTGTGTGTGTGTGCGTGTGTGCGCGTGGGTGTGAGTGCGTCTGTGTGTGTGTGCGTGTGTGTGAGTGCACGGTGTGAGTGCGTGTGTGTGTGTGTGTGTGTGAGTGCGTCTGTGTGTGTGTGTGTGCGTGTGTGCGCGTGTGTGTGAGTGCACGGTGTGAGTGCGTCTGTGTGTGTGTGTGTGCGTGTGTGCGCGTGGGTGTGAGTGCACGGTGTGAGTGCGTGTGTGTGTGTGTGTGTGTGTGTGCGTGTGTGTGAGTGCACGGTGTGAGTGCGTCTGTGTGTGTGTGTGAGTGCACGGTGTGAGTGCATCTGTGTGTGTGTGTGTGTGTGTGCGTGTGTGTGAGTGCACGGTGTGAGTGCGTCTGTGTGTGTGTGTGAGTGCACGGTGTGAGTGCATCTGTGTGGGTGTGTGTGTGCGTGTGTGTGTGTGAGTGCACGGTGTGAGTGCGTCTGTGTGTGTGTGTGAGTGCACGGTGTGAGTGCATCTGTGTGTGTGTGTGTGTGCGCGTGTGTGTGAGTGCACGGTGTGAGTGCGTCTGTGTGTGTGTGTGTGTGTGCGCGTGTGTGTGAGTGCACGGTGTGAGTGCGTCTGTGTGTGTGTGTGTGTGAGTGCGTCTGTGTGTGTGTGTGTGTGTGCGTGTGTGCGCGTGTGTGTGAGTGCACGGTGTGAGTGCGTCTGTGTGTGTGTGTGTGTGTGAGTGCACAGTGTGAGTGCGTCTGTGTGTGTGGTGTGAGTGCGTCTGTGTGTGTGTGCGTGTGTGTGAGTGCACGGTGTGAGTGCGTGTGTGTGTGTGTGTGTGTGAGTGCGTCTGTGTGTGTGTGTGTGCGTGTGTGCGCGTGTGTGTGAGTGCACGGTGTGAGTGCGTCTGTGTGTGTGTGTGTGCGTGTGTGCGCGTGGGTGTGAGTGCACGGTGTGAGTGCGTCTGTGTGTGTGTGTGTGTGTGTGCGTGTGTGTGAGTGCGTCTGTGTGTGTGTGTGTGTGCGTGTGTGCGCGTGTGTGTGAGTGCACGGTGTGAGTGCGTGTGTGTGTGTGTGTGTGTGAGTGCGTCTGTGTGTGTGTGTGTGTGCGTGTGTGCGCGTGTGTGTGAGTGCACGGTGTGAGTGCGTCTGTGTGTGTGTGTGAGTGCACGGTGTGAGTGCATCTGTGTGGGTGTGTGTGTGCGTGTGTGTGTGTGAGTGCACGGTGTGAGTGCGTCTGTGTGTGTGTGTGAGTGCACGGTGTGAGTGCATCTGTGTGTGTGTGTGTGTGCGCGTGTGTGTGAGTGCACGGTGTGAGTGCGTCTGTGTGTGTGTGTGAGTGCACGGTGTGAGTGCATCTGTGTGGGTGTGTGTGTGCGTGTGTGTGTGTGAGTGCACGGTGTGAGTGCGTCTGTGTGTGTGTGTGAGTGCACGGTGTGAGTGCATCTGTGTGTGTGCGTGTGTGCGCGTGTGTGTGAGTGCACGGTGTGAGTGCATCTGTGTGGGTGTGTGTGTCTGTACGTCTTGGCTCTGGAAGTGGGCTGTTGGGTTTTGGTCAGACAGAGTGAAGAGGTGGGTGGGGTGGGCCAGAGACCCGAGTGCAGCGTCTGACGTCCGCTCCTGTAGTTCCAGGACCACCTCAGGATGTGCGGCAAGTGCCCGGTGCCCTGCCGGTTCCATGACGTCGGCTGCGTGGAGATGGTGAGCCCGGCCCTCCTCCAGTCTCCATGCCCATGGAGTGCCTTCCCGAGCCGGCTGTCAGCCACCCCTGGGCCGCCTCCACCTGCCCGCTTCCACCTGCCCGCTGCCTGGCCCTCAGGTGCCCGGCTCAGGCCGCAGGCTGCCTGCTCATCTCCACCTCCCGGGGCCCCGCCCTGGCCACCCCACCTTGTCCTCCCGACACCCAGTGCATCTCAGGCCTCGCCTCACTCCAGCCCTGCACCTCGTCCAAAATGAGCACCTTGGTTCGCCCAGCCACGCTGGCCGACAGCCAGCTGTCACTGGACCCTTCTCTCCCATGTCTGTCCAGTGAGCGTGAAGATCCTCCATTCTTCCTGGGCACAAACGGGTCCCGCACCCCACCTGCCTCCCGCTCCCCGCCGCACCCTGATGGCTCTTCCTGTGTGACGGCCCCGGCTGCCTATAACCTCCTCTGGCCACTTCACCTCCAGCACTGAGCTCCCACCCCAGGGCCCCACCGCCTCCTCCCTGCAGCTCACAGGACCCCCGGCACTCCTTTCCCTGACTGTGTGTGTGTGTCGTCCCCCCCCCCCCCCCCAGCTAACTGAGGGCCTGGGCCCATAAGACGGGCAGGCCTGGCACCCGCTCCTCAGTGGTAGGCAGCATTTCTCAGGTGTTTTTCCGGGATGGCACACGGATAGTGCCGCCTCTGTCCTCTCCATTCTCTGCCCGCCTGTTGTCCGTGCACCCTGGTGTTGGTCATGCCACTCAGACTGGTTCCCTGGCACGGGCCCTGCTGGGCCTGGTCCTTGGCGGTCAGAGGACACGGCCTGGGTCTGTTCCTGTTGAGGGTGCGCGTGGCCCTGACCTGGTGGGTCTGCGCCAAGACCTTGGCCTGGGCCTAGCGACAGGGCTCTTTACTGTCCTGCCCAGCCGTCCCTGGAGGACCTGGCTGAGCCCCTCAGCTGCCCAGTTCCTGTTTCCACTGGAGATGCGTGGAGGGTCGGCCATGCTGGAGCAGGTGTGGAGGTTGGGCGGGAGCTGGCTGCAGAGTGAGATCCGTGCGCTGGACAGAACAGCTTGGTGACGCGCGGCTGTCAGTGGGTGCCCTTCCCTGTCACTTGCGTGTTAGCCAGCGACGGCGGGCGGCGGGCACGGTCACTGACTGTCGGCGGGCGGCGCCGAGCGCTCTGCGAGCCTGCGGCGGGCGCCAGCTGCTGCTCCGTCTGCGCAGGTGGAGAGCGGGAAGCAGCCGGAGCACGAGCTGCAGCGGCTCCGCGAGCACCTGACCATGCTGCTGCGCGCGCTGCTGGAGGCCAGGCGCCCGGCCCCGGGCCCCGGCGAGGCGGGCGGCGAGCCCCGGCCGGCGGGGCTGCTGCGGCGGTGCGAGGCCCTGGAGAAGAAGACGGCCACCTTCGAGAACATCGTCTGCGTGCTGAACCGCGAGGTGGAGCGGGTGGCCATGACCGCCGAGGCCTGTGGCCGGCAGCACCGGCTGGACCAGGACAGGATCAAGGCCCTGAGTAACAAGGTGTGTGCCTGCGGCCTGTGGGACGGCACCTCGATCCCAGCTCGGCCTCGGCCTCTGCAGAGCCCCTCCGACCCTGTTCGCTGCTGGCCGACTGGGGCAGCCTCCCCCTTCGGGCCGGGCGCCGGGGGCTCGTGGGGACGGAGCCTCAGGAGCACGGGGCTGGGAGAGGTGGGCGGGGCTGACCTCACAGCTTCCTGGGAGGTGGAAGCGGGCCCCTAGGGAGCAGGGGGCCAGGCCCAGGTGCCCACGTCCTCACAGGCTCCCCGCGCCCTCACGGGCTCCCCGCGCCCTCACGGGCTCCCGGTGCCCCAGGTGCAGCAGCTGGAGAGGAGCATTGGCCTGAAGGACCTGGCAGTGGCTGACCTGGAGCAGAAGGTGCATGAGATGGAGGCATCCACCTTCGACGGCGTGTTCGTCTGGAAGATCTCCGACTTCGCCAGGAAGCGCCAGGAGGCTGTGGCCGGCCGCACCCCTGCCATCTTCTCGCCAGGTGCTGTCTGGAGCTTGTGTCCCTGTGTCCCCCGTCCTCCCTCAACCCCACCCCGTCCCGCTGAGGCCAGGAGCCGCCGGGCCTCCTGAGAGCAGGCGTCATTGACGCGTCCTCTGTGGCGGGAGCCCCGCCCCCACGCCTGGCTCCTTGTCTCCGTGTGCCACCAGCTGGGCGGCTGTGCCAGGCGGGACTCCCCCGCCAGGCCTGCTCCTGTGTGGGTCCCCCGGAGCGCAGTATGCGAGGCGGTGACGTCTGTCCTGTCCCCAGGGAGGGGCGGGTGGGCCTTGCCCCTACCTCTGCCCTACTCACCCCCAACCCCGCAGCCTTCTACACCAGCAGGTACGGCTACAAGATGTGCCTGCGCGTGTACCTCAACGGGGACGGCACAGGGCGGGGCACACACCTGTCCCTCTTCTTCGTGGTGATGAAGGGCCCCCACGACGCCCTCCTGCGCTGGCCCTTCAACCAAAAGGTGCGGTGTGGGTGCTGCCCTGCGCTGCGCGGGCGGAACTGCGGGCCTCGGGCCCCGGAGAGCCCTGTCCGAGGGAGGGCCTTCCTCGGTGGAGCGCTGCAGAACTGGGCGGGGCGGGCAGTGGGTTCGGGGCCTTGGGAAGGGGCTGGTCCCGGGCGTGGCTGGGCGTGCGGATGCGCTGGACACAGCAAACCCAGGAGTGTGCGGTCCGTGGCTCGGCTCAGAGGCGGGGCCCAGGTGTCCGAGGACAGAAAACGTCAGAACGGGCACCGTCACCGAGGGGCTGCCGGCGGGCAGACAGGCTCACGCTGTCCCTCGGACTCCTCCTAGGTGACCCTCATGCTGCTTGACCAGAACAACCGGGAGCACGTGATCGACGCCTTCAGACCCGACGTGACCTCCTCCTCTTTCCAGAGGCCCGTCAGTGACATGAACATTGCGAGCGGCTGCCCCCTCTTCTGCCCCGTCTCCAAGATGGAGGCCAAGAACTCGTACGTGCGCGACGACGCCATCTTCATCAAGGCCATCGTGGACCTGACGGGGCTCTAGCACCTCCCCTGGGGTCGGGGCAGGGCCCTGGCCCGCGCTTGGTGACAGCGGCCGTGCTGGGCCTGCGCCTCATGGCCGTGGGCAGACGCACCACATCTGTCCCCAGGAGAGCCTCTGGGGCTCAGCCCAGGTCCTGCCGGGCGGGGGCCTGGAGAGCCCCGCAGGCCGGGCGGCCAGAGCCCAGGGCCAGGCGCAGAGGGCAGGTGGGCTGCATGGGAGTCGCCTGCGAGGGGTGCAGTGCCTGTCCCGCCCTTGGGCCCTGGAGACAAGGACAGGGGCCTGGCCTGGCTCTGCGGGGACCTGCTGTGCCAGCTGGCCAGGCCGGCGGGCGCGGTGGCTCGTCCTGAGAGCGCCCACCGCTGCCTGTGGCGTGTGCGGGCCTCGGTCAGTCTTCCCGACACGTGTCGCTGGCCCGGGAGCCGGGCAGTCGTCATTAAATGGTTGAACCTGTGGTGAGTGGAGTCCACTGGCTCCCGCCTCACGGAGCGGGGGAGGGGGGGGCACCCACAGAGCGTCTGGCCAGGGCTGGAGGGGAGCTTGCTCAGCCTGAGCAAAGGGCATGGACCAGAAACCCACAGATAAGATGGCACTCGGTGAGACTGCCCCCCACCTTTCCCGCTCGCTGTGGAGCCAGGCAGGAAAGGAGGGTAAGGCGTGCACACCGTCATCCTCATGGGCGGCATAAACCCCCCTGCACCCCACTCCGGGTAACCAAACACCCAAGATCCTCCTGGAACCAGAAAGTGGGTTTAGGAAGCGTACAGGTGCCGCTGTAACACAGTAATTGACCAGGTCTCTGAACACCAGGCTTTAGCTAAAAAAGGAAGAAACTCCAAGTGAGAACCTGACCCAGCACGTGAGGGCATCGCGTGCCCCTGCACAGGCCCACGAGGCGCCTCCTGGGCCGGACTCTGCTCGGGGCAGGCCTGGCGAAGTCCCCTGGGCTTTCCTAGTGGCGGCAAGGCGACTAAGACGCACACTTGTCTGCAGAGGAGCAGGTGCTGCTTAAGCGACTGGAAAACAAGAATGAAGTGGGAGGAGTCCCCCCACTGAGGGCTGGCAGTGAGGACGGCGTGCTGGTTCCCTCTTCGGAACACGGTTCACACACACGGCCATTTTCACAGTAAAATCCACAAGGGGTGGGAGGCCAGTCACATGGACGGGCGTCTATTCAGCGAGGGGCTGGGACAATGGGCATCCTTCGCAGAAAAATAAACGCAGACCCAGCCTCATCCGTGGCCCGCCGCCCCACGTGACCGCAGCCACCCCTCCAAGGAGCCCCCTGGACACCACCGACCCGCAAGCTCCACCGATAGAAAGTCCCTTCTGCTCCGAGAAGCACGGCAAGAGGATGGAAGGTAAACCGACAGGAAGAGTGCAAATTACACACCCAACAACACCGGGGTCTGGACCACGCAACTCGGCAGTTAGAAACCCAACTCTAGGGGAAGAGAATCGTACACGTCACCAAGGAGACAGTCCACGTTGTTAGACATTAGGCACCTGCGAATCAAAGCCCAGACAGAGCCGAAACCGGTGTGGCTCAGTGGATAGAGCGTCAGCCTGTGGACTGAAAGGTCCCGGGTTCGATTCCGGTGAAGGGCATGTACCTTGGTTGCGAGCACATCCCAATGGGGGGTGTGCAAGAGGCAGCTGATTGATGATTCTCTCTCTCATCAATGTTTCTATCCCTCTCTCAGTGACGGGTGTGCCTAGCTTCGGGAACCAGCAGCTCCTGCTCTGCGTTCTGACGCGTGCGTCCGCGCTCGGTTTGCGTCTGTTAGAGACGACAGCGTGCTGCTGCCCACCGTTTATTCAGTCCTGAACACGTGAGGAGTGACATGCAGTCCATAGGCCCAGTGACCCGCATCGCCCCCGAGGGACCTGGGCTCCCAGGGCCAGGCTGGGCCAGGACCACCCCCAGGGCCCAGAGGGCCAGCCGGGGGAGGGTCGCGCTGACGGCCCAGGGCCCAGGCCTAGGGAGAGGAGTGTGTGTAGGGGCTCCCAGTGTCCTGTGCACCCCAAGCAGCCCGGAGGCCGCCCAGGTGCCCGGGAGCCAGTGTCGCGGCCGTGGGAGGTGGAGTGTGTGCACAAGCGTGGTGGGTCCCGCGTCTCCTGGCCCGCGGACCCCCTTCCGCAGGCGCCACACCATCCGGCAGCAGCTTCCTCGCAGCCTGCGGTCATGCAGCCGAACTCGGCGCTTCTCGGTTCCCCTCAGCGCCTCTGGCTGCCGAACCAGGAGAAGAAGGGGCGCGGGCGGGGGGCCTGGAGGACGCGCACGGTGCGTGGCGAACGCCAGGCCTTGATGGTGGCGTCGTCGCTGGCGGTCAGCAGGAGCTCCTGCTCCTGGGGGCTGAAGACCACGGAGTTGACGACGTCCTGGTGCCGCAGCTTGGCCAGGCAGATGTTGTAGTGGCGGTCCCAGACGTAGCCGTGCCGGTCCTCCGCCCCACTGCGCGACAGACAGCGGGTGAGCCCGCGCCCGGCCCGCCGTCGCCCTCCCCCCCCGGCCCCCCCCCCGCGCCACCCCCCACCGCGCCCGCCCCGGTCCTCCGCCGCCCTCCCCCCCCCCCGGCCCCCCCCACCCCTCCCCCCCGCGCCCGCCCCGGTCCTCCGCCCCACTGCGCGACAGACGGCCGGTGAGCTTGCACCCGGCCCGCCCCCGCGTCCGCCCCCCCCCCCCCCCGCGCCCCACCTGGCCACGAAGTCCCGGCTGACGTCCAGGAAGATGAAGAAGCACTCGTCGTTGGGCGTGTAGGCGCGGTGGGCGCGCAGGGCCCGCTTCACCTCCCGCATGGTCTTGAGGTCGAACACCAGCAGGTCGATCTCCTCGGCGATGGGCGGCGGCTGCATGGGGTCGGCCACCACCGAGCCGCTGGGCCAGGCGCGGCTGTTCACGTACAAGTACCTGGGCGAGGGCGCTCTGCTCACGCGCGTGCGCACGCCGAGCCCCCCTCCCCCCGCACCCCACGCACCTGTGGTCAGGGGACAGGCCCATGCCAACGATGTGCCCGTGCACGTCGATCACGTGGTCCAGGGCGTCGAAGAAGGCGTCGGAGCCCTGGCCCTCGCCCAGCACGGGCCCCGCCGTGGTCATCTGGTGCGGCAGGATCTGCTTGATGCCGATCTGGTGCGGGGAGTAGGTGAGGCAGCCGGTGGTGAAGATGAGCAGCTTGTCCTGGGCGCAGGCCGCACTGCCCTCGGGGGGCTTGGTGCGGCCCCGGGCCAGCAGCTGCGCCACCCTGGTCTCCAGCACGCGCTCCGCCAGCGGCGGCCGCGCCGGGGCGTCCAGGAGCCCGTGCAGGAGGCGCCGCCAGCTCTCGGCGTGCACTGGGGCTGGGCCGGCCGCCGCCTCTTCCTCCTCCTCATGGTCACTGTCGCTGCTGAGGTCGAAGACGCGGCCCGGGGGCGCGCTGGTGTCCAGCAGGAGGTCGGGGCTGTCAAAGCGGCTGCAGTCGGCCACCATCACTGTGCGGATGGTGCTGGCGTTGAGGTTCTGGATCTTAAAGAGCCGCTTCACCACGTTGACGTTCTCAGACTCGACGTCCTGGGGGGCGAGGGCGCAGGCGCTGGTGCCGGCAGTCGGGCCCGGGACCGCCCCCCCGCCCGCCCGCCCACCCGCCCCACCTGGAAGGCGTTGTTGAGCCAGAGCACGGAGCAGGAGGTGATGTCCCCGATGCGGTGCAGGTTCCCTGAGATGAGGCTGGTCTCAGTGAGCCAGCAGCCAAACACGTCGTAGGGCTTGTTGCGCACACGGGACAGCAGCACGAAGGTGTCTGGGGAGGAATGGGGGCGGGCGGGCAGCGAGGCTGGGCAGGAGGCGGGCTGCGGGGCGGGCGGGCAGCGGAAGCGGCAGGGGCGGGTGGGTGGCCAGTGCCCAGCGCTCACCAAGGCTGATGACCACAATCTCCCCAGAGGAGTTGCTGTGGGGCCCCAGGAACACCCCCGAGGCCAGCAGCAGCGAGTCATCCTGGTTGAACTGGGAGAACTGGGAGTAGCTCCAGTTGTAGGGCCGCATGTCCGCGCTGTGCAGCAGCGAGATGGTCAGGTCGTTGTTCCAGATCTGTGTGGGGGCGGGAGGGTCGAGCCTGGTGGTCCGTTCATCCATCCCATCAGGCCCATGCAGGTGCCCAGAACCGCCACCGGGCGGGCCCAGCCCAGGGCAGGTTCCAGGGCTCGACTCTGGAGCAGCGGGGCCAGCCTCCGGGCCTGGATGGTCCTGACCTGCACCTCAGCCATGGTGGGCCCTCTGCCCCCGCCCCCGCCCGCCCTCACCTTCACTGTGCAGTCCTTGGAGCAGGACGCAAACTGGTAGCCCGAGTGGGAGAAGCTGAGGTGCAGGACCTGGTCGGTGTGCTCCCGGAGCGTCTGCACCTCCACGCAGGGCACCGTGTCGTAGAGCCGCCGGAACTCCTCGTACCAGGACGTGGCCGCTGGGGGGCGGGCGTGTCACTGCTGGGGCCTGACCCTCCGGCCTCTGCCAGGCCCCCAGGCCCCGCCCCGCCGGGCCCCTCTGGTGTGAGGACCACCCAGCGGCCGGTGGGAGGCGTGGTGCTGACCTGGGTGCCGCGGCACGTCGCGGGCCACCTGGTAGTAGCGGTAGAACTGCTCCCTCCATAGGAACTCATCCCGGGACACGGCCTGCCACTGCCGGCACACCAGCCCGGCGGCCAGCACGTCCGCAGGGCCCAGGCTCAGGAAGATCTGGTAGACCAGGCTGTCGGGGAGCAGGGGTGTGCCCCCCTCGTCCATCGTGACATTCTGCCCAGGCGGCCCTGAAACCCATGCACGACCTCAGCCGCCTGAAGGCCGAACCTCCACCCCGAGGAGAGGGGCAGGGCCTGGGCTGAGCAGAGGTACCCTGCGGCCACTCCTCCGGCTGCCCCGCGGGAACCCACGGCATGGAGGGCCAGGCGCCCGTGGGGCCCCGCTAGCCCCCCGCGAGCAGCAGACCCTCAGCACTTCCGGGCCTGGTGCAGCCCGAGGGGACCCCAGACCCGCCCGACCCAAAAGGCTCCCGGCTAAGAGGCCTCTGGGTGGGCCCGGGGAGACATGGGTGCCAGGGCCGGCGGCCGCTCCGAGACCGAGAAACGCAGGCCCCGGTGACCTTGCGGCCGGCACAGGCTGCGGAGCCGTCGGCGGGGGCTTCCTCCCGGAAAGGGTTTGGGGTCCGCCCGCCCAGCGCCCCGGACGCCGCCCGGGGTCTCCGCCTGCGGCCCAGGGGAGCCCGCAGGCCGGCGGCCTCGGACCGGGGGCGGGGGGCCGGGCGGGGCCGGGACCGCCCCGCGCCCCCTCCACCTCCGCGGGGGGCCGGGCGGGGCCTCGGCTCATTCATTGGCGGGCCGGCGGGGTCAGGGCGGGCCGGGCCGGTGCGGACGCTCCGCGGCCCCGGCGCCGGGGGCGGCGGCGGTGACTACACTCCCCGGGGGGGCGACGTCGTTCCCGGGGCCGGCGCACTCACCGCGGCCGCCTCCGCCTCCGCCTCCGCCTCCGCCCGCCAGCGCTGCCCCCGCCCCGGCCCGGCCCGCGGCCCCGCTTCCGCCCGCGGCCCCGCTTCCGCCCGCGGCCCCGCTTCCGCCCGCGGCCCCGCTTCCGCCCCGCGTCTTTGCGGTGCAGCCGCCAGGCCGGCGCCTCGAGCGCCGAGGCATCGATGGGAGCCCGCGGCTGCGTCACTGCGCCTGCGCCCCGCCCGGCGGCGCTCAGTGCGCGGCGCGCTCGGCGAGCCCAGAAGAGCGCCCCCGGCGGCCGGGAGGAGCGGCGCCGGCGGGGTCCAGACCCACCTCCGCGCTCCAAGGTCCGTTCCTCCGGCGCCCGCGGGGCTCGCGGGTGAGCGTCGACCTCGGAACCGGGGGTGACGCTTTGATTCCCGGCCAGGACCCAGGCCCGGCTGGGAGCTCCATCCCCGAAGAGGGCGTGCAGGGGCAGCCGACCCGTGGTTCTCGTCATTCATGTCTCCTCCCCTCTGAAATCAATAAAAACATTTTTTAAAAATTAAAAGAGACCGGCCTACTTCCAGGAGCGGCAGGCGGGTTAACCGAGACAAATGTGCGCAGGAGCCGGTGGCGCCGCGGCCAGGCAGGTGCCCGGACTCTGCCCCCGGCCCGGCGCCAGGCCTGGGGTGCGGGTCAGGGTCAGGTCAGGTCAGGTGTCCGGGCTGAGGCCGGCTCGGAGGGAAGCTGGGGGTGGGACCCTGGCTGGGCTTGGGGACCCGGGCAGTGGACTCCGACCCAGGCCAGGCTCATCCTGCCCCTGGTCAGACCGCCGCCGCCATGCTGCCGCCCGGCGCTGCGCTCCTCTGGGCTCTGGTCCTGGCGGCTGGCTCCCCGGGTCTGGGGGCGCAGAGACCCCCCCAGCGCCCGTCCCCCATCAGCGCCGTCCAGCCCAAGGCCGGCTTCGACGCTCAGCAGGTAGCTGGCCGGCTCTGTGGGGAGGGCCAGGCCTGACGGCACCCCCTCGGCCCTCACCCGCCCGCCTCAGTTTGCAGGGACCTGGTTCCTCGCCGCCGTGGCGTCCTCCTGCCGCTTCCTGCAGGAGCAGGGCCACCGGGCGGAGGCCACCGCAGTGAAGGTGGCGCCCCAGGGGGCAGCCATGGCTGTCAACACCTTCCAGAAGCTGTGAGTCCTGCACGGCCTGTCCCAACCCACCTTGTCCCACCCCCGTGGGGCCTCCCCGCTGCCCACGGGCCGCCCGGGGTGGGTGCCCGAGCCACTGCCTTCGCGCCCCCCAGGGACGGCATCTGCTGGCAGATAAGGCAGCTCTACAGAGACACCAAGGTCCCGGGCCGCTTCCGGCTCCCAGGTGAGCGAGGTGGCAGGGGGGGTGCAGGGCTGGGCGGGGCGGGGCTGACGCCACCCGCCGGTCTCTGTGCAGCACGAGGCGCCCGGGGGGACGTGCAGGTGGTTGTGGGGGAGACGGACTACCGCGGCTTCGCCGTCCTGTACCTGGAGCGGGCGCGCCGGCTCTCGGTGAAGCTGTACGGTGCGTCCCCGCGGGGCCCGGCTCTGGGCGCTCTCGCCCCCACCGGGGGCCGGGCCGGCCCCATGGACACAGGCCCTCCCTCCCTCCTCCCTCCTCCTCTCCTTCGCCCTCTCCCCTCCTTCCTCCTGGCGTCCTGACCCTCCCCTGCCAATCCGGGGTCCAGTGACGCGCCCCTGCAGATAGGCCCGGGTGTGGGACAGGGAGGGGCGGGAGGGGGCAGGAGGGGCGGGGGGCGGGGCGGGCACGCAGACCCTATTCCCAGAGCGCCCTGCACCCCCGCCCCCGGCCCGCGTGCGCCCCAGGAGCCTCTGCCCCACAGTCCGCACGTTCCCTGTGGATGACTCGGTGGTGAGCGCGTTTGAGCAGAGCGTCCAGGGGGCCGGCCTGACCGAGGACCACATCCTGTACTTCCCCCAGTACGGTGAGTGCACCCCCTCCCCCTCCGCGGGCCCGGCACACTGACCCTGGCCACACTGACCCCCGCCACACTGACCCCGGCCCCCGCCACACTGACCGCGGCCACACTGACCCCGTACGGCAACACTGACCCTATATGGCCACACTGACCCCGGCCACACTGACCCCAGCCACACTGACCCCGTACGGCCACACTGACCCCCGTCCGGCCACACTGACCCCGGCCCCCGCCACACTGACCCCCATCTGGCCACACTGACCCTGGCTTGGCCCCCAGGTTTCTGTGAGGCCGCTGACCAGTTCCACGTCCTGGACGGTGAGTGGGCGGCGGCCCCGCTGGGCGGAGAGCAGAGGGCGGAGGGCTGAGGGCGGAGGGCAGAGGTCTCACGGGCTGAGTCTCCGGGTCGGTCTCTGTACAGAGGTCAAGAGGTGAGGCCACCTGGCCCTGGGAGAGAGGCAGGAAGGACCCGCCGCTGAGGCCTGTACCCACCTGCCGGAGGCTGCCCACACCCCGCACCCCGCACCCTGGGCTCTGCCCCATTAAACGCCACCTTCTCAGCCGACTCCTTCCTTTCGTGCTGGCTCCGCCCAGCCAGCGTGGGGTCACCCAAGTCTTCGCGGGGGGCGTGTGACCTCCCGGGGGTCAGGACCCCCAGGAGCCAGTGACGGGCTCTATGGGCCCGGTCTGGGTGGGCTGGCCGGCGCGGACTCGGGCCTGGCCCGGGGCTGAGTCCATCGGGGACCGGGCAGACGGTGAGGTCACCTGGGTGGGAGGCGGGGGGCACAGAGGTGGGGGTCTGTACCCCAGGGGTGCCAGGATGGTGAGCACAGGCGCTCTGGGCACACAGGGGAGGGACCCCTGTGGGGAGGAACTTTCCGGAATGTGGGGCGAGAAAGACGGGGGAGCGGCTGAGACGGGCCAGGGTGTCCTGTCCCCGGGGCTGCCGGGAGGGGCCCCACACCCCACACCCCACAGAAGAGGCCCGGACAGGGCCCTCGGGGAAGGTGCCCCTGAGCACACTCGCCCGCCTGCTGGTCCCTCACGAGGTCCGGACGTAGGAAACGCCGGAAGAGAAAGGCACAGTTGTTCCTGGCCGGCGTGGCTCAGCGTCGACCTATGGCCAGGAGGTCAGGCACAGACCCCGGTTGTGGGCTCGGTCCCCAGTGTGGGGAGTGCAGGAGGCAGCCGACCCAGGATCCTCTCTCACACAGATGTCTCTCCCCCTCCTCCCCCCTTCCCCTCCCCCTCCCTCCCTGTCCCTTCGGCTCTGAAATCAATAAAAACGTGTTTTTAAGTGCTTCCCGCAGAAGCCGGTTTGGCTCAGTGGTAGAACATCGGTCTGCCGACTGAAGGGTCCGGGGTTCGATTCCAGTCAAGGGCATGTACATTGGTTGCAGGCACATCCCCGGTAGGGGGTGTGCAGGAGGCAGCTGGTCGATGTTTCTCTCTCATCGACATTTCTAGCTCTCTATCTCTCTCCCTTCCTCTCTGTAAAATATCAATAAAATATATTGTTTATTAAAAAAAATTTTTTTTAATTAAAAAATAAAAGTGCTTCCCGAGGTCTAATCAGACACGGAGGGAACAGCAGTAGCTGTGGGCGGGTCACTGTCAGGGACACACATTCACTTTCCTAATCCGCGGGGCCCTGGTTACCAGCCGGCAGGGAGGCGGGGTCCCTGTGCCGGGCCCGCTGTCCCCGTCCTGACTCCCTGGGACTGCACCCCCATCTCTGTCCAGGCCAATGTGGATCAGGCCGCCTGGGAAGCGCCCCCGGGCTGGTGGCGCAGTGGGGAGGGGGAAAAGGGGGTCCCCTGGGACTTTGGGGGACAGTCATGTGGTTGGGAACCTCTCTCCTCATGGGTTGTCTCTGGGCAGACACCGCTGACCAGGAGCACAGCACATGCCAGGGAGGGGCACCGTCCGCGGGCTCGGTCCTCCGTCCGGGGCCTGAGCCGACCCAGAGGGGCCGGGGGGCCGGGGGCCGGGGGCTGGGCTCTCTGAGGGGCCTGGCTGAGGCTCCTGCTCAGAGCAGGCTGAGTGTGAGCAGAGGGAGGAGGTGGCCCGGACAGGGGGGCCCTGTGGCGGAGCAGGTGGCCCGGACGGGGGAGGGTGGTGGAGCAGGTGGCCCGGGACAGGGGTTCAGAGGTCAGGGACACGGTCTTCCCAGCTGGTGCGCAGTCCAGCACCCACAGGCCCTCTGGGGGGCTGGGCGGGAGGGGCTTGCAGGCTCAGAGCCACCTGTGCCACCCCCCCCCCGCCCCCCGCTGGCCTGGCCAGACACTGCGTGTGGGGCTGCGGGCGGCGGGCAGGACACCGAGTCCCTGGGGCAGGAACACGGTGGCTCTGGCCCCCTGGCACTGGAAGGCCTGGCCCTGGCCCGGTGCATTCTGTCCTCTGCCCGGGCACAGGCTGGCGCCTCAGAGCCGGGGGGACCGTGCAGGAGGGTGTGTGTGGGGGGGACGGTGTCAGCAATGAGAAGGCGAAAACCAGAGACCTTTGAGGCCCCTCCCCTTCCTGCCTCCTCCTTCCCCAAGCAGCCCCCCATCTTCAGCGGGCAGAGCTGAGGGGGCCCGCCCCAGCCCCCCGGCCCTGCACCCACTCCCTGCTGGCCTCCTGATGCCGGGGCAGCACCGGCTGCCGGACCTAACCCAGCCCTGGGGGGGTACTCCGAAAGGGGAAGGGGAGCATTCGCCAGAACAGGCTCAGCCGAGGGCTATGGGCTTCAGGCTCGGCTGGATCCAGCAGCCCAGACGGTGTGAGCAGGGCCTTATCCCCCGCCTTCCCTCTGCCCCCTCCCCTCTCAGCTCTGCCTGCTCTAGACCCCATGCAGCCAGGTCCTCACCTCCCAGGACAAGACGGTGGCTGAGCCCCACCCTCAGGGTCCCAGGCCCAGGAGAGGGCGCACGCAGGCCAGCGAGGCCCTGAGCGCCGCTTGGTCTTTTTTTTTAAATTGATTTCAAAGACAAAGGGAGAGGGAGAGAGAGAAGTCAATGATGCCCTGGCTGGTCTGGCTCAGTGGATAGAGGGCCAGCCTGCGAACTGAGGGGTCCTGGGTTCAATCAGGTGACCCCGGACAGGTGGGTCCTGTGGGGGAGCAGGTGGCCCGGACAGGGGTTCAGAGGTCAGGGACACGGTCTTCCCAGCTGGTGCGCAGTCCAGCACCCACAGGCCCTCCGGGGGGCTGGGCGGGAGGGGCCTGCAGGCTCAGAGCCACCTGTGCCACCCCCCACCCCCCGCCGGCCTGGCCAGACACTGCGTGTGGGGCTGTGGGCGGCGGGCAGGACACCGAGTCCCTGGGGCAGGAACACGGTGGCTCTGGCCCCCTGGCACTGGAAGGCCTGGCCCTGGCCGGGTGCGTTCCGTCCTCTGCCCGGGCACAGGCTGGCGCCTCAGAGCCGGGGGGACCGTGCAGGAGGGTGTGGGGGGGGGGACGGTGTCAGCAATGAGAAGGCGAAAACCAGAGACCTTTGAGGCCCCTCCCCTTCCTGCCCCCTCCTTCCCCAAGCAGCCCCCATCTTCAGCGGGCAGAGCTGAGGGGGCCCGCCCCAGCCCCCCGGCCCTGCACCCATTCCCTGCTGCCCGGCCCGGGGGTGGTACCCGGGGCCGAGGGGCAGGCCTGTCGGAGGCACTGAGTCAGCAGTGCCCAGGGCCACGTCTCCCGGCGGCCGGATGGGGCCTCCGTGGGCCCTGTGGGTGCTGCTCGCGCGGCTGGACGCCCTGGCGGGAGTGACCCTGCCGTCCAACGGGCCGACCGCCGTCCAGACCAAGCAGGCCTTCGAGGTGGACAAGGTGGGAGGGCGGGGGCAGCGGGCGAGAGGCAGGGAGAGGCAGGCCTGCAGAGATGGGGACCGGCTCTCAGACCCCGCCCCTGCCCCGGCCCCGGGGAGACCCCCGAGCTCCACCGGACCCGGCACTCCGGGCTGCAGCCCTCACGGCCCCTGCGAAGGGGACACCCCGTCCCTCAGAGAGGCCGCGGCCGGCCAGGGCCCTGCCCTGCCAGCCCCAGGGGCCCCGCTCCCAGCCTCCGTGCCTGGCGCTGGCCTGCCGGGGGCTCAGCCTTCGGGCCCGGCCAGTGGGGGCCCGGCCTATGGGAGGCTCGGCCTGCGGGGGCTCGGCCTGCGGGGGGCTCGGCCTGCGGGGGGCTCGGCCTGCGGGGGGCTCGGCCTGCGGGGGGCTCGGCCTGCGGGGGGCTCGGCCTGCGGGGGCTCGGCCTGCGGGGGCTCGGCCCAGCCCGGCTCCCTTAGTTCCAGGGCGAGTGGTTTGTGCTGGGCCTGGCGGGCAGCACCCACAGCAAGGCGGACCGGCGCCTGCTGAGCCCGTTCACGGCGACGTTCACGCAAAATAACAAGAAGCAGCTCGAGGTGACCTATGCCATGGTCCGGTGAGTGGGGGTCCTGGCCTGTGCCCCGAAGCCAAGGCCCCGGCTCAGGTGCCCCCAGGCCTCCTGATGGCTGCCTGACCTAACCCAGCCCTGGGGGGCTACACCGAAAGGGGAGGGGGAGCATTCACAGAACCGACTCAGCCAAGGGCTATGGGCCAGCGGGGCCCTGAGCGCCGCTTGGTCTTTTTTAAGAAAATTGATTTCAAAGACAAAGGGAGAGGGAGAGAGAAACGCCAATGATGCCCTGGCTCGGTGGATAGAGCATCAGCCTGTGGACTGAGGGGTCCTGGGTTCGATTCCGGTCAAGGGCATATACCTTGGTTGTATGCACATCCCCAGTAGGGGGTATGCAAGAGGCAGCTGATCGATGGTTCTCTCTCATTGATGTTTCTCTTTATCCCTCTCCCTTCCTCTCTGTAAAAAAATCAATAAAATATATATTTTTAAAAATAGTGATAAGATAGAATCATTGATCGGCTGCCTCCTGCACACTCCCCACTGGAGATTGAGCCTGAAACCTGGGCACGTGCCCTTGGCTGGAATCAAACGCAGGACCCCTCAGTCCGCAGGCTGATGCTCTACCCACTGAGCCAGACCAGCCAGGGCTGATGGGTCTTCCTGAGTCATGTGCCCACTTCTCCCGGGTCCCCCAGAGGCTCTGTGGTCACTGCACCCCCATCTGAGCCCACAGGCGTGCTCGGCGGCCGGGGGAGGGGGGCGGGCAGAGGCCGCCAGGAGGCAGAGCTCAGCCTGGCCGCTCGGGGGGCTGGTGGCCTGAGGGGCACATGGCCACGGCCCCAGCCTGCGGGCCTGCTCACCCCCCCGCCATTCTCCTGGGAGGCCGGGTTCCGGAACCTTCTCCTCTGCTCCCCAGGGGCCAGCGCTGTGTCATCTGGTCGTACGTGCTGATTCCCTCGGCCCGGCCGGACGCGTTCTCCGTGGAGAACCCTGGGGGTGAGCGGCGAGCGGGGCGGGGGCGGGGCGCTGGCCGGAGGACCCCTGACCGCTGTGCCCCCCAGGGCTCGGGACGGACACGGAGGACGTGTGGGTGCACAACACGGACTACAGCACCTTCGCCCTCATGAGCTCCCGCCGGCAGTCCGCCCGCCGGGCCGTCGTGAGGGTCCACCTGCTCTGTGAGCCCCCCTGAGTGTGACCCCCAGTGGGTGTGACGCCCCCAGCGAGTGTGACCCCCCAGCGAGTGTGACGCCCCCAGCGAGTGTGACCCCCCAGCGAGTGTGACCCCCCAGCGAGTGTGACCCCCCCCAGCGAGTGTGACCCCCCCAGCGGGTGTGACCCCCTAGGAGGTGTGACCCCCCAGCGGGTGTGACCCCCCCCAGCGAGTGTGACCCCCCAGCGAGTGTGACCCCCCCAGCGGGTGTGACCCCCCCAGCGAGTGTGACCCCCCCAGCGGGTGTGACCCCCCCAGCGGGTGTGACCCCCCCCAGAGAGTGTGACCCCCCCAGCGAGTGTGACCCCCCCAGCGGGTGTGACCCCCCCAGCAGGTGTGACCCCCCAGCGGGTGTGACCCCCCCAGCGAGTGTGACCCCCCCAGCAGGTGTGACCCCCCCAGCGGGTGTGACCCCCCCAGCGAGTGTGACCCCCCCCAGCGGGTGTGACCCCCCCAGCGAGTGTGACCCCCAGCGAGTGTGACCCCCTCAGCGGGTGTGACCCCCCCACAGAGAGTGTGACCCCCCCAGCGAGTGTGACCCCCCCAGCGGGTGTGACCCCCCCAGCAGTGTGACCCCCCAGCGGGTGTGACCCCCCCCAGCGAGTGTGACCCCCCAGCGAGTGTGACCCCCTCAGCGGGTGTGACCCCCCAGCGAGTGTGACCCCCCAGCGAGTGTGACCCCCCAGCGGGTGTGACCCCCCAGCGAGTGTGACCCCCCCAGCGAGTGTGACCCCCCAGCGAGTGTGACCCCCAGCGGGTGTGACCCCCCCAGCGGGTGTGACCCCCCCAGCGAGTGTGACCCCCCAGCGAGTGTGACCCCCCCAGCGAGTGTGACCCCCCAGCGGGTGTGACCCCCCCAGCGAGTGTGACCCCCCAGAGAGTGTGACCCCCCAGCGAGTGTGACCCCCCCCCAGCGAGTGTGACCCCCCAGCGAGTGTGAACCCCCCAGCGAGTGTGACCCCCCAGAGAGTGTGACCCCCCCAGAGAGTGTGACCCCCCAGCGTGTGTGACCCCCCAGCGAGTGTGACCCCCCAGCGAGTGTGACCCCCCAGCGAGTGTGACCCCCCCAGCGAGTGTGACCCCCCAGCGAGTGTGACCCCCCAGCAGGTGTGACCCCCCAGCGAGTGTGACCCCCCAGAGAGTGTGACCCCCCAGCAAGTGTGACCCCCCAGCGAGTGTGACCCCCCCAGCGAGTGTGACCCCCCAGCGAGTGTGACCCCCCCAGCGGGTGTGAACCCCCAGCGAGTGTGACCCCCCAGAGAGTGTGACCCCCCCCCAGCGAGTGTGACCCCCCAGCGAGTGTGACCCCCCAGAGAGTGTGACCCCCCAGAGAGTGTGACCCCCCCAGAGAGTGTGACCCCCCAGAGAGTGTGACCCCCCCAGCGAGTGTGACCCCCCAGCGAGTGTGACCCCCCAGAGAGTGTGACCCCCCAGCGAGTGTGACCCCCCAGCGGGTGTGACCCCCCCAGAGAGTGTGACCCCCCAGAGAGTGTGACCCCCCCAGAGAGTGTGACCCCCCAGAGAGTGTGACCCCCCCAGCGAGTGTGACCCCCCAGCGAGTGTGACCCCCCAGCGAGTGTGACCCCCCCAGAGAGTGTGACCCCCCAGAGAGTGTGACCCCCCCAGAGAGTGTGACCCCCCAGAGAGTGTGACCCCCCAGCGAGTGTGACCCCCCAGCGAGTGTGACCCCCCAGAGAGTGTGACCCCCCAGCGAGTGTGACCCCCCCCAGAGAGTGTGACCCCCCAGAGAGTGTGACCCCCCCAGAGAGTGTGACCCCCCAGCGAGTGTGACCCCCCCAGCGAGTGTGACCCCCCCAGAGAGTGTGACCCCCCCCCAGAGAGTGTGACCCCCCAGAGAGTGTGACCCCCCAGCGAGTGTGACCCCCCAGCGAGTGTGACCCCCCAGCGAGTGTGACCCCCCCAGCGAGTGTGACCCCCCAGAGAGTGTGACCCCCCAGCGTGTGTGACCCCCCAGCGAGTGTGACCCCCCCAGCGAGTGTGACCCCCCAGCGGGTGTGACCCCCCAGAGAGTGTGACCCCCCAGCGGGTGTGACCCCCCAGCGAGTGTGACCCCCCCAGCGAGTGTGACCTCCCCCCCAGCGAGTGTGACCCCCCAGCGGGTGTGACCCCCCAGCGGGTGTGACCCCCCCCAGAGAGTGTGACCCCCCAGAGAGTGTGACCCCCCAGCGAGTGTGACCCCCCAGCGAGTGTGACCCCCCAGCGGGTGTGACCCCCCAGCGAGTGTGACCCCCCAGCGGGTGTGACCCCCCAGCGGGTGTGACCCCCCCAGCGAGTGTGACCCCCCAGCAAGTGTGACCCCCCAGCAAGTGTGACCCCCCAGCGGGTGTGATCCCCCAGCGAGTGTGACCCCCCAGCGAGTGTGACCCCCCAGCGAGTGTGACCCCCCAGCGAGTGTGACCCCCCAGCGAGTGTGACCCCCCAGCGGGTGTGACCCCCACAGCAGGTGTGACCCCTCCCGTCCTCCAGCTCCTCAGGGGCCGGTGGGGCTGGTGGGGCGGCCGGGAGGGGGTGTGTAGGGGGCAATGGCAGGTGCTGGGCCAGGGCACCCCAGCGGGGAGGGGAGGGGTGTCCACCCTCGGGCCACCCCAGGGCTGAGGCCGTGCTGTGTCCTGGGCTCCAGTCCGGCTGTGGGCGATTCAGACGGAGACGCTGGGAAAGTTCCTGTGTCTCCTCAAGGCCCAGGGCCTGTCCGAGGCCAACATCGTCTTCCCGGACTTTCCAGGTAGCACCCAGCCCTGCTCCCACCCGGGTTCCTGCACCCCCAGGACACCCCCGGGGCCTGCTTCCCCCCCGGGCCCTGCTCCCCCTGGGCCCCCCGGACCTGCTCCCCCCTAACCCCCCCGGGCCCTCCTCCCCCTGGACCCTGCCCCCCTCAGACCTCTGCACGCCCCCTGCTCCCCGCTGGGCCCTGCTCCCCCTGAGCTCTGCTCCCCTCTGCACGCCCACTGCCTCTGGCCTCCTGGGTCTGCACTGAGTCGGGAGGCAAAGGGGGCTCCCAAAGAACAGGCTGGTGGGGCAGCGCCCGGGGCACCCCCCCACCCCACCCCCTGCCTCAGCCCATCCCCCTGCTCCCATCCTGAGCGCTGCTCCCTCAGACTGGGCGCCCTTTCGGACCGCCTGCTGAGGACGAAGCGGCCAGAGGCCACGTGTGTCCTGCCCCCGCGGAGGGAGGGTCGGTGACGGCAGGAGCCCTGGGGGTGGGGAGGCATCGGGGTGAGTGTCTGCCCCACGCCCCCTCTGACATCTGCCCCGTCCCCTCCTTCAGAATTCACCTTTATTACACCATCTTCTCTTCATCAGCCTGTGACCCTACTCACTGTAACCCTTTTTAATTGTTGTAACTGGTTTCAGAGAGAGGACGGGGGAGGAGGGAGAGAGGAACATCCATGATGAGAGAGAATCACTGGCCAGCTGCCTCCTGCCCGCCCCCCACGGAGATGGAGCCTGGGCCGGGCCTGGGGGGGACGGAGCGGCGACCCTGGCTCCTGGGGCGACGCTCAGCCCCCGCCCCGGCCGGGCCTCTTGTAACCGTTTCACTGGGTGTGTGCCCGCTCTCCGGAACTCTCTCTGTGCCCACCCCGATCGTCCCGGGACAACCCCCCACCTCCCGGCCCTGGTCCCGGGGCGCCCGCCCCTCCCCCCGTGGATCTGACTCCCCCAGGCACCCCTCTGAGTGGCCCCACAGCGGTCCTGTGTTGGCTTAGCCCCCGTCCCCGCCCCCCCCCGTGTGGCCGCAGGGTCCCAGCGGGAGGGCCGGTGTCCGTCCGTCCGTCCGTCCGTCCTCCATCGGCGGACACGGCTGTGCCCACGCGGCTGAGCACGTGGGCACAGGTCTCCGCGGCCCTGCCTGCTCGCGGCCGTGGCGGGAGGCGGGCCCATCCCGGGTCCCTGGGTGACCATGACCTTGGGATTCTGGGTAACGGCTGTTCTCCAGAGACAAGCGGGGTCACCCCGTCCGGTCCCTCCTGGATGCCCCCCCGCGGCTCCTGCCCCACCCCTCCCTCCGGCAGAGCTGCTGGTGACCAGCCCCGGGTTTGTTTCTGAGAAAAGCCGGGTCCTGTCCACTCTGGAATGTGGCTTAGCTGCAGGAGCCGGGCGGCCGCCCTCGGAGGCGGGAGCAGGTACCTGTGCCAACACCCCGAGCGATCCTGCCGAGGCCCCCCCTGCCCCTTGCCTAGCTGCTCGGGTCAGATTCCTACCCCCACGGGGAGCGTGGCCTGATGGGGACTCACACAGCCACCCCCCCCTTCGCCGGGAGGTCAGGGGACAGCTGGACCTGCTCGCCCACCCCTCACCTCGGGCCTGCAGCGGGAGGGGGGCTGGAAAAGGCAGCCGTGTCCAGGTGGCCTCTGCCTCTTGCTGGTCACCGGGCAGAGCGGCCAAGGTGCCCGGGGGACCCGGGGCAGGTTCCCAGGGGCTCGGCTGGGACCGGCCCCCCCATGCCCGCGTCCAGGCCTCTCAGAGCCGGCGGGAGGCTGAGGGAGGGCAGACCTGGAGGGTGAGGGCCTCCCCACCCCAGTGAGTGTCCCAGCCCCAGCGTGCCCGGAGGCCGGGCTGCGCCTACTCTGTCCCAGCCAGCGCCCGCCGCCCATGGCTGGAGAGGGGCAGCGTGCGCTGGGTCCTCCCCCGCCCAGCCTGTGACCACCTGCAGGGACAGGAACTGGGAGTGGGCGCCAGGAGGGCTCGGCGAGGGGTCTGAGCTGTGGCCGCCGGGAACCAGCCTGAGTGCAGAGCAGCCTGGGTGCCTACAGGGGCTCAGGGGACCTGCCCTCCTCCTCGATCCTGGGGCCGGAGCTAGTTTCCTGGGCTGATGGGGGACGAGGGAACATCGTCCACTGTTCATGCTCATGCACGCACACACACACACACACACACATGCAGACACGCACACAGAGCCGTGCACACACACAGAGAGACACAGAGACGTGCACACACACACAGACATGCACACAGAGACACAGAGACGCGCACACACACACAGACATGCACACACACACAAAGAGAGACACAGAGACGTGCACACACAGACATGCACACGCACACACGCACACATATTGCACACACACGCTGCTCACAGAGACACACATGTTTCATACACACGTGTGTCACATATAGACATGCACACACATGTATATACATGTGTGCACATAGACTTGCACACACAGACAGATACACAGAGACGTGCACACAGACATGCCCACACACATACACATGCACACATTGCACACATAGACACACGTGTACGTTGTGCACACAAACGTTTCGTACACACGTTTCATACAGACACGCACGCACATGTATACACACGTGCACAAATAGACATGCACACACAGAGACTTGCACACAAAGACATGCACACTCGTTGTACACACATAGACACGCACACACCTGCATGCATACGCACTCATGCACGTGCACACACATGTGCATGCAGGCGCTCGCCCCGCCCGCCTCTCGGGGGGACACAGTGTCTCTTTGTGAGTCTGGGAGCTCCCGCAGGCGGCGGAATGCCTGGCAGGAGGACGCATCTTCTCCGGTTCCCGGATCAGTGGGCGCGGACTTCCACCCCCTCCTCGGCCGGACTCAGCCCTGGGCACAGGTGACCCTGAGCCGCTGCGCCTCAGCTCCGTCCCGGCTGCCCCGGGGCTGGCCGAGCTGCCCGCGGCCCCCAGGGCTGGCGGGGGAGGCAGACCCCACTGCGGGCACGACGGGCCTGTCTCTGGTCCCCACCACACCTGCCTCCACCGGCATCTCGGGTTTGGGGTCCCGGGGCCGCCGCCCGGTGCGTCTCCAGGCCCATGAGGCCGTGCGGCACGCACAGCTCCCTGGGCCGTCCACCGGCTCCCTTCCCCAGGCAGAGCAGCAGGTGGTCCCCGTGCCCGAGGCCCTCCCAGCGCCATCCGGGATGATGAGTCTGAGCCAGCTCCCGACAGTGGCTGAGCCTGTTCAGGACAGAGGGGGCAGCCAAGTGTGACCTGGCGTGACTGGGCGTGGTCTGGGCTCGGCGTGGGGGAGTGAGCTCGCCTACGTCACCCTCTAGGTTTTACAGATAAAGCTGCTCGGAGCCCTGATCCCGGTCGACCTGCTTATTTCTGGGGAGCGGGAGGGGGCACGTGAAGCGGGGACCCCCCAACATTTCCCCATCTGGGGGGCGGAGCAAGACAGCCCCGGCTCTCAGCTCCTTGCCTGGCACCCCACCCCTGCAGCCAGGAACCCGCCCAGATCCCGGCCCCACCCTGTCTGATGCCCAGGCTCGGGGAGCTGAGGGGCAGCAGTGGCAGCTGATGGAGCCCGGCTGGGGGGCCAGGCCTGGGGGCGGGGTGAGCCCCTGCTGCTGCCCTGCCCCCACTACCCCCCCCCCCCCGGTCCTCACTCCTCGCCCAGCCTCCCTCCCCAGGGCCAGGCCACGTCCAGACACAGCCGTCTCCGAGGCCAGGCCCCGTCTGTGCCCACACCCTCCCCCAGCGGACACACACTGGGTGCCCGGAGGAGCCGGCACCGACACCGGGCGACCACGGGGTGGATGGCGGCATCCGGAGCGCCCGGGCCGGCCCAGGCGGCGTCGGCTCTCAGGGGACCCCCTGCGGGCGGGGCACCCTCCCGCCTGGGCACCCTCCTGCCTTGGGCACCCTCTCGCCTGTACGCCCTCCCGCCTGGGGCACCCTCCCGCCTGGGCGCCCTCCCGCCTGGGGCACCCTCCCGCCTGGGCACCCTCCCGCCTGGGGCACCCTCCCGCCTGGGCACCCTCTCGCCTGTACGCCCTCCCGCCTGGGGGCCCTCCCGCCTGGGGGCCCTCCCGCCTGGGCGCCCTCCCGCCTGTACGCCCTCCCGCCTGGGCGCCCTCCCGCCTGGGCACCCTCCCGCCTGGGGGCCCTCCCGCCTGGGCACCCTCCCGCCTGGGCGCCCTCCCGCCTGGGCGCCCTCCCGCCTGGGGCACCCTCCCGCCTGGGGAACCCTCCCGCCTGGGCACCCTCCCGCCTGTACGCCCTCCCGCCTGGGCGCCCTCCCGCCTGGGCGCCCTCCCGCCTGGGCGCCCTCTCGCCTGTACGCCCTCCCGCCTGGGGGCCCTCCTGCCTGGGCGCCCTCCCGCCTGTACGCCCTCCCGCCTGGGCACCCTCCCGCCTGTACGCCCTCCCGCCTGGGCACCCTCCCGCCTGGGCACCCTCCTGCCTTGGGCACCCTCTCGCCTGTACGCCCTCCCGCCTGGGGGCCCTCCCGCCTAGGGGCCCTCCCGCCTGGGCACCCTCCTGCCTTGGGCACCCTCTCGCCTGTACGCCCTCCCGCCTGGGGCACCCTCCCGCCTAGGGGCCCTCCCGCCTGGGCGCCCTCCCGCCTAGGGGCCCTCCCGCCTGTACGCCCTCCCGCCTGGGCACCCTCCCGCCTGGGCGCCCTCCCGCCTGGGCGCCCTCCCGCCTGGGGGCCCTCCCGCCTGGGGCCCTCCCGCCTGTACGCCCTCCCGCCTGGGCACCCTCCCGCCTGGGCGCCCTCCCGCCTGGGGAACCCTCCCGCCTGTACGCCCTCCCGCCTGGGCGCCCTCCCGCCTGGCCGGGCCCCGGGGCCACGGAGCTGGCCCTGCCCTCGGGATGCGGAGCCCGGGTGGCTCCCTGCCTTTTTGAACAGGAAGGAGCAGCAGGTGCTGGGGAGAGAAAAGACGGTTTATTCAGGAGCTGGCAGCCACAGGCCATGCTCACAGCCGCAGGGCACGGGGTTTGGCTTGGTCTGGTTTCTTACTGACTTTCAGAGAGAGGGGAAGGGACAGGGAGGGTGAGAGCAGAGCAGGGATGGGTTGCCTCCTGGGTGCCTGGCAGCGGATGGGACCGGCAGCCTTAGGCCAACGCCCACCCACCGTGGGCACCGGCAGGGCGGGCACGGCGCTCAGGAGGCGGAGGGGGAGCAGAGGAGCCGTGGGGGGGGATCTGTACACGGATCCGCACGGCTCATTCCGACAGGACCTCAGGCTGGTCCCGACTGCTGAGAGGCAGCCTGGTCCGACCGTCCTGGTTAAGCTTGAAGGTCAGCCGTGTCCGGAGCTGCTGTGTCCGAGGGCCGAGCCGGTGCCTTTTGAAGTCAGTCCCTGGGGTTCCCACGTGAAGGTGCTGCGTGCCCCACCCGAGCCCGGCCTCCCAGTGCGCAAGAGCCGCAGGGGACAGAGCCAGCGGGCCCTGGGGGCCGGCTGCGGGGCTGCCGGGCGCTGCTCCAGTTGTGTCCAGTTGTGTCCTGCCCGTCCCGGGTCTGGCTGCCCTCAGGCCCCGGGAAGAGTAGGGGGTCTGGGGGTGGTATGGGGGTGGCCCGCGGATGGCCTGGGGTGGCCTGGGAGTGGTCTGGTGTGGTCTGGTGATGGCCAGGCGGTGGCCTGGGGGTGGCCAGGGGGTGACCTGGGGGTGGCCTGGGGGTGGCCTGGGGGCGGCCTGGGGGTGACCTGTGATGGCCTGGGGGTGGTCTGGGAGTGACCTGGGGATGGCCTGAGGGTGTTCTGGGGGTGACCTGGGGATGGCCTGAGGGTGTTCTGAGGGTGTTCTGGGGGTGACCTGGGGGTGACCTGGGGATGGCCTGGGATGGCCTGGGGGTGGCCTGGGAGTGGCCTGGGGGCGGCCTGGGGGCTGTTTGAGGACAAGGCAGCTCCTTGCACCCCGGTGTCTGGGGCAGCAGGCGAGCGGCCGCCTCCCCCCCCCC